>OX375868.1:18884474-19387977 GCA_947359475.1 Heligmosomoides polygyrus bakeri
ATATCGGATGGGCTTGCCAGATTGGACGTTACGGACGGTGCTCGCATAGGCAGGCATTTGTTTGGTCGGTGCTCTGCTTGGTGCGTCTGGTGCCCCCCCCCCCCCCAACTCTCAATGTTGCCGACATTCTCGACAAGGACCGAAAATTCTGTCTTTCTGGTTAATATGGCCATGTATTATGCGTCGAAAAGCCACCAACCCTCGTCGAATAGGCCTATACAGCACCCACAGTGACGGGCGGCCAGAAAGCGTCTGTACGATCGGTACTTTGAATGACTAGATATGTTACTTCGGTGCTCTGATCAAATGTAGTTGACATTGGCGTGCTCCCACCTCCCCTTGTGGGCCACATTACAGACTAGTTCAGGAAATTCCTGAGATCTCCGCTGTGACAGCGTAACGAAGCCATCTAATGCTATACGGCGACAGCCGATGTAGACTTGGACTGTTCCTGATGCCCTCTTTGCCACCTCTGAGGCACAGTCTTCCACTGTGTGGACCCACATACAGGTTCGACGTTTACGAATGGGACTGCTACGCCGTCACCCCTTCGGAAGACCATTAGACATTACGTTAATTCACGTCAAAACCTCGGACGGGTGTGACGAGTGGCACTCGATCAAAACAACCACCACCTCATTCTTATGAAAACAACAGCGCAAGTCATGCATCCTTAACAACTTCAGAAGGGGGCGTTCCGAAGATCTCTAGCACTTTACGAGCTCCTGAAACAGCAAAACTCACCTTTGATTGACGGGAGCTTCACCAGTTCCCTATTGGAAGACACGTTGAACAAGCTGCTCGACTGCCGACGATCTCGACGAGGGATCACTGGGCCTGAATTGAAGTAAGTTAATGCTTCGAGCGAAATTGACTGACTAAAACACAGGCAGAGTAGTACGCAAGGCTGAGGCGCTCTAGAATGCGTGAGTCAGTGGTCACTTCTAAAGGTGTGTTAATAGGCACACGTAGCCGTTTTTCGAAAGCATAACGTACCAAACTCGATTCTTCCCAGTGGGAAACTTGAGACCGAGCAGGAGTTAGCGACTGAATTACGCTCTTCATTACAAAGAATGAAGTACTTACTGTGTACCGAATGAGCGATAAAACCTACAGTTTGCAGTTTTTCATGGATATTCAAGCTCATAACAGTGGCCGCCAAAGGGGTTACAAGGCACTGAAGAGGGTGTCGCACTGCGATCGACACTCGCACCAGACCGGGTGGGGACTCAAACATGTCTTGCTTTCCAGGGACAGGATACTTCCGCCCTCACCCAACGCACTGCCGTAGCCAACTGTATCCTCATGCTAACCTCTACACATCGAAAAAATGTACACCTTT
The DNA here is from genome assembly GCA_947359475.1 of Heligmosomoides polygyrus bakeri. Taxonomy (NCBI): domain Eukaryota; kingdom Metazoa; phylum Nematoda; class Chromadorea; order Rhabditida; family Heligmosomidae; genus Heligmosomoides; species Heligmosomoides polygyrus. The sequence continues at coordinate 18,885,817 of OX375868.1, forward strand.
TCATGACAGACTAGACACCTTTTAAGTAAAATTGAACAAATTAAAAATCAAAATGGACACCACTCTAAGCAAGCTTGATTTCTTTGAAATCAAGTTGAACAAATCCCACATTAAACTCGAAACTCTTCGAGAGGATGAACATCAGCGTCCAGGGTAAGCTTCCTTGATCGAAGAAAATTTAGTACGATTTTGCTTGAAATGTTTTAATTCCTCTCGCAAAATAAGTGAAGACACTGCTTGAAATTTCATAAAAAACGTGTTCATATCAATGAAAAAGCGATTCAAATTTTTATTCCAAATGCAGAAAATAAGGGATGTCTAGAGCATTAAAAGAGATCGCGACATTCACTCGTCTAACCCCTCACCACTCGCATTTGATTGGTACTATAAATGTTCGAAACAGCAAGGTGAAGATATGTGTGTGTGTGTTCGATAGCCATTAGAACTAACCACTTGCTCCGCTGGCAATATGCCAGCTCCTGCTGGAGTACCACGCAAACTTGCACATCAATCCGTGCCGAGACTGCTTTCGTCGCTGAGGGGGACATCGGAGATGGGTTGTGCGCTCTTCGAGCGCACAACTCGGCTAGGGAAGGGACTCCGGGGTGTGGGCCATCCAGGCGGCTCGTGCCAAGAATGCTTTCGTCGCTGAGGGAGACATCGGAGATGGGTTGTGCGCTCTTCGAGCGCACAACTCGGCTAGGGAAGGGACTCCAGGGTGTAGTGCGTCCAAGGTGCTCGCGCAGGAACTGCTCCCGTCTCCCAGTGCTCTCCTGTAGCGGCGGTGGAAGAGCCGCGATCCGCCACCGACCGCTCAACGACCCTCCTCCATATCGACTGACCATGGTGTCGGTGGATATCGAAAATGGCCACGTCGATATGACGCGATATCAGGAGAATCTGGTTAGATCTAAGTAAGACCTGTGTGTTCTCTCTCTCCCGGTCTTACTTAGACCTCATCGGCGGCTGCCGTGGTTGTTGCGTGGCTGACGTGGACGAACACGGCAGCCGCCGGTTGATCTGCAGGTTTGCGGGATACTGTAGCAGGCGGCTGCTGTCGATGCGTCGTGGATCGCGCTGCGACGTCTTGTATGCCAGCGATGGCTGCCTCAGCAAGCGGGCCGTGAGGCAGTGGATGTTGCGCTGCTCCATGGTAGGAAGGTCGGGGGTTCGGTTCTGCAGCGTTGCGTGCTTTTTGCATTTCAATTGAGTGGTCGAGATTTGAGGGGTTTTGAGTCATTGAGCGGCGTTTCCTGGTCTGGTTCTGCTGGTGATGCTGCGGACTCTCCCTGAGCGACGAAGGCAGTTTCCACACGAGCAGCTTGGATCGCACCCACCCTGGAGTCCCTTCCCTAGCCTGATTCTGCGCTCGAAGAGCGCAGAATCCAGCTGCGGACTCCCCCTGAGCGACGAAGGCTTTCCACACGAGCAGCTTGGACCGCACCCACCCTGGAGTCCCTTCCCTAGCCTGATTCTGCGCTCGAAGAGCGCAGAATCCAGCTGCGGAGTCCCCCTGAGCGACGAAGGCAGTTTCCACACGAGCAGCTTGGATCGCACTCACCCTGGAGTCCCTTCCCTAGCCTGATTCTGCGCTCGAAGAGCGCAGAATCCAGCTGCGGGCTCCCCTGAGCGACGAAGGCAGTTCTCACACGAGCAGCTTGGATCGCACCCACCCTGGAGTCCCTTCCCTAGCCTGCGGACTCCCCTGAGCGACGAAGGCAGTTTCCACACGAGCAGCTTGGACCGCACCCACCCTGGAGTCCCTTCCCTAGCCTGATTCTGCGCTCGAAGAGCGCAGAATCCAGCTGCGGACTCCCCCTGAGCGACGAAGGCTTTCCACACGAGCAGCTTGGACCGCACCCACCCTGGAGTCCCTTCCCTAGCCTGATTCTGCGCTCGAAGAGCGCAGAATCCAGCTGCGGACTCCCCCTGAGCGACGAAGGCAAGGGGTGCTGCGAGACCACGCGGCAGCAGACACGTCGCAACGCGTCAGCCTCTGCAGAAACGCGCTCCGATGACGGATGATCTGCAGGTTTTCGGGATACTGTAGCATGATTTGGCACATTGCCACGGCAGCCGCCGATGAGGTCTAATGGCTATCCTCTCTCCCTCCCTCTCTCTCTCCCTCCCTCTCTCTCTCTCCCTCTCTCTCTCGATCAAAGGGTAATCTCATCGCCTTGGATGAAAGCATGACGCGATCTCCCTTTTAGCATTTAAAAATACCGACTCCTGCATTTTGAAAAAAGCAGTGAACCACAATTTTTCCTTGGTTCCTGAATAAAGTTTCAAGCAGTACCTCAACTTATTGTAGGTGTAGTAGGTGAATTAAAAAATTCAACTTAAGCCGCAAAAAATTTCCTTTGGACGAAAAAATATTCTAACCGTTTAGGAAAGACTAATTACTATGGAAGGCCCGCGTTGGTGATTTGGAAAACGTTAAGTTTGACTTCAAAATCGTCAAGTTTGCTTAGAAGAGTGTCCAACTTGATTTGAAAAGCATACAGTAAAGCAAGGGACTGAAGATGCAAGTAGCTATGTGCCACCCCCCGATTAGGATAGATCAACTTTTGCTTTCTTAGCATTTGAATAAACTGTAAAACTTCACTTGACAGTCGCTAATGTGGACTGCATGGGGCGGGAGGACGCACCACACTTCATCAAACGGGCGTGCCACCCAACGAGTCTTATATGGTTGGAGCTTGACTAGCTAATGCGCGGTTGGTGGCGCTCTGGTTGGCTGCCATTGCCTGGCGAATCTCAGCCCCTATGTAGGCCACATAAGCGACTTCTACCCTTCACTGTAGCCCTGAGGGTAGGTATTTTATGATTAGTCAGACAATGTATACCTCTTTTTGTGCAGCGCCCCATGTTACCTCCTCTACTCACCTGTGCGTTCCAGCCATCCCACCGGTGGTATCCGCATAGAGTCAGTTAAACTGGATGATCCGCTATCAAGGAAGTGGAAGTGAAGCACTGATAGCACACGGGAATGATAACGTTGATGATTTGTTGGATCTAACAACATCAATAGCGTGAAGGCGGAAGACGCCTGGTCCGGAAAGCAAGAACAAGAAGTGCGGATCCCGTCTAGAACCTGAATCCTGGTCAAAATTTTGAATTTATGGACGGTGAACTATTTTACCACCTTAAATAGACGAGATAGATCTACTCAGACCTGTACAAGCTGCGTGTAGGACAACATTCACATCCACAGGCATCCATCTAATTGCTAGGGGTAATCAGCGGACGAGAACAGACAAGGGAGCACAAGGAACATGAACATGTATTTAGTAATCGCCCTGTCGTGGCCTCTAGGGGACAAGATCCTAAGCCTCCTAAAGTGGACTACAGTCGAATGGCCATTAAACATGGCAAACCGTTAAAGAGCGACGCCCATCGCAGTCAATAGGAAGACGCCCATCTACCCTAGGTAACATCTCCGAATATCCACTACGTGCATCTAGGTTCCTAACAAGGAGAGCTTACAAAGTGGCGGTGAGCTTTTGCGACGGAATTTTGACAGGATGTAGGGTCCCGTGTGGGGAGTCGAAAACCGCAGTTACTTTTTCCGGAAACCTCTTATGTGATAGAAAAAGCTGTGTGAAAGCGGGAGCGCGAAGTTCATCACGCCCTGTTGCCCCCAACGGATGTGGTCGACTGGCGTAGTGGATAGCAATGTCGCCTCACGGCCTCGCCGGCACCGATTCATTTTTACGGTTCGACCCCCGGTGTCGCCATAGTTTTTGCACACATCGGGTCGTTATTATTATGCGCTTGCGTGACCACATGAGTCAATTTGTACATGATTAATGCTTTTAGCAGGTGTTAAGTATTTACCGGTCTCAAACCAAATTCTAGACCTATCCCGTGGAGTGTATGTGTTTGTGTGCATTTACGATACCATTGTTGACATGATACAGTGCAAATATGATCCATTTAGAGGTAACTGAAATGAAAGCGGAAAAGGGCTACATTTACATACTAAAATCACTAATCGTGCTCAAATTGAGTCCTGTGGGCACGCAAACACATAGCAATAACGACCCGATGTGCGGAACTTTGGCGACACCGGGGATCGAACCGTAAAATCCACCAGTTGCGGCCGAGAGGCGACATCACTACCCACTGCGTCACCCGACCACACTGGGTTGGGTGGCAGCACGGCGTGATGAACTTCGCAGTCACGCTTCCACACGCTTTTTTTCGACCACAGAAGAGCATTCTTTCGACCACAGAAGCAAAAATTAACTACGGTTTTCGACTCCTCATACGGGACCCTCCATCCTGTAAAAATTGCATCGCAAAAGCTCACCGCCGCTTTGGAGGCTCTCCTTGTAAGAAGACATTATACACAGGATCCTAGTCCGTTTGGATTATTCGAGTCCGTCATTTTTTCAACGCTCGATAAATCGATCATGCGGATAGTGATCTTTCAAATAAGGGTAATTTTCATCAGACAGGGTTTTCAGATGATTGAGATACGTGATTTTGATCAGAAGTCCGATATCCTCTCTGCATCGGAAATGCTGGACCGGTAGTAAAATCTGTTGTCTGAGTCATACAAAAAATGGCCCTAGTGAAAGTCACTCATCTGCATGATCCATTTATTCGGAATTTGAAGAAAAACCACGGATACGAATTATCCGAATCGGCGTCAGATCCAACGGATCAGACGGCGTCAGATCGATTCCACCAATATTTCCAACAACTAGCCTATGCTAGCCTTTCTCTATGTCAACTCAGCTGCGGCAGTGGCGCAGCTGGGGGGCCCTTCTTACGGAGCCCTAATGACTAACTATTCTCGCGCCCGGTGCGTCGTACAGCCAGCCTGTGGTGAGGCCCTCGATTTCGGCAGGCCATAACTCGCTCAGGAGTTTCATTTTGCAACTTTGACACCCATATTCGTAATCAGCATTCCGAGCTCTTTCCAATGATCCTGGTCTCAACTTGAAGTTCTATGGAAGGTCGAAACCCTTCCCTAGTAAGGGGAGCTTCAAAGAGATCACGTTGAAGTAGAGTCGATAAGGCATTCCTAGAGTCGCAACCAATTCTGGGATATATGTCTGTTCTCCGTAGGCAAACATCACTGGTAGATACACCAACGGAGGGAACCGTTCTAGAGGAACAATAGGTTGACGAGAACAGGGAACTCATACCTTCTCCAGGCATTAAGGTCCATGTAGAAGGCATATCTAAACGAAAGTTACAGTTTCTTGAAGAAAAGGCTGGTCAAATGTCGTTCAAAACTCTTACGGAAGCTCGTTACACTACAGGGTTGCACGGGCGCATGGAAGCGCATTAGGAGAAAGCTGTCGTGTGCATCTCGAATCAATGTCCTTGGTTCGAGTCCTGCTCACGTCTGCCAAGTCTTCTATGTATATTTCCAAAGTCAGACCTCTAGGGAGGATCAAGCACACTGATTCAGCTACCACATGGCCACAAGACCTAGATCTAGACCAAATAGGCATTCAAATCGCCTCTGTGATATCCCATAGAAGTGGAATGCGCAGCACGTCCCCCAGAGATTAGATTAGCACCGTCTTCTATCCCCTTTCTCTACAAAGCTCATGCCGTCATGTCTGAAAGTCACCAAAAGAACCGAAACGGATAGTCAGCTCACCTCCACCATAGCTACTCTTCTTGAGAGACGTCGGCGGCGGAGCATCTGGTGGTGCACCGTTATCATTGGCTAAAGAATAGAGCTCACTTCTAACCATAAAGTTGACACCGAAGAGCAAGAACCAACTCACCGCTGACATCCTCTGTCTGAATGGTAGGAATCTCCTTCTGCTCCTTTTCCTCCTTCTTCTTATCTTTCTTACTGTCTTTTTCCTTCTCTTTCTCCTTCTCCTTCTCCTTTTCGGCCTTGAACGGACACGTGAACGTAAAATAGAAAGGAACAGGGAGGCACAATCTGGCCGATAGTGACTGATACCTTCTCTTTTCCCTCCTTGTCCTTCTTCTTGCTCTTGAGCATCGTCGACGAAGCGACGACCTGGAATGTGACCAATTTCGATACGGGAAACCAATAAATATTCACAAAATTATTTACTTAATTTCGCAATATAAAAAAAATCTTTTTATTTAAAATCCATCATAGATCGGTTCGAATAGATTACTTAATTCTGCACCACTATTCAAATGTGACATTGTGGACAAATGACAGTGGGCGCGTGGAGCGCAGTCGGAGGAAGCGCCGGCTGTCGCCTAGACCCGACACCAGGTTCCTGGTTCGGATTTCCCGCCCAGGCCAACCAAGCCTTCCACCCCTCCGGGGTCGGTAAATTGGTACCAGACTTTGTCTGGGAAGGATAAAGCACTGACTTGTACACCGGCTGGCCACCGCAGGTCACTGTATGGCCAAATACGCATTCAACTCGCCTCCACGACATCCCGTAGAGGTAGAATGCGTGGCGCATCCCAAAGGGGATTGAATAACGCAGTCCTTTATCCTTTGTTCAAATGAGTTTATGCGTAACTGACGAATAAATTATAATAATATCTTTTCACAGCATTACAACCATATGCTTCTTTGAGGCTTTACATTTCGTGCTAATATTTCTTCGCTACCCTCGCATCGGATCCATTATTTTCGGGTAAAGAAAAGATAAAGAAACCCTTGTTGGTAAGCAGATACCAACAGCAAGGATCAGCGAGTAACCTCCGCCTAGCAGTATACCCGCAAATGGGAGAAACGCCCCCGAACGTGCTGGTTTGGGTTCTTTAAGCAAAAGCGCTTAAAGTAAGGTTTTGCGTTCTTCATGGCGGCCGAGCAAGAAGGATCCAATGGACCATTCTGGAACGCGACAAGGGCAAATGGAAATGTTACGTCGTCCTCTCGAGGAAATCGATAACCAACAGGTCAGGTGGTTAGCAATAAAGTTTAATTACCCACGTTCGAGGTACTAACTGCACACTGAGCGGCAAATTTACAACTGTAAATTCGAGCTTCCGAGCGATCCGAGAAGGACAAGAGACACTCTCCCTGACCACAGTCGTTCAAAATCAGGTAGTCGTTACGCAAGACAGTCACAGCTAGCCCTAGTTTATAGTTGCGTCGCGTAGCGGCGCGGTACCACTATCGCCACAGATATCGATTTTTCGCGCCGCCCGATCGATATCTATTCTGGCTGTGAAGTCGCGCGTGAAGCGCAGTCAGAGGACGTGCCGGCTGTCGCGTGCACCCGATACCAGGTTCCTGGTTCGGATTTCCCGTCCAGGTCAATCAAGCCTTCCATCCCTCCGAGGTCGGTGAATTGGTACCAGACATGTCGTGGAAGGATAAAGCGCTGATCTGTCCATCGGCTGGCCACCGCAAATAATTGCATGGCCGAATACGCATTCAAATCACCTCCACGACATCCCGTAGAAGTAGAATGCGTGGCGCATCCCAAAAGGGATTGTGTAACACTGTCCTTTACCCTTTCATGTATGGTGCCGCGCCGCGCAGAGGTGCAACCATAAACTACGACATAGACAAGTGCTTAGGCGAAGAGATTGGTTGGGAAGCCAGGAATATACCAGGACGTTAATCAACACTTCGGTTGGACCTCTTCTTTAAAGTCCTAAAAGGCAAGCATGACAATCTTCGCATTTCTCGAGATGAGGACCCACAGGGCCACTCTGGCACGCGGAAAGAACCAACATGAACGTTGGTTGAAATCAAAGCGATATACAGTGGCAAGAGAAATGATGAATGCCGCATCGTGGGCACATATGCTTCTACCACACCAGATTTTATCAATGATCGGCTCAGCCCCGATCCCCTCCGTCAGAGCTCGTATGAGGTACTGGCTCACAGCCACCTGCATTAGATGACAGCAGTAAGTGGAATCGAGGGCCCTCGAAGAAGAAGGCTGAAGTTTTTCACCAACGCAAGAAGTCGAGTGCTTCATGAAGGTCCTCCATGCTTTAAGCAGTATGTATCAAGAATGAACTGTTTAAGGAACTTTAAACTGAAGAAATTTTGAACGCTGCAGGTGCTGAACTGCAGAATTCCAAGGAAGTGTTGTTACTGAATAACGCGTACGGGGGTGGCCGGTTGTACCGTCTGAAGAGGTAAGAAAGCTGGACAGAACAACAGATGTGGAGGCGCAGAACAACAACGGATGAACCGCACTGCACAGTCTCAAGAATCCCGCAGTGGAATTTGCCCCGAGCGTATTAGGAAGCATCGACTATAATGTACACCCCGAATAGAGGTGTGTTCAAGCCAGGTTCCGCCAACGTCAACCAATCCTTTCATCCTTTCGGCATAGGTGAATTGGTACAAGTCTTGTGTGTGAATAGAGGAACACTAACCTGTTCTTCAGTAAGCACTGCCATTGACTATAGCGAAAGGAAGCATCGCTAAAAAGCGAAACACGCGTCAACAGCGCGCTCTTTTCGGCTAGGAAATATTTTTTATTCTAAATTTTACATTTTAAAAATAAAATGGTCGCGATACGTCGATCTCTGCTTCATTTTCAAGAAATTGCCAAAGTGCGGGCAGCAAGCCGATAGAGATAGTCGATATGTTATTGCGAAATATATTCGAATGGCCTTGTTATGCCAGGAGAACATCCCGTTTGGATCTTGTATAAAGAAATTGTAACGCGCCAAACATTCATAGTTCAAATAGCCCAGAAAATTACGTGACACCCATATACAGGGTGAACCAAAACAGCGTGGACAAGATTTTTATCATAACTATAAAACAACCAACAATTCGAGAAAGCGACGATTAAATTACAACAATACAAACATTAGGGCACATGATGTTCAAGTGGTTTCGAAGTGGCCTCCCTTGGAGCGGATGCAGAGGACCAAACGTTTCGCGAATTTTTCGGCGATGGGCCGCAGGTCATCGGGAGACAACCGTTCCCACTCCTGGCGCAAGGATTCCTTCAGGGACTCGAGACTGCGATGTCGTTTGACGCCGACCCTATCCTCTAAAATGCCCACACACTGTAGTCGGATTCAAATCCGGAGAATACGGCTGCCATTCTGAGGCTGATGAAGTCGGTAAATTGGCCTTGCACCACGCCTGCGTACTCTTCGCCCTTTGTTCGGGTGCAGAGTCCTGCTGGAACGTCCAATGGGCATCACCGAAGTGCTGCTGGGCCCAAGGAAGAACTACACACTTAAGAATGTCTCGCTGGTACACATCTTCGTCGATTTCACTTCTTTAGAAAACCAGGGATCCTGCCGCTGGCGCAGATTCCGCCCCAAACCATAACAGATTGTGGGTTCTGAACGATAGCAGAGGTGCTTGAAGCCTCTGTAGACCACATCCTACCATTTTGGCGATTGTGCGCCTGCTTCCCATCCGTGAACAGAATCTGTTCCCAGGTACGACCTGCGGTCAGTCGTCGAAAAATTCGCGAAACGTTTGGCCCTCTGCATCCGCTCCAAGGAAGGCCGCTACGAAACCACTTGAACATGACGTACCCTAATGCCTGTGTTGTTGTAATTTAGTTGACGTTTTCTCGAATTGTTGGTTGTTTGATAACTATGACGAAAAAATCTTGTGCACGTTATTTTGGTTCGCCCTGCACAAAGAAAGGTCCTCTTCAAGGTCTTGCTTCTGTAAATTATATTTTGCTCTCAGATCTAATGACTTTGTCAGAGGGTCAGAGTGGAATATGCTCCACGCACTAGGATAGATTGACGCAATGTCATCGCTAAAAAAAGAGGCAGCTATACAGTACGAGAAGGTACTTTCTGGGATAAGCTCACATCGCCATCTGAACGCCGCCTTCTTTGCTAATCAGACAGAGTAGAGTGGCGACTTCCCTCGCCAACGGGAAGACTATACATGGAGAACAGCAAGGAAAAGGTCTATGAGATTGGTGACCGTCAAGGAGCGTCAGTAATCTGCTTCCTCTGGTAGTGATGAGTTCATCCCGGAAAGAATCAGCGTGGAAAAATAAAATAAATGTGAAACAAAAACGCATATAATAAATCACTTTAAAAAAATTTATTTCTACCACATTCCTCATTTACTGTATTCAGGTGCCAGATGCATCGTTAATCGAGCCGGCAAATGTTATTGCTAGTAAAAGGCAATAAACCTGGAGATAAGGGGCCAGATTCATCAACGACTTACAGCAACTTAACAGAGAAATTACAGGCGAAATTCCTTATAGCGCGGCTTATCGCTCATCATATCGCTTGATAAGCCGATCTATCAGGGATTTCGTATGTAATTTCCCTACTAAATTGCTGTAAGTCGTTGATGAATTCGACCCAAGGCGGTATCGCAGTAAGATATGAACACAACCTAGGTAAGATCACGGCAGAAAGGAATGAAATTGACAACGCCACTGCCAGATACCGTCTTCTCCACCTAGTTAAGACTAGATGAAACAGATAACGCCATTCCTTTCAACTTGAATAAATGCCAGGTGATGCATATTGGAACCTTAGAACCAGTGGAATATGAGATTGGTGGTGTGCTTTTATCCAGCTGCCGCACTGTTAAGGACTTGGGAGTTCTCTTTGAACCCACGCTCGAATTCAGATCTCATATAGACTTTATTGTACGCACTTCAGCCATACTCAGCACTTTTCCTGATTTTTCGGAATGCTAAATGTTCTGATGTTGCAATATTGGTTCACTTATACAAGTCATACGTATTGCCTCACTTGGAATATTGCTTACCTTTATGGAGCCCCAGAACAAGAAACTATGTGCTCAAAATCGAGAAAATACAGAAGCTCTTTACAAGACTTTTATGGTGTCGTTGTTTAAATCCTACGGATCGCCTTCTCCTCCCTAGCTATGAAAATCGTCTGAAGCATTTCAAACTGCTGTCACTTCAAGTCCGTAGGATAATATCTGACCTGGTCTTGTGCTTCCGCATTATCAGGAACGAGGTGAATCTCTCAGCGAGCAAGTACTGGGTTTTTCGGTCCGTTAGTTCTAGGCGAAATAGACTCTCATCTCTTACCGTAGAATCCAACGCATTGGCAGAGATAAGCTGTTCAATATTGTGTTTTATCGGCGCTCTATATGGTTTCGTCTAATACCCATCGAAGTCTTCCAAGCCCAATCGGGCTCAGTTTTCAGACGCAGGTTGGTGAATCTTGCCTTTCGGGGCGATCTCAATTTCAATGAGAATTTCTTTTAGTATACTGTCTTCTAGTGAACCAGTGGATCTTTCTCCCATGGACTTCGTATCGGCAAATTCTGCTCTGATCTACTATCTCGCTTCTTGCTTTTTTTAAATCAGCAACATTCACATTCGCAAATTCCAAGAAGACATCGGCAGATAAAGATAACTTGCATTAAAGATGTTTAAGAGTAGTATTGTTGCTGTCAATTATATCAGTGCTTTTCGATCCATCATTAAATTTTTCAGCTCGTAGCATTACTCATTGTCTTATCTTCTTATTCTCAACATTTCATACATTCTCCTCTCTCTCACATCGTTTCAGCTTATTGATGGTGTAATGGTGATTGCAACGGCACAGAAACATTAACACGCAAAGCTTCTTTTCTGTCTACTTTTCTTTTCGTACTGCTGCCGCCATATTCATTTCCTCTCTCTCCAATTACTGGCTATGAGTTTGCTACCATCCCAAATCGTATATAAAGATTCCTAAATATTTATGATCAAAGGTTCGAAAAACACTCAAACTGCAGCATGTACATGCAGCACTGTTTTTGTTTCTGTCTACTTTTGTTTATTCATTTAAACCTGCGCAATAAATGAAATGAAATGAAATGAAATGACGCGATCCCCGTTTCACTTTGTTCAGACCTATGACCACATTTCGTAGCAGCGGTCAATTCAGCTTCTCAGCTTCTCTTATTATTTTAAGTATCTCGCACTCCACTACCTTCGTAGTTCTATCATTTTAGACGGGCGCATGGAAGCGCAGTCGGAGGAGGTGCCGGCTGTCGTATGCACCCGATTCCAGTGTCTCGATTCGGATTTACCGCCCAGGCTGACGAAGTCTTCCATTCATCCGGGGCCGGTGAGTTTGTACAAGACTCGTATGGGAGGGAAGAAACACCAACTTGTCAACCGCCTGATCACCGCAAGTCATTGCGCAGGCCAAATACGCATTCAGATTCTATACGATACGCATCCAGAAAGGGATCGACTGACGTCGTCATTTACCCTCCATCATTCATCACTCTAAATTTGACAAGAAAAGGATACCAGGCCATGGTCACTGTGAGATGAGATGCATGGCTTCGAACGCTGATTCTGAATATATGTGCCGCACCTTCAAGATCAGGGTACGGAGTAGTGGACCACTTTCACCTTGCCCTGATTGCGTTCTACTAAAATAGACCGCGAACACAGGCGGCAGCTGAGCCAGTAGTGGCGCACGGAATAGGGAATCAGTGAGACGGGAGGAAGTGGGTTGGTGATTCGATCTCGTGACAGCTATTCTGCACATCATAAAGAGACATGACACACTCATTCGAACCTCAGCGTGTTCAAACAACGAAAAACCTTCCCGGAAAGGAGACTGGATTCATTAGCACAATTTGTACTTTCACCATCCACAGGTCGGCAAAATTGCAGCAAAGTGGCTTGTTCTCGAGTGAAGTGCATTCATTAAGTGCTTCTAGCACAAGGGAATCAGTTAACCTTCCTTTGATGAAGACTTACTGAGAAAACAAAGGACATCAGCAGATGGAGCAAAATGGGAACCTATCGACGACTTCTCTGCGTTCAGCAAGGAATGATAGCTCTCTCGTGATGCTGAGACGAGTTTAAAGCAGTAAATTCCCGCTATTTGAGCTCAACAAGACGACTTTCCACACCATGGCTGACGTTCCTGGCGCATCAGTGCCATTCCTCCTCTTCGGGTCACTCAATCGCGAGCGACTTCTTTTCAAAAATCACACGCATGGTGGATGTCTATCGATCCCTTCAATGCCACTGCCGGTGTCGGCAAAAAGCAAACTTTTGTCGCCTCTGCGGACGCGCGCACTGCCCGCTGCAAAAACGGCTGCCATCTGTCAATCCGTCCGCCCCATACGCCCGTTCCATCGACTCGGTAGCGGTCAATCCGCCGCCGACGCAGTAGGCAATCGCGTCTCACAAAGTTCGGACAGACCTCCTCCTCCGGCAATTACCATCTACATTCACGATTGACGTCATCGTTTTTATGTCCCTCCCAGGCACGGCAACGCACTTCAAATCGCTGCTGACGAGGCGACGGCTTCAACCGGATTAATTGTCGCCTTGTAGGAGCTGCACTCGTGCAGAATTTGCTCCCAACCAAATTGGCTGAGTTGCTCGCATGTCTGATGGTGAGATTAGAGAGGAGGGAGGGGACTCCCTGCACCTTCCAAAAATGGACGAACGTAAAAATTGAAAATTTCAGCAGCATTTTTTCAAAGATCCCCAGGCCAAACTCCATGTTTTCTTACTCGCAGCAGAGGCTTTCCGACTGAAGGTCCTTCAAAGTGCTCATATCCTCCCTTATGAGCCATCGCGTTGGAATTCTCTACCCTCCTTATCCGAGGAATACACCGTAATTAATAGATATAATATCAGAAGATTACAGTGTTACACTAATCCCAGCTTTCAGCTATCGTTTCCTTCCGTTCCAGCTCGTAGAAATAATAAAACTAATAGTAGAATGAGCATTGATTTCGGCAATGTCACTCCAACTCTTCCGACCTCCCATTCGCTCAATTAAAAAAAAAAACTAATCATAAAAAATTCGTTAAGAATTTTCACATTAACTATTCATTCTTGTCTTCCTTTAAGGCAATAACAAAACAACAAAACCTAAATCCGAAAAAAAAAACATGACAACTCTACGATACAAGCAATGAGGAAGACTGTATCAGAAACAAATCTTTGCAAGCTGAGAAGAGCCCGTAATTTAGATTCATTTATACCACCAAAGCTCGGAATGCGAAAATTAAGCCCATTCATTCAAGACCGTTCATTTCGTACGCATTGCAAACTCTGTATCCTTACAAACCATTGATGTCATTAAAGTTATTTCCATATGAAAATTTGAGAATGCGTATTATTTATATTTTACCCGTGTACTTTTACTCAGAGGTGCCTGGCAGCGCAATCCGAGAAGGCGCCTGCTGTCGTGGGTATCCGATAGCAGGTTCCTGGTTCAGATTCCCCGTCCAGGCCAAGCAAGCCCTTCCATCCTTCCCGGGGTCCTCAATTGGTACCAAACTTGGCTGGGAAGAATAAAACACTGACTTGTCTGTTGGCTGGCCAATACAAATCAATTATCAATACACCAACCAAATAAGGGTTCAAAATGCCTCTAGGACATCTCGTGAAACTACAGGGTGCGTAAAAAGTATTGACGCAGTAAATGGCGGTTGTGGAAAAAGTATTGCGCAGTAAGTTTTAAAATATTCTTTTCAGAAGTATGGAAAATGATCTAGCAAACACGACAGAATAAGTCGTAATTGACATCGGCTCCTTTACTGTGAATACAGGAGCGAAAACGGCGGAAAAATTCATGAGCACGCGCCGCAAGTATTCGCTTGCATTTTGTTCCGTGCTTCGAACAGGGTAGCCTTCTGCGACTGGTCACTTCTGTTGAAAGTAGCACAGACCTCATTCTTCAAAATCACCTAGAAAGAGTAATCCAGCGGATTCACGTTTAAGCTGTGCTCGCCTGAGAAGCTGTTCACACCTGCGCGCCTTATCCGTTTGCCGTTATCGGACAGAGAGTGATAATTTTGGATTTAAACGTTAGTGTGCTTGGACATCTTGTAATCATCATCTGTTATGACAGAGCCGTGGCTGACGTTTGGGTTGCTGGCCTCTTTCCTCACCAACCGTTTCGAACAGCGCGAAATCCTCTTGTTAAGGAAGTATTCAGCTGTCTGGGTAACAGACAAAAAAAAAGGGCCACCGTAACGGTGACGATCATGTTTCTTCAGTTTTTTCGTGAGTGTTTTTTGAGCACAACACAGACAACAAAAATAACACACAAAAACCTAGAGGGGTAGAAAGAGAAAGCTGGAGCTGAAACAAAAAGTAGGTGCGTCAATACTTTTTACGCACCCTGTAGAATGCGTGGTGCGTCCCCAAGAAGATTGATTAACGCCGTTTTTATCCTTTGTTTTTATTGGGACCATCATGTGGAAGGAAAACTGAAGTTCCTTCACCGTATGGTTCCTGATATTACTTGTCCAGCTAGTCTTAGTATCAGTACTGAGAAGACACTGTGTGAGGATAACGCCTTTGACAATAAAGGATAAAGGATAAAGGACGGCGTTACTCAATCCCTTCTGGGATGCGCCAGCGCATTCTACTTCTACGGGATGTCTTGGAGGCGACATGAATGCGTATTTGGCCATACAATGAATTGCGGTGGCCAGCCGATGAACAAGTCAGCGCTCTATCCTTCCCAGACGAGTCTGGTACCAATTCACCGACCCCGTAGGGATGGAAGGCTTGGTTGGCCTGGGCGGGAAATCCGAACCAGGAACCTGGTATCGGGTGCACGCGACAGTCAAGCCTCTCCGACTGCGCTACACGCGCCCACCTTTGACAATACTTAAAAGAATCATTGGTTTTCAAAGCGTTGAATAAATAAAAGGGCGAACGCCAGTATTCTTCCACCATTAGTGGCATATGCCGTGCATTTTACTTTTGCGGCGCTTCGAGAAGGCGATTTGAATACGTATTTGGCGTTCATGATAACTTGCCGTGATTGACCGGCAAACAAGTAAGTGTTCCTCTCTTAACACATAAGACTTGAACAAGTTCACCTACCCCGGAAGGATGAAAGGATTGATTGACGTACGCGAAGCTTGACTTGAATCCCCTCGATTCGGGGTGTACACTATAGTTGGTGCTTCCTAATACACCACAGAAGTCAGGAATCAGAATCACTTCACTACATGGCAACCCTATGAAGGTTGTTTGTTGTATATTCGTTAGCAACAGTTCCAATTTAACATGACCTCACATTGATCGCTGCCTATGCAAGAGCAGGCCCAATCCTCGGGACATAATAAGAACTGCTAAGCCGGACAGATCCCTTGCTATCAGCTCTCCTACAAACGTCAGGCGTCGCTACTTCATGTTTGCATCGTTTCCAAGAAAGTGGACCTTCGGCTCAAAAAAAAGCAACTCTGCGGCCTTAGACAGTATTTCAACACCAAGATATACGCCAAAATCTAATTACTGCGCAAATGTATGGTAAGGTAAAAAAAAATGATGAAGCACAGACAAATAGGGATTCAGTATAACAAAGTCCGAACGTCCACTTATAAAAACGGAGAAGTTGTGTTGCCATAAAATAAGTAGTTAGTAATGGTGTTATGGCCACTAGTTAATAGAGAGCAAGTTAAGAATGATTGGATTTTCGAGGGAACACTGAAATGAACAAAGTGTAGAGTGTCGTCGCCCACAGAGGAATGAAATTGCGTGATGGTGTCGCTTTTTGCTCACTGAGGGACACGACACAGAAAGGACCCGCTACTGGTCATCAAAATGGTCTACATAGGAGAGACAGGAACGCACATAACCAATCACAGCCAAACGTAGTAAAGACCAGTCATGCACCACCCAATCCTAGACCTTAAGGCCTCTTGCATACCACCGGCGACGTCGTGGTGACAGTGTTGCGCGGGTAGCTGCGCAGTTCGTAGCACTCCGCGTAACACTGTCGCCGCGACCCGTCGCCGGTGGTATGCCATAGGCCTAACACAGCTGAATAAACATAGTCATTCTAAAAGCTTGGCCGGACTAGACGAAAGTGGCATTTGAGAATGACAATGCCTATTGGCAGCGCTAGAGGTGGCTGTATGGATGTATAGAGGGTCAGTGAATTGGCACCAGACTTGGCTAAGCGCTGACTTGTTCATCGACTGGCCACCAAAGCCATCGTATGGGCAAACACGCGGTCGCTCTGGAGAGGATCCTGGTACATGGCTAATCTGAAGGCGTGGGGAGGGGTTTCTACCCGACATTCTCACAAAAATAGATCCTCTTAGGCCCCGTTTATACTACCGACGCCGAGCGATGCGACGGCATGGAAAGTGGTCAAACTGATCAATCGCCTCGCAGGGGCCTTACGCCTTCATGTCATGTCAGCACCGACTGTGGCGATAGGCAGAGTTGTTCGAATTTGTTTCAAGTTTTGTTTCATTCTCCGTTCTTTTTTTCCTTCGCAATTCCTCTTCAATTAGGAATGCTGCTTTGCACACCCATTCGTAATTATCAGAGCAAGAGGACATAAGGTTTGCATGGTTGTACTCTATGTGTTAGCGTGTTTTTTATTCCTACCGTGATTCTTACGAGAATATCAAGTAGACCCTCGATAAGACTTCCACTGGGATCCCTAGGGCCGGGAACAGAGTCTTGCGGCACCGCACCGCGATCTGTTCATGCTGCGCCGCGGACGAGTCGACGCGATGCCGCACGCCGCGACGTGCCGCGAGTGGAGCCGCAGTGTCAGGCATTGTGGCACCGCTCCGCTGAGGGGCGCAGTCCATTTCAAACCGTCCCATCTGCGGCACTGGACTAGGAAATTCTTTTTTTTCGATTTCATGGAATTTTTGGGACGCTCTTGATTGTCGCTGCCGAAAAAGCGAACGATGATGATGACAATGCACCTTATGAAGCAACTACCCCACTAGATCGCGCCATAGTACGCAGTATTGCGTACAGTAATCCCCTTGGGGCATCTCCCTCGTCAAAAGCCGTCAGGTTCATCACGGCACGGCGGCATGCCGCAAAGCTCTATTTCCGGCTTAACACAATGCTCCAACATATTCGCTAGGATGATCCAACTAGCTTTCCAGAGTCCAGCCTCTCTTCAACGTCACCGACAGCACGAATGGCAAGGACGAGCCGGGTGACGGCGGTGAGAGCAGATGGACGGAAACGGTGCTGTGGCCCATAGGATGAGCGAAGGACAGCCATGCAAGTACCCAAGTAGGAAGCATAGTAGGGTAGGAAACGCGTCAAACAAAGCAAATTCTTCCCACGTACTTTCAAGCGCAGCGCAATCCAATACAACTGCAACGATGTTGCTGACAGTACTAGGCCATTCCATAGAAGAAATAACAGCGCAGCGATCACAGCAACTAGCGAACTTCCTCACCTTCACTGAACTAATGCGGCGAACGGCGCAAAAATCGGATGCGGCGAAGAAACACCGGCGGAATTGGATGGCAGATTAGCGGTGACCGCATGTGGAGAGCAAATCGTGCCTCTCAATCAATCGTGGGAGGCGAGACGACGACGACGGCGCCTGCGAAAAAATTTCCCCGGCACCGTGGTCTCATGCCACACATCCACACACACACGCTCACACACATCGCCCCGCTGACACTAACAAGACATCCCCTCCTTCTTCTGCTGGGCAAGGAATCCCGTGGACACATCAGCCACGATAAGCCTTCTCATCTGGACGGAAGCCGTCGTAGAAGAGCTGTCAGCCTGATGAAGCATGACAGGGTTCGAGGAGAATTTGAGGAAATCGCGAGCGGAAGATCAAAGGGGAGACAGCGTTCTGTGGAGTTAACCGCTATGGACTCACTATACAAACCATGACCATCATCTTCACCCCAATGATCGAAGTGACCAACGGTTGGCTGCCAGGCTCATAGGAAGCGCTGGATCCCGTTCATAGTTGAAGAATTGATTAACGCCGTCCTCTACCATTCATTGTCTTTACACGGTCCTGCACGGCTGAAAGAGCTTCTTCAGAATGTCAGGCTATCAAACTCAAACTCCTTGCCAGTTTCCTTAGTAACTATTCCTTTCGAACAGAACCTCTTATTGGCATTCCTAGGTGAAAATCCCTCCTATAGGCAGTGTGTAAGGACAATGAAGGGCGTTAATCAATCCATCTTTAGGACTCGCAACGCATTCTGCTTCTATGGGATATTGTAGAGGCGAGACGATTCCCATGCGGATTTTGTTTTGCCTATACAGTGACTAGCGGTGGCCAATCAACGAACAAGTCACTATTCTGCCCTTCCTAAGCAAATCTGGTAGCAATTGATCGACTCCGGACGGATGGAAGGCTTGGCTGGCCTAGGCGGGAAATCCGGACCCAAAAACTTTCAGCCGGAAGACGCGCACGCGACAGGTGACATCTCCTCCACGCGTAAAATATTTATATTCAACCCCAATACCCTTAACGATGAAATATTTCGTATTTCGTTCAATTAGGGCAAGACCCAGATCAAGGAGTTGAGAAGTGTAAGACAGTTTATGATTTCATGTGTACACACTTTGTTGTAATCTTTAGATTATTCACACTTTGTTGTAATCTTGTAATGTAATCCTCACACTTTGTTGTAATCTTTAGATTATCTGTTCAGCTTTCATTTTTGCTACTAGTTTTTTCCTCGACCGAGTTAGTGTTTCTTAGCCCCGTTCATAATCCGCGACAGCAGCGACAGGAGCGACAAAGCAAAGTATACCTATCGATTTTTTCCACGCAACGTCTCGGCACTGATCAATACATATCCTTTTCCTTGTCGCTCCCATCGCGAAGGATAAACAAGCCCTTAGGCGTTGCTGTGCCTACGTCCGCAAATACATGAATAAAGAAATAAAACGCACTGCCAGTACCATGGCGGCCGGGACGACTAGTGACTACAGCTTCGCCCCAGACGTCCACTGTAATCAACCAACAAGGTGGTGAAGCCTATCCCACCAATCATTATATTTATTTAGTGTGATACCCTGCTCAGCCGGTCAAATGCCGGTAGGAATCAATCGTGTCGATCGATATCAAATGTTGATTCCTTGTTGCCTTCATGTTTTAAGACCTAGCCAACTGCTACCATAATCGTTCGGTTACCACATTAAACGATGACTGCTTTCCAAAATCGACAAGATCGATCGACATCGGTTGGGTATTCAATATTATCGATACTTGTAACTGCTACCATAATCGGGCGATTCTCATACTAATCTATGACTGCTCGACAAAATCGATCTACATCTATTGGTTTCTCGATACTATCGTGAAGCACATAGACCGCTTATTATATTTCATTACATTCAGGGGCCGGATTCATCAACGACTTACAGCAATTTAGCAGGGAAAATACAGCCGAAATGACTGATAGCGCGGCGAAATGTTTCACCATATCGCTTGATGAGCCACGCTATCAATTGATTTTGGCTGTATTCTCTGTTAAATAGCTGTAAGTCGTTGATCAATCCGGTCCCAGAATGGAACTTATCGATCATATAGCTAACTCTGATCACACATTATGAAGCCTATTCTACGAACATACGGAAGCATGAATACACGGATCAACAGATGGATTGGCTTTTTTACATATGTTGAAACAGGATAGGCTTGAGCTAACCCGACGTTTGTCTGTGATTCTGTTGGTGCGTCCGTCTGCGAGTAGGCTTCAAATTAGGTAGATAACAACAAATAATCAATCAGTGGGGCACGCACCGAACGATATTTCGTTATGATCGGGGTGAGGCGAGCGAAACACATAAAAATAAACAACATCGATAAGCCCATCAATGTCTACAGAAAATACCGCCTTCTGCCCACAAGTGCCCGCATGAATTAGGGCTGACACAGATTTAGCGGCCGGCGAACATGCTTCACAACTACGCATTGTAGATCTAATCAAGAGCTAATCTAGAGCGACCGACATTATCCATTTCTGTAGGGATTTACCGCTCTAACGTGGAAGGTCGGCTGATCACTGGTACGGAAACAGACGAGGACTAAGGAATCGTAGAAACGAAAATTTATAGAAAATGACGGAAAATAATTCGGCAGTGAGATAGCGTACCAGTAGGGTCTGTATTTATAAAGCAAACCTGTTTATACTTGTCGAAGATGATCTATTCTTCTTGTGAACCACGTCTGACACGTTTGAACGTGCAGGGTTGCTTAAGGTCTGCATTTTTTTTTTTTGACCAGCCACCTGACACTCGGTTCATAAAGAATAAATATTGGCGTGAATGAATTCTCTATGGGACGCCCACGCATTCTATTTCCACAGGGAGGAAGTCTGAATGCAAATTTGACCTATACAATGACTACGGTTGCCAGCTGATAGACAAGTCATTGTTTGTTCCTTTCCAGATAGGTTTGCAATCAATTCGACAATCCCGGAGGAATGGAGACTTGGTTGGCCAGGGTGGGAAACCCGAACCAAGGACCTTGAATCGTAGTGCACGCGACAGATAGTATTTCCCCCAACTGCGCTCGCTACGACGCGGGCTCGGTTGTAGGAAGCACCAGCTGTCGCGTGCACCCAGTTCCATGTTCTTAATTCGATTACTCGTCCACGCCAACCATACCTTCCATCATTCCGGGGCTGGTGAGTAGATAGCGGACTTGTATGGGAATGATAAAGCACCGACTTCTACATCTGCTGGCCGCCACAAGTCATTTAAGTCATAGAAGTCCGACCAAATACGCATTCAAATTCCTGCCACGACATTTCGAAGAAGTTGAATGCGAGGCGCATCCTAAAAGATATTGACTAACGCCTTCCTTTATCATCTTATCCATGTAATCAACGAAGAAACACGTCCAACTATGTCTGAAACCCTCTGACCAGTTAAAATTAAAGACAAGCAACCGGGAGGTGCGTAGGTGCTATAAGCGTCGAACTTAGCTGTGGCAAAACCAGAGATCTTACAGACTCTGATCAAAGTGCTGAGACCCAATGCCTTATTAGATGAGAAAACAATAATAAACGCTGAGGCGACGTAGTAAACAAACAAATCATAACCAAACAAGTTTGCCTTTACTCTCCCACAGCCTTACGGCAGAAGAAGAAAAAAAACAGAAAATCTTTGAAAATACAAAAATCTACTCTTTCACCGATTTTATGGCGTAAATGACAACCTTGAACAGTTTCAACAGTCGGGGTCAAAGTATATTATGAGGCCAGCCAGTAGTACCAAAAAGGAGGGCTTCTGTAAAGAATTGCATAGGCCGGTAAACCACCAGTTAACCTGGAACAAGACTAGATAATGGAAGCATATGACCAATGTATATAAAGCAAAAAAATTAAAGGTACGTTTGTATAAGAAGCGATGAGAACGAACAAGAAGTAGACCGCGCCGCTGACACAGATGGAATACCTTCAAGAGGAGCAAAACAACTGCCTCCGCCACATATTATCGACTTAGTCGAATTGTTATTACATTTCAATCAGCGCCAAAACAGGTTAGCGGATTTTCTGCCTTGACTTCGTGGGTCTAATTTGGAGCAAAGTACACGATGCCAAGCGAAGACAGCAAGCAGACCTCACCGTGTGCTCTTCTGTAGTCCAGAAAAGCACATCCTTCTAGGCGGTGCTCTTGCTATCGAAGATCGTCGGCACAAATCAAAGCATTAGTTTCTTTTTTGTGAACGGACGTAAATGCGGACGTAAATATGACCACGGCTGCTAAGTAGTAGGGTGAGAGCGCAGAATATACCGATAATTTGTTGACATTACATGAGCAAAATTATAAAAACACGAAGACTCCTATACCGCGGGAGTGTCACTACGTGAACTAGATGGCATAGAACAATCATATATTCGTTTGGCTACACCAACCATACGTAAACACTTCCAAAATATAAAAATAAAGACCAAATTCTAAAAAAAGCAAACATAGTGTACTCCAGATGGAGTCTATTAAAGAAACCAAACAGAAACGACAGTTAAAGCATGGAAAATAACAGGAATAAACAAACTACACCTCGGCGCTTTTCGCTCACAAAGTCGAAACAACTATTCGAGATATATTCTAGTCGAGAAACAGCAGGGCACACACCTTAACGAGGCAACTGTGTTCCTCCACGCACGTCGCACTAGAGCTTTATTTTGAATTTGCAGAAGAAAATGCCCAACAAGTCCAAAGTATTCAAGTTTAAAGCAGTTGTTTATCGGTGCTTGCAAACGGAACTAGGAAGCTATCTAGTTTCCCTTTCTTTTTATTCCTGCCCTTCCTACGCCCTTCTATTTCGAATGCTATGTAGTTGTCTTTTTTGTTTTCATTTGTTGCTGTCAGTGTTATGTTCAGCTGTGTTTGAGATGCTTGTGCATGCAATAAATGTAAACGAAAACAATAAATGACAACATTTTCAACCTTAAAACGAAACTTGGGAAAGGGACAACGTGGAAAAACGATGTCCCCTCCCGAATAGGATAGATCCAAAGAATTTATTAACCAGGATACTATCTCAACGGTAGGTCGGAACGGCGCAAGTGTTGTATATGGGCAGAACCGCCTCTTCCTGGGAAGTAACAAGCTGCAGGTATCTCGACCCCAATACAACTCTGCGGAGAGTTAGGGGCGACGGAAGTCGCCTGTTGGCGCCCTGTAGATTTACGTGCTCCACAGCTGACGGGCGCGTGCGGGATGAGGGCTCGTATCGTGACTCGGCGCAGTGCACAGGTGGCGTAGTAGGGAGGCGCTCGGGCTCGTAAGCGAGGGGCCGAGGGTTTGGATCCCGCAGACAGCGTTTGTTTTGCACTTTTGCAAAATCCATGTTTATCATATAGGTGATCCACGTAGGGGTATTATAGTGTGTTATAGAGCATGTTTACATATAACATATGCTTCGAACTACAGATTAGCTAAAATGTTCACTTCTGTGTGTCACTTGTTTGAAGCCTACTTTGTACGTAACGATAGATATTTCGTGGCACTAGTTAAAAGTTCTGACTCCACCGACAAGACTTCGGTCAAAAAAAAAAATCCGCTGAAACTTTGTCTAGATGGGGTTATTTGTGGTACTGATCTGACATCCGTTTTTCACGATTCGGTCGGAGACCACATATACCTTTAACAAGGGTGGTCCAGGCAGAGTCACCGATTTTGCTGGGCACTAGTTAAAAGCTTCGACTCCATCGACACGACTTCGGCCGAACGGTTGTAGCAACGGTATGGGTGGTCTCCGACCAAATCATGAGAAAGAGATGTCAGATTCGTGATCGGCACCCCAAATAACCCCCCTAGACAAAGTTGCAGCGCATTTTTTTTTGTTGACCGAAGTCTTGTCGGTGGAGTCAGAACTTTTAACTAGTGCCACAAAATATCTATCGCTACATAACTACGGTCACACAAAATAGGCTTCAAACAAGTAACAAGTGATACACAGAAGTGAACATTTTAGCTAATCTGTAGTTCGAAGCATATGTTATATGTAAACATGCTCTATAGCACACTATAGTACCCCTAGGTGGATTACCTATATGATAAACATGGATTTTGCAAAAGTGCAAAACAAACGCAGTCCACGGGACCCAAACCCTCGACCCCTCACTTACGAGCCCGAGCGCCTACTACGCCACCTGTGCACTGCACTGATTCGCGATACGAGCCCTCATCCCGCGCGCGCCCGTCAGCTGTGGAGCACGTGAATCAACAGGGCGCCAACAGGCGACTTCCGTCGCCCCTAACTCTGCGCAGAGTTGTATTGGGGTCGATATACCTGCAGTTTGTTACTTCCCAGGAAGAGGCGGTTCTGCGCATATACAACACTTGAGCCGTTCCGACCTACCGTTGAGATAGTATCCTGGTGAGACATGCAAGGATTCTTTCTATGAGTTCACGCTTCTAGTAGTAAGACTTAAAAAGGATGAAAATATGTAAGAAATGTGGTTATATTACGTCGCGATGGCTGTCACTGCGTCCTTGCCACCACGCAAAACTAATCGCCGATGGACCAAATGAAATTTTCGATCGATGCTACCGATTTGGGCGATGATGGCTCTAACATTCCATATCAATGCCATCTCTCTTACACTACCTAATAAGTGACCGTTTCCACACTTGGAACAAGAAAATGAGTAATCTAACGCCAAAATAGCGTTTAGGTATTCCTGACTTTCAAAACAAATCACAATGCCTTGTATAGCTAGCATGGCAAGAATTTCACCGTCACATAAATTTAATAATTGAATAGAGATAAAATAAAATACCTAAAATCAAGAATACTGCGATAGCTCCTGGTCACCGTACCAAAGACAACATGACATAACCTAGTTTAGTTGCTCAAAATGATCTATATGCGTAAAACATAGTCAACTATACATCCTTTAATTGGAAAACTTCATGTGCCAGGAAATTACGCTACTAATCGGGCGAACGTTTCGACACATAAAACAACTGCACGGTGTAATCTCGACGTCAAGGCCACCTCAAGATATTTCCTCACTTTCTATATAAACCACATCGCATTGTATAGCTAAGGGGAATCACATGACCATGTAAATTAAAAATAAATAAAGATGAACGTAAAAATGTTTTTTGGTACACTCTGAAGAGATACAAAATGCGCCCGTTTAAACTAGCACAATGGCACCCAATGTGTATGCCTGCCTAGACCTTCAGTCGTATGAACCTTGCGAAAAAATAAGCGTAGTAAATATCCTATTCGCATTTTGAAAGCATAGATACTAATTAAAAAATAAACTCGTACCTTAGACTGAGACGAAAGAGCAACGCCCATTACATTTCCTTATCTTAAAGCGAAAGATTAATTCAGTGGTGGCCTTGCGGCTAACAAGAGCGAATCAAAAGCAATTAGAAGGATAAGAAAGAGAAGAGCAATGTGAGTGAATGCGCAGGAACAAGGAGCGTGAACCACTGCACAGGATGACGACGATAGGTGTGGACAGGCACGTTCTTGCCGAGCGACGAGAAGCGCACGAATGAAAAAGGCCCTATCGCATACAAATCAGTAGCTGCACATCAGTGTAAAGTGGACTTCCGTTCACTCTTTTTTCGCAGTCGGAGATAAATCGGCCTGATTAGAGATATAAGAACGCCCACACCTTATACACCCTTCGTTCTCCTTACTCGCTGCTTTAGAATGTCGGAAGTTAGCTGAAAGGTGATCCCACAGCAAGAAAACGAAGTCTTAAAAGCATTTGGATATATTCCTCAGAATTCGTAGAGGGAAATAAAGAAGGCCCTCCTTCTAGGCTTGCAGCACCAAGGCGTGATTTTAAGGGCTCATCATCATCTCTCAACGAGGCTTAGGCTTTGTGCCGCATAGAGATGGGAAAAGCATTTATTGAATATAAAAAGCACCCTACGTCCACTCGACAAATTCTTCCAACTAAAGCGTCTGCTGGCCTTAGTGTAAATCAAGAAAGAAGCTTTTTTATACAGCCTGGAGTCTAAATGCGTAAAAAAATAGGCGCAAAATTGTGCTCTCCTTGTTTTGGCCATTCCGCGCAGTAACGAGTCCTGGGCTCTCCTCTCCCCCTCCAGTTAGTATCACATGTTGTTTACGTCATGTTCACGGTGCCTTTATTAGCCTGTTGCATAGAATATGTGGCTCATATTCTCTGCCTTTATTCCCTAATATGTCACACTTTCTGCGGTTATAGAAGGCTTAAAGGTGCTCTCGTGCATTAAGGTCCTTCCCATATAGGCGTAGAAGTGATAAAGAGATGAAGACTTGTCCTTATGCCCATCATGTGCACGACCAACGTGTATATCTAAAGCGAGGAAGAACCACAAGTCAGAGGCGGCTTCCGTAATGTATCTCTTTAACATTTGGCAGTTTCCCTCTAGCCAAAACAGCTCTAGATGTCCTGCTTCAGAAGACGGACAAACTTCCTCGATTCTATGGAGAAAAATGAGAGCGCTGACCCCTTCTCTAGATTTGCAAGACACGAAACAAGCATCTGTAGAAGCTTTACCAAGGGTAAGTATGATGAAATGTTCATTTTGAGGGGCTTCATATGCAAACAGTAGATGGCTTCTTCTGCAACACGAACACCTAATCACAAAAACCTCTGAAGCATCCCTGTCAAACCCCTCGAAATGACGCTTCTACCAGTCTTCCAACATCCAAAAGTTTAAGGAGCTCTGCTCAATTTTCTATCACCCCAGTAGAGTCAATGGGAAGCGGTCCGAAGGAGGTTTCATCCAGCCGATCGAATTTCTTGCTTATCTTTAGATGAACCAAGAAATCAGGGTTCTCCTCGCGTTGCCGCTGTTTTATAAGTAACGACTGTCGAAGAGATTAGGTCCAGATACACCGACATCGATTTACAATTACGCGGGATTTTGCGCTGAATTCTCGCTACTTGCGAGACCTCGAAGAACCGTACGGCCAGGTATCATCAAGCGGTACTGGATCTTTTGGATAAAAGCAGGAGCCGGTGGTACGCGAAGCCCCTTCCTAAGCGAAAGCGACGGCAGAGAGCATTCTGGATAACAGAGAAAGGCGAGATCTTTCCTAGTCGGGGAAGACACATCACTAGAAAATCGAAGCAGTTACAAATAGGGTGGTCTCCCTCACTTATGAAACTGCAAAGAAAGATCCTCTCGTAGCCTTTTTCACTGTATCGTCTTTCTAAAATAGTTCTCATACAAATCTGCCGCCGAGTGCTCCAAGTCGGATGGATTAAGCGCTCAGAAGAGGTACGGATTCTGAAGTAAAATACAAATGAACCTTAAAAGTTCAGGAATATACATTGAAATGAACTCTAGCTAAAATTTTGAAGCAGCAGTGATGAGCAAAAGCGACATGAAATAGACCTCTAGTCTCAAAATGGACATAAGGAGCATTCAACTAGCCACCAGACGTTAAAGTATACAATGAAAAGCACACAGGAGAACGCTCGACAATCACATGAGTGTTCAATAACATTTCGCTTCGGTGTATAAAACCGCTGTCTACATCATTCCCAGTTCAAAATGCACCGAAAACTGAAATTTGGAACAAAATGATAGCGGTTCTGGTGAAAAGTGAGAAAAATGTTCGATTTTACATTTTGTAAGACTAATGCGATCCCTACCACAAATAATTTTGCCCACTATACTTCACACCGCAGGAATAGTACTTAAAAGACAAGTGATCGCTTTCGTGCCTATCAGAACAGCTTAAAACCCTGAGAACCATATTCGCCTGAAAACAGACTGAAAAGCTATGTTAATCCAAAATGCTTCTGTCGTGAGTGCGTTTGAATCGATATTCGTTAGAAGTCTCCACACCATGTGTGTCGGTGTAGTCGTGCGGCATTCGCGACGCCGTTTTACTTCATTTCTCCACCACCATATGTACAACATATGTTGATTTACAAATGAATTCGTAGAATGGGACGAAACAACGAGGGTGTTCAGGACGGCAAAGTACACGAAGCATGCGAGTATAATGAATAGGAACTGGTAATAAGTCCTCAATTATAGGACAAGTGCGGCTTTTATCATTCAACCCCACACGCCGCATCATCGTGAAACCCACAAGTATTGATCACCCGTTAGTGCCTAGTGAACAGCAGTAGTTCTTTCACTGCCGCTCCATGCAATGACGTGAGGGCGTGTTCATACTTTGCGATGGAAGCCATTCGTTGGCCATGAAACAAGCAAGTCGACAAAACCAAGTGATAGCGTGAAATGAGTTCACACTCGAGCGCTGTCGTTGTCGCCGCCGTCGCCTGTTCATACTTCTTCCTGGCGACTCGAGCGAGAGTAGCGACATCACTAGCGTTGGAGCGTGTAATCTACCCCAGCTAAAACTCGGAAGTGCTCAAAATTTGCACAAGCGCTCATATATTTTTTCAACTTATTATCCAGAAGGTGCCCTCAAAGAAAATTAGCTTGATAGACTGAGAGCTGTTCGCCTAGTTAGCGAGCATACATGTTTCTAAGGTCCTTTTAGATTTTTGTGCAATTAACAGAATATTCGCACTGCTTACATGATTCCTGTCGTTCAAACCATTACGATCACCTTCTACCGTAGACATATAGGGTGATTGCTTCATCAGAAGTCTAGAAAAGAGGTCTAATCAGCAGGAAGGTCCGGATTGCTTCAAGTCCGGATTGCAACGGTATTTTTCCCTACAGACTTCTGTTTAGTTACATACACTGGCACCGCAGCCGCTCTCGTCGCTGCCGCCGCGAAGTATGAACATGCCCTAACGGTAAATGCTTCCTAATGGCTATAGAGTTCACGCGTTCATGCTTACGGCCTGTTCTCAGTCCGCAACGAGAACGCCATGACTAACTGGTCCCCTAGGCAAAGAACACATCGATTAATACCAAACGATCGCTTGACATTAATCGATCCGTATGCCTTCCACGATTAGGGAATAAAGATTTGATTGTGATTTTTTTTGGATTTTGTGCGACCTACATGGAGAAAATGGAACGCACCGGCCAATCACAGACGGTGAGAGTACCGTCGAACATACGCCAGCCAATTAGAGCAGCAAACGCTCTATTAACTGTATGACGTGACTGTTCAATGCGGTCTGAGTGGCTCCTCCGCCCCAATGTAGGCCACAATAACGACAAGTGTCGATAGAAAACAATTACAGATTCGTGCTGATTATACAGATAGCATCTTTCCAAAGCACAAACACTTATTGTTAGTCTATCCATGTACTAGAGAGTCCTCGAGCTTCTCACCCCTTAGACTTGTTTCATCTTTATGGAAATCTTCCACGTCTGCAGGATTATCACCTTGGCATGAAAGCTAATCACCTAACCATAAAGGACGCCTCCGAAAAATGCTGGAATAACTGGAAAATCGTGCGCTTGAAATGATTAGAAGATTATACGTTGACGAAGTGACAGACATCGGCTCCATAGAAACAAAGAGAAGAGCCAAAGCATTAAGTGCATGGCAGAGTGATTGCATGTTGGCTCAATGCTTGCGAACAAGCCTGTCATTTCTTCGCGCACCAAAACATTGTTATGTAGACATGCGGAAAACACTGTAGGAACTACAAGTAGAAAGGACTGACAAACAAAGGCAGTGATATCAGAAACTATTGGACACAAGGCGACAAGGAAATGATCCAGAAACAAACTGAAAAACAATGGACAAATAAAAACACTATACAAGATAAAGTCAGCATCAAGAGCAGGCAATAGGATGGCCAACTATCAAAAGTTCATAAAGAGCAGCTAATTGTGATCGCGAAGTATGAATGGGCATCAAAGCCGTTAGTCGGTTTTCATACTTCAGCAGCAGCGCTGTGCAGAATCAAAACAAAAATAATCGACATCGATTACTCGCGCTGTCTGATAAATGCTAGCGTATTGCTGCTTCGCGCGGCGACATAATTATAAACGATGCCTAAGACGGATCTCTCTAGTTGCTAAGCAGTGCCGGATGAAGAAAACTGCGAATATCGGCCGACTGTGTCGCATAATCAATATCGACAGCGTTCATAATGCCGTACCACCCGGACAGTGAAATACATGTCTCCTTTGACGCAAACATTTGCGGTTTATTCCGTCCGTTCTACAAAATACCATTGGAGCCTTACGCGACAATTGAGGTGTTTTGACGATGATTCTTGTCTTGTTTACACTAGAGTTTACTATTCTTGTACAATCCTAGTCTCGGAGTTGACCTCCTCTAGGAGGACGAAATCCTCTGCCCTTCCACGAGCTCTATATCGGAAATATCCAATCATACCAGGGCCTTTCCTGGCCTTCATTCCGCCGTAGCAACATAGTCACAGGAGCGTATCGGCTCCATAACAGCGGAAGAATCGAAAATATCTAAAGACAAACAAACGAACAAACGCTTTAATTTCCCTATAACCAAAGGATGAATAGAAAAGAGGTAGATGAATAGACATACAGAAGGAAACCTATGGTTAGAGGTAAATAACAGAATCGACACAAGAGCACAAAAATGATTTGGAGGAAAGAGATAGGAGTGGAAAATATGGTTTCAAGGGCGAAAAGTGGCTAGGCCTTCACCTTTTTTAGGTCTAGCAGAGGCATGTCTCAGATATTGATGACTCGAGTGACTAAATGAATCTACTAAGGTGGCTGGTTTAGTTAGCGACAACGGCATGTGGCGTCTGGACATTGTCGCGCTTTCAGTTTGCCAACGACGCGACGTAGTAGTGCGGTCGTAAATCCTTAGATTTTACCCGTTCTTATGGAACATGTTCAGAAGAATCCAGTGCAGTTCAAGCTGGGTGAGGCGAACGTATATAACCTGACTTGACGAAGGCAATCAATGTCGTAGGATCAGAAGAAACTTGATAGGTCTAATACGCAGCGATTTCATGCAGAATTATTTCCACCAACTTGAACTGCTTCAGAGAACAACCAGCTAGTGAAGCTCCGAACTCGACCGCAGGTAACTTTCAGGCGCTAACATCGTCAGCAAAGGAAGGATGAAATGGAATGGATGGTGAAGACTTCACAGCTCAGCTCAATTAATGCATCGGCTAGAAACAGCTCTGAGAAAGCGCCGTCTTCACTCCGAGGATTATAACGCGCCTTCTCGCAAAAACAAACCCGCACTACAATCCCGCCTAGCTCCTGTGACGACGGATGACAATCAATAACACACTATAACCAAAAGGGAGAGAAAAGTCCAAACATTCAACGCACGCTCCTAGCCTCAAGCTGCCTCTAGAAGGCCATAATGGCTACTCCAATGATTGGGAGTAGCTCTGACGTTTCAATGCGGGGATAAATGCGACATCGCGGATTAGGCCATAAGATGCTGCTGCACTTTCAGTTTGGTGTAAGCCTCTCCAACGAGCTTGCAATAGCACTAGAGAATCGATAAAGTTTTGAATAAGTAATGAAATTCCCGACGCTTTAACTGCATCACAGGCTTATATTTAAAAAAATAAATGCCGTCAAAGAATATATGCAAACCTTTAAAAAGGCGGAACAAAACACTATAAAAGCGAGCAGTAGCAGAGCTACCATCTCGGCGATGGTTTTGACCGGCAATCGAAAGCCAGAGCGTGGTGGTTGAACACATGGTCGGACAATATACTTTGCGCCGCCGTAATGCTAACGCTTCCGACAGTGAATAATGAATGGTTATATAGATGAATCGAGCTGAAAAACGAGAAATGGAGAATTCAAAGATGTGAACTCACCTTGTTCCTGAGGGTTGAAGTTGCACCCGCAAACAGATTGGCAATTTTGAGGAGATACCTTAATATCTGAAACGGAAGCAAATACATTGCGAATGCCCTAAGCTGTGACGAAAAAAATGACGAAACACGCGACACGCGAAAGAACGGTGGGATTAAAAATGGAGGGGATTGCAATAATATGGAGCAGCGATGTAGAAGAGCAGGTAGCACTTGAGCCCAATAATCATTTACGAAGGAATTATTTTCTAAGAATTGTCGAGGTGCGGACTCCAAGAAAGTCCATTTGGATTGTGTCATAGTCGGAGAGGGTCATAGCCAGAATATCGAAACAAATAAACACACAGCTTATCGAGATTAGGAAACAGCAATGTGATTTTCTGCAATGGTGAGTCCAGTCTATCGCCTTTATAAAGTAGACAACTTTCATCTTCGTAGCATTGTCAAAAGGCTGAGTGAAGTGCCTCCCTAGTTGAATAAGGGGTAGAGATATGATCTGACTCCATGTCATTCAATTTCTTTTGGAATGCGCCACACATTCTACTTCTACGGAATAATGTGGAGGCAACATGAATGCGTATTTAGTTGTACAATGAGCTGCGGTGACCAGCCGATGGACAAGTCAGTGAATTATCCTTCTCAAACCTGGAACCAATTTACCGAAAGCTTGGTAGGTCTGCGTGAAAAATCCGAGCCAGCAACCTAAAATCAGATGCGACCGTCCTTCGTTCCTCTGATGCGCCACCAAGCCCACCCCCTCTCCCCTCCCCCTCCACTAGGATAGATCCACAAAATCGATACTGCAAAAACACTCATGACTGCATCCTTTCCTTGCAGAGATCATACCTACGTCTCTCGAAGCAGCGGTGAAACAGTTCAAAACGAGAACGCTGCCTACTCTTGGACGAGAAAGCCCTCGAGGGTTCAAGAAATCTAGTTCTATTTCTAGCAACAAAACGAGCTCAGAGATATGAGGACTTTTAGCAAGGCATCACTATGCGATCATCACTCAACGTGAAGTCTAAAGAGCAGTGGTTGAAGGCCATCTCGTCAATGATATGGGCGCGAAACTCGACATTCATTGAGAACCAAAGATTCTGAATACCTACTGCTTGAGAGCAACCGATGGGTGCGAGTCGTTGCAATCTATGTGGACTATCAATGTCTTCTAGGTCATGTTTGAATTTCTGGATAAACACCTGAACAAGAGATAGGAGTTGCCCTAAACAGAAGAGTAGTATAAGTTGTTTGCCTAACTATCCCGTCTTCTAAATTTGTACATGATCTCCAGATTATGTCCCTTGTAACCGCTAACAAGGTAACTTCAACTTCAACGGGCAGGTGGGTGAGATAGAAAGAAGAATTTAACTGCCACTTTAGGCTGCTTGCTCCCAATTAGGATGGATCGGCCAATCTTCTCCACTCACTCACTTGAAATAAAACTGAATTGATCGAATTGTGATAACTACAGAGCCACGCTTGTGAACGTTATTCAACACTCACCGCAACTTCTGCTCGTCAGATGGGAAAATAATGATCGCTTTCAACGTCTATTTCCAATCGATTGCATACGTCAAATATTTAGAATGATAAATGAGGAGTTACCACGCTATAAGCATTATGGGCATACGCAAACCTCCCTGGCTAAACAAATCTATGGGAAAATGTATTCATCACACCATGAAGCACCTACACATGTATGGTCGTTCGAAGTGGAATATACACTTATCAAGTCAAACCGACACTTTTCAAAGCAGGTGTGGCGCACTTGTAATCAAACTGAACATAATCTTTTAACATTAGCAAAGCTACTACTAAAATTAAGATTGGTCGGGTCCATCACATGATAGTGAACTGGATACGTGAGTTCCTCTCGGAAAGGACTTACCAAGTAAAGGTAGATGGGCAGCTTTCCGAAATTTTTAGTGGGTTTTAGCGGAGTACCGCAGGGAGGAGTTCTTCTCCTCCGCTCTTTTTGCTCTATACCCACAAACTGCCAGAGTCTCTTTCACGATTTGAACTTATTTGTAAAATGTACGCTGACGATATCAAGACCTATAAAACCATTGAAAGTGCAGATGATTTATCATCAATTCAAGAAGCAGTGAACTATATTGATTCCTCGGCTGATAAATGGGAACTGCCTCTAGCAGCAGAAAAATCTAAATGCTTTGTCGTAGGAACCAGTCGCACTGTCGAAACCCCATTTTTAGGACCTGAGTTGATTTTTGATTTGCATTATAAAGCATTGGTCAAGAACTACGCATCTACAACCTTTTTAAAGCATTGAAAAGCAGAGATCCTCAAATTCTTCTGCGGGCGTATAGGACATATGTGAGACCCGTAGTGGAGTGTGGAACAACAGTTTTCAACTCTTCGAAGAAAATACATTCTGCTTTTAGAAAATGTTCAGAATAGTTTCACTCATTAGCTGATGATGACGTGCTACGGGAATAACAATTACCAGATGCGAAATGGTGCTGCAGAGCTGAGATATTAGGTTTACCAAGCCTTTTCATTAGAAGGAAAAGAGCTGACCTACTCATGACGTTTAAAATACTCACTGGTAGCGTTTCTATAAACCCACTCAACTTTTTTGGCACTAGGCTGACAAGAAACATAAGAGGGAAGCTCAGACTTTAAGTTTCGATGGCAAAATCGCGAGCCGTGCAAACTTTTTCACCTACAGAAATTTAAGGGAAATGGAATGGAAAATTAGTCACACACTCAAGCACTCGCATGAATAGAAAAGGTAAAAATGCCATCCGCGGAGATGGCATCACATTTTGAGCACAACTGAGGAAGTCTTAGGTATATCCTTGCATGGTTTCAAGAAGCTGCTTTTACGTGTACAATGAGTGCCTTCAATTGTATTTACTTGTTTCTGATTGAGCTTGTGGGTTTCTTATTCTAACATTGTATTTTTACGTGTGGCCTTAGTCCACGTCATGAATAAAATAAATAAATAAATAAATAAAACAAATAAACCATATCAAAACTAGCGTCTTTCAGATATAGCAGCATCTTGCAACAATGTTTGTCTAAGGAAAATAAGGTACAACCTTCTTTCGAAAATTTTAATTCGCCTACCCAAAACAGTTTGAAATATCATTTTACAAACTTTTCCAGGAAAACTGGAAAGGGACCTTTCCAGATTTTCCTTCAAAAAATGGGTTAAAGCCTATTTTAAAGTGCAACAAGGCTGCACTTTTTTTGGCGCATTGAAGGATGGGATCACGGTACTGAGCGAGCTGGCGCCCGTTGTACACCGGCAAGGTATTTTAAAACGGGTAGGTTGGACCAGTCACGCCCTGGAGTTCCTTCCCTTGCCTAGTTCTAGAGCACAAAAACTGTGCTTGTTTGAGTGTTCCACGACTATGGTCCCATAATGGAGCGGGCACTAACCCGCCTAGCAGCGGGATCACACAATGCACTCTCTAGCTCGTTGCGATTTTCATTTGATTGATAGTGCAATAGATGCTTAGTGTGTAGCAAACAGAATTTCCGGTATCAAACAATTGACAATTGCAACGAGATGTCGAGTGTAAGGCGCGGTCTTTTCTTTTAACACGCATATAAATTTGCTCCCATCCCACACTTTAAATCATGCAGTGCGAAAATGTGAACAAAATGATGAAAACGTTAAAACAGGAGAGATCGAAAAAAAATTCGCCCAAACTTCGCCCAAGGGGGGGGGGTATTTGGGGTGCTGATCACGAATCTGACATCCGTTTTTAAAATTTCGGCCGATTACGGTAGGTTACGGTAGGCATCGGTGACTAAGGCTGTCGAGGTCATAACCACCGATTTCGCCTAAACCTCGCCCAGGGGATTTTTTGGGGTGCTGATCACAAATCTGACATCCTTTTTTCGTTTTACGCTGGAGTACGGTAGGTTACGGAAGGTACGGGTGACTAAGGTAACGGTCATCGATTTCGCCCAAACTTACTATCGAGTGCACCCGATATCACGTTCTTGGTTCGGATTTCCCGCCTACGCCCGCTAAGCCTTCGAACACTCCGAATTGGTACCAGACCTGTAATGGTACCAATTCGGAGTGGTACCATTACAGGTCTGGTACCTAGGGGATAGAACACTCGCTGACGAGGGATAGAACACTCGATAGAACACTCGATACCTAGGGGATAGAACACTCGATCGGGTGACCATCGCAGGTCATTGTATAGGCCCAATACAAGTTGCCTCCACCTCATCCCGCAGAAATAGAATGCGTGGCGTATCCCGGAAGGAATTGACTAACACCCTCCTTTATGCTTCTGTTTTTCCTTTAAATCATGATGGGATGAAAAGTAAGGTTTTCTCATTCACCACCACCGACGCTGAACCTTCCCGGAAGCTCCAGTTGTGAAACACGACATGAGAGTTCTCGGACAAATTCACGGAAGAGAGTGTGTATGCGACGCCCCTCCCAAAGGTAAGTTAAGGCATTCATATGTTGTATTGCGTGTTGTATGGAAGACCTGACGGCTGGCTCCATATCTTACAAGCAGCTGTACGTTAGTGTTGAAAAAGAAACTGCTGCCAAGGAAACGGACCCAACCTAATCCTTTATAAGAGAAACTGAAATCGTCTCCAGCAGTAGTATGAAGCTGCCACGTTCCGTAGTTCCGTGGCTGCATTATTGATTACCGTCGCATGATGCCAGCAGTGATTCGGAGCTGTGGTGATCCCGCAGCGATTGTTCTTACGGTAATAAGAATGTCTTTTTAAGTATGACATCAAAGAGGGAACAAAGGATCAAAAGACGCCACAAAACGCAAAACTACGAACCCAAATGAAGAAAAATCGGATTTTTATGTTCCGGCGACCCACTAATGTTCTTGAGAGTGCTCGCAAAAGGTCTGTAGCGGCTGGTAGATCCACCTAAGAAAATCGAGCGATAAAGCGACACTTTTCATGGAAAAACCACCTCGAGGCCGCCCGCCTAAGCGCCGAGAAACCGTTGCAGGCATGCAAATCAATACCGGATAGCACAGAGATGAAGCGATGAGCGCTAAGAACGACGAGGATGACCGAAAGAAGGAGGAATGCGCGATTCTTAGCGCAGGCAACTGTCACCGTGATGGGTGGTGAGCGTGGGAGCAGCGGCCCCGTATCGATCCGGATGCCCCAAAACACGGCTGCAGCGCGTTCTCTGCGCCTTCCCGAGGAGCTCATCTTGCAGAAACCAGCAGTTCGACTATTGATCCGATCGATCGATTGATCGATCAGTACGCTGGAAAGTTGCAGCTGCCGAGCTCAGCCTGACAAATGGCGGCGCCGGGTGTCGGCCACGACCGGCCACAATACACACCGCACAGACACACGTGACGGCCAGCGCACACCTGTGTGAAGATCTACTCCGAACCGCTGTCTTCTCGACGAAGGCGTGGTGTTTTTGATCGGTCCTGATCGCGTGTTGCCAGTCAACATCCAGTTAATTCTCGGGATAGATCGGCCGCAGTCTGGAACGCAAGGACGGCTAATCAGCGCTGCCGTTGGGGCTACAGTAATTTTGGCGTGGAAATAATTGCTCTGTCTGGTTAAGGCAAAGTTACGCTTATTTTCGACAGAAGTAGTCGGATTTCCCTTCTCAAGTTATGATTACGTTTTTATCTAAAGAAAAGCAGAGCGCTAAGTGGCCTGGAGAAGAGATATCTTACAGATATTTCACACACAGTGTATGGATTCATATTGGGCTTTTTGATAAGTCCATTACGGGCGCAGTAGTTTGAACTGTGAAACTGGGATCTACTCTAGAATGGAGGGGGAGGCGCTTTATTACATCTGTTTGACAACGGCGATATAAAAAAGCTGCTAGCTCATTTATATATGTATTTTGTATGTAAGATCCACGTAGACTAAATAATTCCAAACGGTTAACAAGCAGCATTTGGAACATACAATGAAGAAACAAAATGAAACCATCAAAGCCAATAAACAAAGAAACATTCTGGAGATACCTGACACCGAGCCTGTTAAAGAGCTAGGTAAACCCTTCTTTTTGGGAACTTCAAAAACTGTTTCGACTTTTTGTACTATACTATTACCAAGCCACGTGCGGGAAGAAAATGTGACCATAAGAGGAGGAAACTAAATTATCTACTAAAAAACGAAAGAAATATAAAAAGAGGATTGGATTTCATGAAATATAGAATAAAGGAAGAAAGTCAGGGTTATTCATCCCATTTTCGGGATGCGCCACGCGTTCTACTTCTACGAGATAAAGAATAAATGACGGCGTTATTCAATCCCTTTTGGGATACGCCTCGCCTTCTACTTCTACGGAATCATGTGGAGGCGTTTTGAATGCGTATTCAGTTTATACGATGACTTGCGGTGACTACCTGATGGACAAGCCGGTGAGGTGTCCTTTTCAAACAAGCCTGGTACCAATTTACCGACCCTGTACAGATGGAAGACTTTGCTAGTCTGCGCGAAAAATCCGAACCAGGAACCTGGTATCGGGTGCACGCGACAGCTGTCACCTCCTCCGACTACGCTACCACACGCCCAAGCACATAATAAATGAGAATAATATTAAGTAGTTATATAGAGGATCAAATTGATTTATAAGATGATAATTTGTGTAGTGGGTCTCTCTCTTAATGATTTATATTATTCAATATTCAGTATGGGGGGATCTCTCGTTCCTCCATTATGGGTGCCCGTGAAAGATCCAAGTTCCTAGAGCTAGCGGTAAAATAGCATGTACATTTTTTCACAAATCGAGCTGCCACGGAAGTTCTCGATTTCTCAAAGAAAATATGTAACCAAACTCCATAAGGCATTACGGAATCCTTACGGACAGGTATCCGCAGAAAGTTCCTTTGCAGTTTTCTGATACAAGCGTACAGCGCTGGTCCACTTCCTCTTCTGTCAGAACTTCCACGGAATTCGTACAAAAACTTTTAAAACGAGACTTTTAAGGATAAATCCATATACACTATACCTTTAGAAGGAAACTCAAGCTTGCTGAGAGTTGGGAAAACCTACCAGTAATAGAGAGCATACAGAGTAGAGCCTCCCGCTCTAGACGTGCATCGTTTGTTTCACCATCAGTCGATTACACTGCATTGATTGTGTGCTCTTATTTGTTCTGCAAATTATGTTCATGTGTTCTTAGTTGATTCTTTGTGCTGTGTAGTTTTTTTTTTGCGTAGATCAATAACGATGGTTTCACACAATGAATAAAATAAATGAAATTATGAAGTTTGACCTTTATCAATCCCTTTGTCGGACGCGCCACGCACAATGCTTCAACGGAATATTGTAGACCGTAAGGGGACCCAGTGTCTAGTGGTAGGAAGTCGATGGCCACTACATATGTACCTACATATTACCAAAAAAGTCTGGAGCTTCCTGCCATACGCGCGAATTGTCTAGCGCAAGAGAAGGGAAATGGTGGCTTATGGAGCCACCTACTCCGCCTACGATCTACTAATCGTCCAAAAAACAGCAAAATATTTTGCAGTCAGTGCAATAACAGGTTCTCAAGAACCAGAGCATAAACGGCTGACAGACGCCAGGAGTCTAACAATAAGTTGATTGCCTATGAAC
Organism: Heligmosomoides polygyrus bakeri; assembly: GCA_947359475.1. Taxonomy (NCBI): domain Eukaryota; kingdom Metazoa; phylum Nematoda; class Chromadorea; order Rhabditida; family Heligmosomidae; genus Heligmosomoides; species Heligmosomoides polygyrus. The sequence goes on from OX375868.1 coordinate 18,925,142, forward strand.
GACCAACGATTCAAAAGGTCGTTCTCAACCTCAAAGACAAGGGTCGAGCAGTGGGTGGAACGTCTGCAGCAATAGAAGGAAGCGCCTTCTGCTGTGTGCACCGGAATCGAGTCCTGGTTCGGATCCCACTCACTTCAACTAACCCCTCAGGTCGGTAAACAAGTACCAGACCTCTTTTACCAGGCTGTCCAATAATTCCTGTCCGAAAATTTTCAAAATTATATAATTTTCCTTAGAAGTGTTATAATATCAGGCAAGTGTAAAAACCTTCTAGAAGGTTCTCCAGAGTTCCACGCTAGAGCTATATAAGGCGCAGTCGCCGCGTCTAGCTACCAGTACAAGCTAAAATGGACCAAGGTCGAATTCGTACGTTCGTGTACTACGAATGGCTGCTGGGCAACGACACGGGCACCGCGGTCGCCAACATCTGCAGAGCGTGCAAGGAGGATGCAGTGTCCCAACGCACAGTCAGGCGCTGGTTCAATCGTTTCGAGAGCGGCGACACGAGCCTCGAGGACAGGGAACACCCGCTGAAGATCATGCTCTGCTGCTGGTGGGACGCCAAGGGCATGCTGTACTTCGAGCTGCTCCCGCAAGGCAGGACGGTCACCGTCTCCATCTACACCGATCAGCTCGAGAAACCAGCCGCCACCATCCGAGAAAAGTGTCCCCGACGGGCCTCGGTCCACCTGCTGCACGACGACGCGCGCCCCCACATGGCGAAGGAGACCCAGCAGAAGTTGGTGACACTCGGCTGGGATACGGTTGCCCATCCGCCGTATTCCCCGGACGTCGCCCCCTCCGACTACCGCTTGTTCCGCCCGCTGAAGCACAGAAAATTCACCAACTACGACAACCTCAAATCCGACATCGCGGACTATTTCGAGTCGCAGCCCCCGGAATTCTGGGCGAAGGGCATCGGCGACCTGCCCAATCGATGGGCCACTGTTGTGGATAACTGTGGTGATTATATTGTTGATTAGACTTGCTTTTCAATAAAGTTAAAAAAATTAAAAATTGTGAAACTTTCGGGCAAGAATTATTGGACAGCCTGGTATATGGATAAAACATTGATTTATCCAACTCATCCTGATATACAGGTGAGTTCTGATCGGTCCAACCGGGTGAGGATGTTGCTTTCGATTAAACAGCGTAGATGGTGTAATGGCGTAGAGCATTGCCATCCGGTCAGTAGGAGGTGCGAGTTCGAGTCCCATCTGGCAGTAGTCTTTTGATCGCAACAAAACATCACTGTAGCATCTTTCTGATTTATCAATTGCATGGTCACCCGAAATCATTTTAAAGGCTAGTCGAACTGTATCCGCAACATTCCGCATGAGTAGAATGCGTGGCACATCCCAAAAACGTTTTCATTAACGCCGATCCTCATCATCTCCATTTTAATTGAGAACTTCTGGTGCTGAAGTTTAGATGCTTCGTCTAAACGTCGTCCTGAAGAAAGTAAAGAAATCCATTAATCCTACACTTTCAGCTTCATGTTCGCAGTGAACCCCTAAGGAACAAAAAGCGCAAGCGGCAAAGTGTTAGAGAGCTATGTATAGCTCAAGCGGCAGCGAGGAAGAACAAAGGGGCCATCACTTCTTGGTAGGCGAATGTCGTCAGCATCACAGGTGTGCCGACAAGCTCCCAAAAAATTGGTAAAATTGAAGCGGAGACTCGGCAAGTTTAAAATCGAGAAGATTGCAGGCAACATTTCGAGACCAGATATCAGACAGGAAGAGGCAGATAGAGCAGTTATTTTTTCCCTCTTGTCGATCCCAGTGAGGGGGTGGAGTAACCAGCCTGAAGGTGAAATCGAACTGAGCTGTATGTACAGGTAGACCCACATCTGTCATTGCGCCGACAGTGCTCAATTGCATGAAACAAGGATACAGGCAGCTAAGCTGTTTGGTGCATTCTGCTCCTACGGGATGGAAGGATTCGCTGATCAAGACATGGAACCAAGAGTATCGATTCTCGTGCATGTGCGTCGACACATCTTTGTACTGCGCCACATGTGCCCTATTTTTAGGACAACTTCATATGAACGAAAATTGTTAAACCTCTATGGAGATGACTCAATTCAGTTTCTTTAAGCCTGAAGTGGCTGGTACCGAAGTTGTAAGCTGTTACAACGATGTTTTGTTGCGATCAAAGCTTCTAGCGCCAGGCGCGACTTGAACCTGCACCTCTGCTGACCAGACGGGAATGCTCTACGCCCTTACACCACCGACACTGCTTGATCGAACGCAAGACGTAGAGGCGTAGAGCATTCCTGCCCGGTCAGCGGGAGGTGCGGGTTCGAGTTCCGCCAGGCGCTAGAAGTTTTAATCCCAACAAAACATCGTTGTAGCAACTTTATGGAAATCTTGAGAAACTTTCTACTGATGAATGTTGTAGAATAATAGAAATACATTGTCTTTCTTCTAGAATGGCCAAGATTGGCGATAGAAAAGCAAATCATGAACCAATCTTGAAAATCTGCTGAAAAGCAGCATTTTATGTGTACGTTGTATAGAAGTCGCAAATTTTGAACCTAAGACGATATGTCGTGATACTAAACAAAAAAGAGACAAAAGTAAGTGTTGGTGCATTCGTACGCAGGATGCGCCACGCATACTACTTCTATGCGGTGTCGTGAGACAACATGAACACGTATTTCTCCTAAAGAATGTCTTTCGTAGGACCTCACTATGGATATTGATTTATCTTCCCTAGAGAATTCTAGAAAGCCATTCGCCCATACCGGAGGGATAGACTTGATGGTTTGATTGGTTTGGGCGTGACCATGACCGTAAGAAGCAAGGACCTAAGTAGAGGTATAAGAATTAGAATGCGTGGCGCGTCCCCAAAAGAGAATGATTGACGTATTACTTCAGGGGCACGTATAGCGCAGTCGGAGGAGGTGTCGGCTGTCGCGTGCACCCGATACCAGGATCCTGGTTCTGGCCAAGCCTTGTGGTTTCGCATCGACAACAGATGAGTTCTAGCGCTCTGGTCGTCTCACTGTTAGCTCCATAGCGTAGTGTAAGCGGTCCCGTGGGAGCCACACCCCGCTGAGTCTCAACATGAGATTTGGCAGCTCTTTAGAGAGTCGACGAGCATGCTCATAACGACGTCATCGCGTACGGCCAGCTCTTCTTGAGATGGAAACACTACATAGAACGGTTCAATACTGCTGAAGAGACACCGACACTACGTCTATTGAACTGAAGATGAGTCAGACGCCTTCATCTTTCAGTCCAGGAAAAGCGCTTCGAGACGGCTAGGAATGAAAAACCAAGAAGAGCCTTATAGCGCCTTCAAAGGTGTCTCCAAGCTCTTAATAATGGAGAGGCTTCACTTTAAAATAGGCCGCGGCTAGCAAACAACGAACCATTGCAACAGCAGCGGCGCGAGCGGAATTAATCTCTGCACTTTAGCAACAGCTACTCGGAAGTTATTGTGTCGTTAAACGCGACGCAATGGATGCATACAGCCGGCTGGAGCGAAGCACGTCGAGGATTTACGAGCGTCGTTGGCAACAGGAATAGGGTAAAGTAGCAGTGGAGGAAGACTTGAGACCTCTGCACTGAAGACGTTGACCTATGGAGAGGCGAACAAGTCAGGGGATTTTTCTGAGGCAAAACTATGAGGACTGAAACCGCTGATAATGCAGTGCTTCCAAGGGGATGTTTAGAGCTCCACCGCAACGAAGTACTAACTAGGGAAGGGTGTCGACCTCCCATGGAACATCAAGTTGAGACCAGGTTCATTAGAAAGAGCTCGGAATGCTGATTACAAAGAGCCAGTGCAAAGGCTTAAAAAATATTGAAGTAGAAGAAAGTGCCGGTATGGCGAAACAAAATATAATGTCGAAGTGTTTAACTAGAGTTGACAAAAAAATGTTTTGACATAGGCAATAAAAGTGCAGCCGTTGGCATTCAGTATACCTATGGTGTGAGTTCCAGTATGCGGAAGTCACCCTCGAGCAACCTGAAGAGAGGATAGCACCCAGGAGTCCAGCCGTATTCCGGTCATACCTAGGCGAGCACTTGCTACATTACGCTACCTCTATATGGGTGTCAAAATTGCAAAATGAAACTCCTGATGGCCTGTCGAAATCGGGGGCCTCACCACAGGGTGGCTGTACGACGCACCGGGGGCGAGAGTGGTGAGTCATCGGGGCTCCGTAGGAAGGGCCCGCCATCTGCTGCAGTGGCGCAGAGGTAGTGCTCTGCTCGTCGGATGCGACATCGCTGGTTCGGTTCCCGTTGCTGCCCGTTTGTTTCAAATCAAAATTCATCTTCGAAATGACCTTTTGTTCTGAACTATGACACGTGTCTGATTAGATAGCCGGGAAAACTACCATATACGTTTATAAAAATGCTTGGAGGCAAAAAAACTGCTATGGTGACAATTTTATTTACTCTGGCACCCCAAATTCAGCGAGAAGAATGAACACCACCTTTGTTGGTGAAAAGGACATAGTGAGTGAAGAAAAAGCAGTAGATCAACGACATTTTCTTCTTCCTCATCATACATTCTACTCACCTTTTTACTTCACACATTTTTTTGCTTTGTTCCATGAATGCCAAGGTTGTTAAAAACACCTCTAGTTATTCAATATATAATTTGGACTCTATTTGTGCCAGATAGAGAATAAAAACGCCACCATAGCAGTTTTTTGCCTTGAAGCGTTTTTACAAACGTGTATGGTAGTTTTCCCCGGCTATTTAATCAGACGCGCGTCATAATTTAGAACAAAAGGTCATTTCGAAGATAAATTATGATTTTCAAAAAAACTGAGCAGCGACGGGAGCCAAACCTACGATGCGCACCCGACAAGCGTGAGCATTACCCCTGCGCTACCGCCGCAGCTGGCGGTTCCTTCTTAGGCCTATGTCATACCACCGCTCACGGTCATTAGGCTTGTCGGGGTCGATGCCGCACCCGACAAGCCCAATGATAAGCTCCCATATCGATCGCGCGAAGCGATGAGTCGATATGGGACCCTACCATTAGGCTTCGCTCGGGGTGAGCGATGGTATGACATAGGCCTTACGGAGCCCTGATGACTCACCAGTCTCGCGCCCGGTGTGTCGTACAGCCAGCCTGTGGTGAGGCCCCCGATTTCGGCAGGCCGTAACTCGCTCAGGAGTTTCATTTTGCAATTTTGACACCCATATTCGTAATCAGCATTCCGAGCTCTTTCTAATGATCCTGGTCTCAACTTGAAGTTCCGTGGGAGGTCGAAACCCTTCTCTAGTAAGCTTCCATATCGATTAAACGACACGATGGATGGATACGGAGACCTATAATTACGTCGTGTTGCACTGCGGCTGAGCTCTGCCTTCAACGTTAAGAAGTGCCGGGTGAAATACTGCTTCAAAAAGAGCAGCCAAGTAATACGGCGCTAAACTCGTGCGACAATTGACGCTGACGCACGAATCCACTGCAGCGTGACGTCAAAGAGCCTGATTGAGCCAGCTCGCAAAAGCTGCAGAGGAAGAAGAACTGTTTGAATGCGCTAATTTTCTGTAATAGTCGCATTTCTAGGTACCGTTTTATACGATCATTAAGCATCAAGAAAGGCGTGGGTTGGCCTATTTTTACCACGATGCTGTGGTTTCACTCATGTCTCATGCTGTGGATTGACTATCGAAGGTTTCAAAACCAGAACAATAGACTTGCCTCTTTTGTAAAAAAAAAAGAAACGCGTTTCTATTATTGGAAGTATTGTCTAAAATAATAATAACAATCATCGTAAGGAGAAGATACGATTTAGTTACGATATTTTAGATGATGTGGTTTTACTCGCACTTCCCTCCTGGGGCCGGATTCATCAAAGTTACTGCAGCAACTTTAACGGAGAATTGTAAGCGAAAAGCTCAGATAACGCGGCTTATCGCTCACCATATCGCTTGATAAGCCGCGTTATCTGAGCTTTTGCTTACGATTCTCCGTTAAAGTTACTGCAGTAACTTTGATGAATCCGGCCCCAGGAGATCCATACCTTTCCTTCATTAAACACAAGGGGTAGCCAGTAGAAGATCCAGTGTCCCCAGACCAAAGGCAGTGTAAGGTTTCACGTGCCTTGGATTTTTGAAATTATCTAGGAAACACGTCTTTCAAAAAGTTATAAGGCAAAATAAAAAACCTCTCGGCCGGCACCTTCAGAATAAATAGTAGTTTTTCCCTTTACCAGTTTGATGCTTGGTGCTTGTTTTTTCCTGCTTTAAGTTATGTTCCTTTGCTTTGTTTTCCTTTTCCATTGTAATCTATGTACAGAATAAATAAATAAATAAATAAATAAATAAATAAAATAAGCAGTTAGTGTGACGGTTCTAAAGCCGGACTCTGAGCGCTGGGGGATAGAGGATGCACGACGACTTTGACTAATCCATTTTGTGATGCGCCACGCATTGTGCTTCTTAGGATGTTATAGAGGTAATTTGAATGCATACTTGACCTATTCAACGACTTGATATAGACAATTTAGTGTTTCGTCCTTCCCAGATGAGGTACCAATTCACCAACCCCGAAGGGCTGGAGGGCAATGTTAGTCTGGGCGGGAAAACCAAGCCAACAACCTGGGATTTATTTATTTATTTATTTATACGTGTATCACAACACGCAACAAAAGAAACAATTAGCGGTAAAACACAGTGATAATAAACGCAAACATAGAAGAAAGGGCAATCTATCGAGTCTTGAGATAACTGTCAACGAGCCACTTATATTGGTTTAACGAAGATGGCAAAGCATGCTTTTTGGAAAACAATAAGAATTCAGAGCCGGCCCTTTGAGTAAAGAAGGATGCGCGAACACAACTTTTGGCCACAGGATAATGAATTTTAGATCTACAACCCCTAGTGGTAGAATGATGGACTGTGTAAAGATCAGTAAGTGGAAGTGCAACCTTTCCAGTCATCATCTTGAAAATCATAATTAGATCGTTTCGCTTCCTACGGATAGCAAGCGATTCCAGCTTGAATATTATATTACGATCATGCGCTGATGGAACGGTGGTGTAGTCATAGCCATTTAAACGTAACCATAGCTTTCTAGTGTAGCCGTTCTGCACTGATTCAAGTCTCTGTATGCAGCATTTACGGTGAGGACTAAACACAGTGGTGCCGTACTCCAATATTGGACGAACATACGATTTGTATGCAAGAAGCAAGTGAGCTGCTGAATTCGTAGATAGAGCTCTAAATATATTATGAGTTATTCTTTCAGCTTTTTTTGCAATCATTTCACAATGTTCTGAAAAAGTAAGTTTTTTATCCAAGATAAAGCCGAGATCTCGCAGACTTTCTTCACTAAGTAGTTTGCTACTGCCAAGGTTGTAAATGCGCCTAGCCGAATTTGAATTGCCGAGATGAAAAACTCTAGTCTTTGGTGCCGAGATAGGTAATTTCCACCTGTCCGACCAATCGGCAACCTCTGAAACTGCACATTGAAGGGCAAAATGGTCCTCTGCACACGTAATATTTCCTGGGATGATTTTCAATAAAAGGAATTTTCGGACAATTCGGGCAAATGATTTTGATCAGAGATCTGATGTCCAATCTAGTATCCGATACGAATTGCAAAGAGAAATCAGTTATTTGGATCATACGAAAATCCATTCCTATTAAAGCATCTCTAGATCCGAGGCTTTCCAAAGATGCCATTATTCGCGTAATAATCCTTTTAACTGGATTTGAAAAAATGACGGATCCAAATTATCCGAATCGGCGTCGGATCCGATGCCCAGTCTACTTATATAAAGGACACATGAATGAAGTGTTTACGTTTTAATTGAACTTCACGCACTAGAAGCCATCGAGTGCACGTGGTAGCGCATTCACAGGAGGCTCCAGTTCTCGCGGGCACCCCATTCCAGGCTAGGATTTTCCGCCCAGACCAACCAATTCTTATATCCTTCCACGGTCAATGAGCTGGCACCAGACTTGTTAGACTCAAAACATAGAATTGTTCATCGGCTCATCACTATAAGTCATTGCTTCGGCCAAATACGCATTCAAGCCGCCTCCCCGACATCCAGTAGAAGTAGAATGCACAGCGCATCCCAAAATGGATTGAGTGACGTTGTCCTTTATTACATAGAATTCATCGTGACATCAAAACGTCAACGTGAGACACTTGTTCACCCGTGGCTTGTGCAATGAAATCTGCAAAAGCCGAAGAACTTCATGCAGTAGAAGTCATCGAGGGCACGTGGTGGCGCATTCAGTGGAAGGGTGAGCGGATAATCGGATGAAAACCGGATAACGGATAACGAATAATTTTGCCCGAAAATGGTTGGATAACGGAAAAACGGATTACGAACAAGCAACAAAATTAAAACTCGTTTTAAATTGCACTTATTTCAACAGCAGATCAGGACATAAAGCACTGTTAATTTATAAGCCATTTCTAGACGTTTTAATTGTGTTTTTTTTAAACGTTTTGCAGTCGCCACATTATAGACGCTCTATGGGGTTTTCTGCCCATTCGTAGGAAGACAAGCGTACAGCAACATACCCGCCTTGCACCTGTTTCCAAGGGGTCGGTTGGATTGTCGTAGTTATCAGCCTTACTCCGCGCTTAACTTTTTTCTTCAATTAAAGCAGTTGAAAAATAGAGTAGTCCTTGGAAGAGCAAATCTTCCGATGTCTCTAGAGAGAAGAAGAAGGAGGAGACATCAAGCCAAACAAACTTCACATAACGATCTTGTACTACATACACACGCTATGAACCGCGTTACTGTTGTTCCTGCTCGATAGCATCCTAAGATCCAAGGTACTTCAACGTGGAATTATCTGGGATGGATAAAATACTAACTTTTGGGTAGTAACTGCAAGCGTACGGCAAAGGCACACTCAAAGAGTTATGACACAAACCTTCTGGATCTGAGGAAAAATATCCGACCCATCACTTCTGGAGCAGAGGAAGAATATCCGACCCAGCTTCAAAACAGAGGTGTTCCCTATGTTGCAGATAAGCTTCACAAAAAACTTACAAATTAAAACAAATCTACATGTCTTCAGCACCTACAATGATAAGTTTGTTTAGTTTATTGCTCCCCTAAAAGCTTTAATGGAGAAGTTGCTTACTCCATGTGTTTGGATTAATCCTATTTCTTTTGCTAGTGTTCATTGTTGTACTGCAGTATTTTTTGATAATTCGCGACAGCATATGGCTAAAAAGGTACCATTACCGCCTGCAATCAAATTGAACATACTGCAATCGTGTAACCACAAATGATACGATGGAAGAAAGATCGGCGGTAAAAAGTTCTTCTCAGGATGCTGCTCTCTACATTTGACGATTGCTAGTAGCAGTTTGTACGCCTTCTTGGTCAGCACATGACTTGAGATGAATGAACAATGCTGTGCTAAGTAGGCCTCATATAAGTATGGTGCAGGCTTAGCGGGCCTACTAAAAGGCTGGAAGTTAGATATCTTTGAAACTATGTAGCCAGTTCCCAAGTGAGGAAATTTTGATTAACCTTCTAGGCCCAAAATCGCCGGATAACGAACAGCAAAACGGATAGGCCAAAACCCCGGAAACCGGATAACGGATAACGGGTAATCTGCTCATCCCTGTGTGCACCCGACCCCAGGTTCATAGTTCCGATTTTCCAGTCCAGTCTGGTACCAGCTTATCGATTCCTCCAGAATCCGATGAACCAGTCCGTGTTTCATCCTTTCCTGAGAAGTGTGGTAATGGGAAAGGATGAAACACGGACTAGTTCATCAGCTCATCACCACAAGTCATTGTATTGCCCAAATACGCAGACCAGACAGAAGGATGCACTAATAGAACGAATTATCAAACGAAGCAGTGAGCTGAAACAACAGGAGAAAGGGAGATAACGATTTGAGCTCGACTTGTACGATTTCTGGTACTTTATCGGCATTAAGTAAAACGATTTCTAAAAAGTGCCCTATATTTCAAAAATGCTAGTAAAAATCCGAGGGATCTTCCTCAGTACATCTACAGATGCCAGGAAAGAAGGGTCACTGAGCCCACACCGCTTTCGAGCGGGCTGCGAAGTGCGCGGTGTGGGCAACATTGCCGATCGTGGCGGGAGAGGGCGGCGCATCAGTGCGTCAAGGCGGCCATTCGTGGGAATTCTGCAACGCGTTCGCTGCGATGCGTCGTCCTTCATTAAGCGCTGACGTTTAAGGGGCGATCTCCTGCGCGTGTCCGCAGCTAATGAAACACAAAAACGTGGAACAGCTGTCTAGGAATCGCCTCTCGTTCAAAAGTGAAGGGCAGGATGTGATGCTAGAGCTGAAGTTGGCGGCTGCTTGAGGACACCTTCTTGTTTGAGTGTTGTTGGTTTCGCTAGGTCAGATGCAGTATAAGCCGAAACGAAGCATCAGGGACGACGCGAATCAACAACTTGTTGGATGCGCCACGCATTTTACGTCTATGTGGCATGGTGGAGACAATCTGAATGCGTATTTGACTTTCAAATGAAGTCCTTAATGCCCCATTTCCCACTTCTTAACTGAAATTGTTCTTAAAGAATAATGCCCAGGTTTCAAGAACGTCGAACTTGGAGATTATGATTTTTTTGTTTGATCATATTTTGTTTTTTTGCAGAAAAGCAACAATTTCCAATCTACCGGAGGAAGTGGCCACGCCATGGACTCGATGAAGAGATCATGGCTTGTGTTTAATTGATAGTCCAAATTAGTGTTTTAACTGAACTTGAACTTATGCAACTGCATGAAAAGACACGCATAACGCCGCTGTACAATGTTGAGTAACTAGCTTCTGCACCACTAATAAAGATACCGACGTGCTGGACACGTGCATGGCGCGATTACCTTCATATTGAAAATAAAAACCGGCTTTTCTTTTCTTAAGAATGATCCTAACCCACTTGTTGTAGCGGCAAGAATAATAAGGTTAAAGAATAGAGCTTAGCGTAAATCTATTCCTAATTGGGATGCCCCACGCATTCTGATCCTACGGGGTGTCGCGGGGGCAATTTGAATGCGTTTATTTATTTATTTATTTATTTATACGTGGAAGCCCACGCAAAAGCAACACAATACGAAAAACCAAACAGAACATTGAGAACATCAAGAACAGAACCAGTGCTAGCATGATTAGTGAAGCAATGTGATCAAAGAAAACAAAGTACTAAGGAACTTCTTTCAGATACCTGTCAACAATCGTTTTATATTGCCTTAAGGAATTTGGAAGCACAAATTTTTTCGTTAATTTCAGGAATTCAGTGCCTGCTCTGTTTGTGAAGAAAGTAGATCTGATATTACTATTAGCTCTAGGAAATTGGATTTTCCATGGGCCACCTCTGGTGTTGGAATAAGAAACTGAATAGAAGTCATTTACAGAAAGACCCACAGTAGTATTTATCATCTTATAAACTGTAACTAAATCATATTTTTTTCTGCGACAGGCGAGAGGGGGTAAATTAAAGAGTTTATTTCTGTCAGATGCCAAAGGGATGCTATTGTAGTCATATCCATGTACTCTTATCCAGAGCTTTCTTGTAAACTGTTTTGTACCGCTTCCAATCTGGCGATTTCTATGATCCAGAGAATGACTTATAGTGGCTAACAGATGGAATAGTCAGTGTTTTATTCTTTCTGGACAAGTCTAGTTCCAACTAGCCAACCCCGTAGGGATGAAAGTCCTGGTTAGTCTGGGCTGGACCCGAACCAAGAACCTTGAATGGGGGTGCGCGCGACAGCCTACGCCTAGTCCAACTGAGCTACCACACACAGTGAAACGACAATAATTTCCTGCAAATCCAGATATGTACTGCAAGCACGTTTCTGGTAGGATGAATAAAAGGCTTTCGAATAAATTCAAAGTAATCAACTAAATCGAACGAATATTTTGACATTCCGACAAAGTGTGATTGGCTTAATTTTTGAAAATACCATTTCGATGTGACCTGCGACCACATTGATTTCGAAAGCTTCCCTCGAAAGGTGTCACATTCGGTTTGAAAATCTCCTGTCAAGGTGATGGTGTTTTTACGTGTTCTAAAAGATCACGCTAAAGTTACTTCTATTAGAATAAGGAAACAGAGATACAACTAGATTTAGTGTCACATTATAAAATATTTGACCTACAAGGATTGTGAGGAGTGCGTGATAGCGCAGTCAGAGGAGGCGCACGTGCATCCTGGTTCGAGGTCCATAGTTCGGGTCCCGAGTGCCAGCCAAGTTTTAAATCCCTCTGCCTCCGTCGAGTCAGTGACGGGCTTGTCTTTGACGAATAAAGCACTGACTTGTTCATTGCATGGCCACTGAAAGTCTAGGTCCAGGCCAAATACGCTTTCGAATTGCCTCCACGACATCCCGTAGAATGCTTGCGTCTCAAACAAGGAATAGGACTTTACTCTCTAACAAGAACTACGAATATAAAGAAGTTGTAGGGCTACATTCTACGCCAGGTTTGCTGCTGTCATTTGATGAGTGTTGGGGTAGGTAACGCTGTCACGAAAGCAGAACATGCAATGTTATTCGAGCTAGGAACCTACTTCGGCTAGTCTGGCAGCCTAAAAACACAAGAAGTTCATTCATTTCCGAGTGATGGAGAATCCAATGGATGTCAGAGATTTGCAGCGCTCAAGGAGAAAACTGCACGTAATTGTTTCTCGAGAAAACTGCCCACTCCCCTCGCCTAGACACTTCATGGCACAAATAGAGCTTATGAACCAGAACTTTATGGCAGGGCTTTGGGGAAGTGGCTGCAGAAGACCCATACAAAAACGCGATGTTGCCAGAGCACAGTCGCCCGACGGCCGAATGTGAAACCTTGGTATCACATTGATCGTCGCAGCGGACGAACACAGCGAATGGTCGTCGCTGACGTTCGCTCGTCACCTCCGTTCTTTCTCCATTATCACGCCTTGCGTATATGGGCGATGAGGAGACGAATAAAAACGCGACGGGATATCAGCGGCTGGCAGTGATCACGAACGGACGGAACGGAAATTCTTAAGCGAGAACAGACAGCGGGGCTAACAGGAACGAACGACATTCGCTGCTACTTGGTCAGAATCTATTAGGTTGGTGCATAGGTTCTCGGACATTCGGGGCATGAAATATTTATTATCACAACATACGAACAACAATATCAAATCATTTGAAGTAACTACCCTTTCATCAATTGTCTTTCGCCAACGTGCTGGTAAGTCATGGATGCCTTTTCTCCAAAACGTGGCCGGTTGTGATTCGAAAAATGTGAGCAGTGCCTCCTCGACATCCTCTCGGTTCCTAAATTGCTGGCCGTCCAAATAGCGTTGAAGGCTTGAAAGCAAATGATAATCAGGAGGAGCGAGATCTGGTGAGTAAGGTGGATGTGGAAGAACGGTCCATCCGTAGTCCGCCAACTCAGCCGCCGTCGCTCTAGCAATATGCGGTCTAGCGTTGTCGTGTTGAAAATACACCTTCACTTGCTCTCCTCGTGTGGTTTGAAGGTGGGCCCTCAACTTCCTCAGTTGGTTGAAGTAAAGCTCTGCCGTCACTGTTATCCCTTCGTCCAGCAGCTTCCAGTATTCTACGCCAAGAACGCTCCACCAAATGCATAGCATCACCTTTTTCACGTCAAGGTCGGGTTTCGGAACGTCCTCTGCCTCTCCAGTTGCGTCAACCCACTGTTCACGCCGGTGATAATTAGAGTAGAGTATCCACTTCTCATCCCCGGTGACAAGGTTGTCCAACCATCCGTGGGTACGTCTGAGGGTAAGGAAAGACAGAGCGACATCGGCTCTGCGATCCATGTCATGTTGTGTCGAGTCGTGAGGTACCCAGCGACCCAATTTTTGCACCTTGCCAATCGACTTCAATCCTCGAACGACTGCTGAGTGACTAACACCAAGAGTGCTCGATAGTTCGCGAGTGGTTTGGTATGGGTCCGCTTCCACTCTACTTCGGAGGCCATCCAAATCCAGTGTCATCGGGCGCCCTTCTCGTTCAGTATCTTCAACGGAGAATTCACCAACTGCAAACTTCGAGAACCACTGGTACACAGTACTTCGAGCAGGAGCACTCTCGTTGTAAACATCCTTCAGGCGACGATACGATTCGTTGGCATTGAGGCCAGATTGATGCAGGAATAACATGACGTGCCGAATATGCGTCTCAGTTGGGATGAATTGCTTAGCCATAATAGCTGACGTTGACAACGCAGAAGTAAATGTTAGGAACAGTTTTGTAGCCCCTTCCTTTCTCTATCGATCGATCATTTACGCGTTGATACATGTGAGAAATCTGGCGGGAAAATGCGCTTTCAATTCATGAGGGATCAAATGTCCGAGAACTTATGCACCAACCTAATATTTCCGACTACTGGACTGTTTAAAGGATAATTGGGCAATGTTACAGGAAAGACAATGGCTGTTTCTTTAGTATCAAAAACTGACAAGGAATTGGCGACGCATAAATGCGTCGTATTTTTTTATAAAATATATTTTCCTTTGCAAAAAATATGGCGACCTCTTTTAGTTTTATTTTTGTTATTTTATTCGCTGGCGAGTTGTAGCACAGTCGTAGGAAGCGTTGGCTGTCGCGAGCACACGATTCCAGATTCTTTTTTCGGGTATCTTATCCAGGGGTCAGATTCATCAACGATACCGCTGGTATCATTTCACCGCGGATTCATCAGACCGGCCTACGTAGTATATGGTACAGAGAGATAAAGAGGCACGGACCCGACAATCAATGTATCGTTACCGGCCGGTAAGCGGTTCATGAATCTGGTCCCAGGATAAACAAGCCTTTGATCTCTCTGGGTCGCAGAATCGGCACCAGACCTAAATGGGAAGAATAAATCACTGGCTTGTCTATCGCCCGGCCATTATAAGTAATTGAATATGTAAACCAAATGCGCACTCAAGCTCCCTCCACGATATCCATTCGAAGTAGGATGGTGAATGCCACAAAGCGATTAGTTAGCGCTGATCGTTATGCTTTTTGCCATCCCTTAAATTAACCCGAATACTCACGGCCCTACCACTCTGGGTATTATGAAGATCCATTTCCGTGCTCCGAAAAAGGCTCAACTTGCACGCGATATGAAGCCCATTAAGTGGAGATACCTTAAATACGGGAATTAAACCAAGTCTTTCACCCTTCTGGGGTCTGTGAATTGGTAGATTTTGACTGGGAAGAATAAAAACTGAACTCTCTATCAGCTGGCCACCACAAACCATAGAAAAGGCCAAATGCGGATACAAATGGCCTCCACGACATCCTGGAGAAGTAGGATGCGTGGCACATTCCAAATAGGATTTATTAACACCGTTCTTTATCCCTTATTTCTTCGGATGGTGCGTGACAGCGCAGTACGAAGAAGTGCTGAGTGTGCCGTGCGTCCGAATCGAGGCTCTTGGTTCGGGTCTGGTCCCGCCCAGGACCAATCAGGCCATCCAAGTCTCCGTGATCGGTGAATTGATTTCGAGTGTTCCTGGAAAGACAGCACACTGATTTGTCCACCGGCTGGGCGCCGCAAGTTCCCGTATAGACCAAACACGCATTCGAATAGAAATGTAAACGAATTGAATCAAGATGTGACTAGAAAAAATTGAAGTATGAAAAAGTAGCAAAAATAAATTTTGATGGCTATTTTCGCCAAACGCCTTTCAACAAACCTTATTATTCTAAGATTTCCCTAGTGATCTATCAGTGAAGAAGAAAGGTGCTATAATTTTAGCATAATTTATTCATAGTTTATAAAATGGTGCAATGCTAGATGGAGTGATCGTGTTTTAACGTCAAAATAAAGCGAAGCAATACAAGACAAATGAGCAATAATATCCCTAGACAGTAGCTGTTTCCGAATTCCCAGCTGGGTAAAAATCGTTCTATTTCCAGCTAAACTTAACAGTAACAGAAGCGTGTATTGGCTAGTATGCAAACACCATATAAAAACCAACAGAGTGAATCTTTTGGTATGCTAGCAAGTGAAGATCAATCAAATGAAACCGAAATCTGATCCAAGAGAGCCTCAAATGAATTAGTTTTTGAACACGACATGAAGGATTTCATCTTTGAGATAAAAACCTAGTCTTTGAGCGGATTCTAATTTTAATTTGCTGGGTATACTATTACTATTTTTTTAGTATATTTAATTTTAATTTCTATTTCTAATTTCTAATTTTAATTTGCTGGGTATACTATTACTATTTTTTTTAGTATACTATCTAATCTCCACCTTTAAGAATGAGAAGCACTAAAGGCCTTTGTTATCGGACGACATCTTCGATATCCAGAATTGACTATTTCAGGTGAATATCAAGTGCCTATATACAATTTCCAAACTCTTTTTTCTTTCTTTCTTTCTTAAAATTATTTTATTTCATTTTTTGTTTTCCAATTTCAACCAAATCAAAAGTTCAACCAAATCCAAAGTTATTTTGGTTACCCTAATAGTTTTCGCTATAGGCAGTTACTTTTCGTGCAAAGACGATGAGATATTTTCAACAAAATATGAGCGAATCTTCTCTTCGGAGTCGACATGTCATCTGAAGAAAATTACGGATTCCACGTTAACGCATATGCGATGATCTGTAGAATATTAAGGAAGGAATATGAACGCGAATATCGAAGGAAACCCATGTACGGGAAGATGGGTCATTCATATCGTTCCTTCTCCTAACAAAGCGTAAGCATCTTTCTAATCTCCACCTTTAAGAATGAGAAGCACTAAAGACCGTTTGTTATCGGACGAGATCTTCGATATCCAGAATTGACTATTTCAGGTGAATATCAAGTGCCTATATACAATTTCCAAACTCTTTTTTCTTTCTTTCTTTCTTAAAATTATTTTATTTCATTTTTTGTTTTTCAATTTCAAACACAGCCTGAGCACTAACACCAAATTGGGCACTCTTCTAAGCAAGATTGTCGCTTATGGAATCAAACTGAACATCTTCGAAACCAAAACGAGCATCCTTCATGTTAAACTAAAGACGGTTAGATTAAATTTTTTGTTCAAAGAAAACTCAGTATGACTTTTATTAAAACTATTCAATTTACTTTCACCAATAAGCGGACACACCGCCTGAGGTTTCGTAAAAATTTATATTTTAAAGAAAAACAACGATTTAACGTGTATTCTAAAGCATAGGAAGGCAAAATTTTATTACTAAAAAAGAGATTGCGTCACGCACCCGTCCAGGACGTCGTGATTGTTCTTTGACTGATAGCAACAATTCTGTTTGAGTGATGCTACACAGTTGTCAATGGTGTAGCAAAAACAGTTGGATCAAGAAAACAACCATTACACTATCAATCAAACGAAAATTGCGAAGAGCTACTAAATGAGTTTGTGGCGCAATCCCTTCGTTTCATATGCTAAAAGTGCTACTTTTCTGCACATCAGAGTAAGTTTTAAACCATGTTTTCCTTAAAAAATGAAAAACTTATAAAATTTCGAAGGGCGTGTTTACTTATTGATGCAAGTGAATAGAAAAATTTCAAAGACAGTCACATTAAATATCCTTGAACAAAAAATCAAAATTAGAATAATTTTTAAAAAATCTTTCTGGTCGCATCAGAGACTGTAGTTTAATCTGAAGGGTGATTTAATTTAGAAGATGTTCGATTTGATTTCACTGTCGCAAACTATGAACTTGCTTAGAAGAGGGTCCAATTTAATCTAAAAAGTGTCTATTATAACGAAAAATTGATATAGTTTTCCAAAATGGCAAGAATTAAGAATAACCCGGACTTTCCCAGGACTTTTTCCTACACTCGTTTCAATGAATAATGAATAAGAATGTACGATAATAGAAGGTATGCCCTATGATGCGATCCTTTCGGATGGATCTTCGCATCCTCGTTTATGTGAAATGGACATCACGCTTCCAAGTTTATGTTTTCTTGCAGGAGGACTCGCTATTAAACGTACATAGGGAAAGAAGCATGGACGAGTTTTCGGTGGCTCTAGGACCTCATTCTAACCTCCCCCCCCCCCCCCCCGCGAACTGTGACTGGCGCCGCGGCCAACTAAGGAGAGGAAAGCCACGGGATTCAGCGCCTACCCACCACCGTGCACGATGTCGAATGCCACAATGGCATAACATAGTTTTGAAGACGTTCGTTCAGTGTCTCCACCCTACCTTGGAAGAGTTGTCACAGTGGGAGCGCTCGATGCGTAGCCAAGTGTGGCGAACGCGGCCAGTTCCGCTAGTTAACGACGTGACGCGCACCAACGAAGTGGACTGGCGCATATCAGGTGAGCCAAGGACTAGGAATCAAGCTAGGTGTCGCATACACTATTTCCGAATGAAGATGACAGCTGCAAAGAGCTTCGAGCACTTTTTTCGTATTAGGAAGCTGATGAAGGCCGTTAGCGCACCCTGAGAGGCTGGCAAATGTAACAATCGGGTCGGTGTGCATGGTCGCAACTCCGTGTGAAGTAAAAACCCGTCCGTTTTTTTCTTCTTCGTATGCTTGGTGAGGACTCTTCAGAAGGTTGTGTCTGACAAGCTGACAAATAAAGCACTGTCGGATTCAGTTGAGCAGGCGAGACAACAGGCTTCGTTGAGCCACTACGAGAAATCGAACCGCTGTTGCAACTTCTACAGCGCCTGCTAATGAGTCCACGGAAATGTGAGTAGGGCGAAGAAGAACAAGGATTGTCTGACGCCTCCACACTCAATTACTGAAGTCCCGCCCCCCCCCCCCCTCGTCTGCTGCTTATCGGCGACATCTTTCAGCACAGGCTTCTCTGAATTAATGAGACAGGCTTAGAGGCTCACGCGAAGCATATGCACAACTTCGCATGGGTACAACATCAGAGTGCCGGCAAGTTTTCGTTAGAAGTAGTGGGTGTATTGTGACATCGCTCATCTATCCAACTTGCCATGAAATTTTAAATGTTTTTGAATAAGCATCAGAAGATTTGATTTCGACTGACGAGGAGTCAGAAGCAGGAGTTATTTTTATTTTTATTTATTCAAGGCATAGACAAGTGTCCTGCATAAAAAGTGTAACGGAACATCAAAGAAAACGACACACATTGAAGAGCACTCGAACACTAGCCAAGTAAGCAACAAATCACAAGGAACATTTCTTGCACCACTCTTTGATATTCAACCTTTGACAAACCATCTGCAATCTTGAACGGAGTCTCTCTACATAAATACAGGGTGCGGCAAAATTACCCGTGCACCCAAACATTTTAAAATTTTTTTAGAAATTCTTAGAAACTTTCTCGGTTCGTTCGCCTAATATATGTTGACTGAACATTGTGGAACTCATACGTACTTGAGTACAAAATGGTTAGGCGTTCCAACCTACGAAGTGCTATTATCGAACTTCATAGGGCCGGCAAGCCAACGAAAGATATTGGAAGATCCATTCCGTGTCCCGAAGAACGGGGCATAATACGGTAAAACGTTACAAGGAATTGAAGACCGAAGAGGACAGAAAAGGAAGAGGGCGTCCCACGACAGCTACGAACCGAAAAAATGTGAAACACGAGAGAGAAAAATCCGAACGAACGCCAGGAGATCGATGCGCCAAATGGCAAAAGACGTAGGAATAAGCGAAAGGTCAATAAGGAGGATATTCAGAGAAAGCTTAAAAAGTTCCCTTATCGTCTGCAGAAATGCCAACCTGACGGACACTATGAAGAAGAGGGGATTGGAAAGCTGTAAAAGGTTGCTGCAATGACTCACGGTGACATGCGCTCGAGATTGAGGCACGAGACGTCGTCTTCAGCGGCGAAAAGATTTTCACGTTGAATCTAGTCTTCAATCCCCAAAATGGGACGATTATTGGGGACTCGCTTGCTGATGCCACCGCCAAAGGTTGACTTCAGGAAAGTGCGAAAGGGCCTCAATCCATTATGCTTTGGGGAGGAGTCACATCTTCAGGAAAAACTCCATTTGAAGCTGGCGTGACAATCAACGCGGTGGTTTACGAGGATATCCTGGAAAAAGTTCTCAAGCCGTAGGCCGATTCCCACTTCGGAGAAGCCTACTGGTGCTTTCAACAAGATTATGCTTCGGCACACAAAGCGAAGGTGGTCCAGGAATAGTGCGCCGGGCAGCTGCCTGACTTCATCACACACGACGAATGGCCCTCCAGTTCTCCGGACCCTAACCCGGTGGATTTTTCTGTGTGGGCTATCTTACAGTAAAAGGCCTGCTCTACCAGGCACCCAAATTTGGAGTCTCTTAAAGAAGCGCTTTTGAAATCCTGGGACGAAATTGATGAACAGCACCTGCGTGTCACATGCGAAGCCTTTGTCGAACATCTGAAGGACTGTGTGGAGGCTGAAGGCTATCATTTCGAAAACTTTAGCATGCTCTGAATTTTCATGTTTTTAGAAGATAATTTTGATAGTTAGAAATGATCTGCGAAGTTTGATTCCAAAATGCCATTGAATTTTCAGTGCACGGGTAATTTTGCCGCTCCCTGTATTCATACTTGCCCAGCACCATGTTGAACTCCTTGAGAATACGATAGGTTAGGAAATCCGACCTTATTCATGATTTAGCAACTGAGACTCGAAATTTCCAGTTCCCTCTCACGAATCTTCAAGGAATTTAGTTGGGTCGATGGTGACCTTATTTGCAACAATTCTGTCATCATGACGAAAGCAGCGACTTTTCTTCTATTCTTCAATGAAGAAAGACCGAAGAGTGAAGCTCGTTGAGTACTGTTTGGAATAGAACTATAACCTACTGAGAAGCATCTCATCATGGCTTCCTAGTGACGCTATTTTGAACGTTTTCTATGAGGCCTATATCCCTCTTTTTCTATCTGTCAGGATGATGGATAAAGCAAGCGCAAATCAATTCCCTCGTGGGGCGCGTCATACGCTCTACTTCTAATTGCTTCCGTTGGTCAGCCGATGAAAATGTCAGTGTCATATTCTTTCTGACAAGCCTGATACCAGTTCACCAGCTGAGGCGGGGTGGGGGGGGGGGAGACAGCTTGAAAAGTCCAGTCAAGACTCGAGCCTTGCGTCAAGCACAGAAGCACGCAAGATTCGTGGTCTCCCCCGACTTCACTACAACCACAAGTCAAAGGGAAAGATAGCCGATGAGCCTCCAACTGTTGAACCCCACCGTTGAAGGCTACAAAGTAGGAGCAAGAGAGAGAGAGAGAGAGAGAGAGAGAGAGAGAGAGAGAGAGAGAGAGAGAGAGAGAGAGAGAGAGAGAGAGAGAGAGAAGATTCCTTCACAAACCATGATATACCAAATTTTTCTAATTTTCATACACGAGGCTTATAGGGAACAGTCCATGTGGGATAGCTCTAACTTCGACCTCTTGGAGCACAGATGGGACAGTCGAACGAGACGGTGCCTCTCGCTTTCATCCCAGAAGAATTTAGAGCCAACGAAGCCCTTCATTCATCCGGTGGCAATGGACTGATGCGGATGAGCGCCGCAGGCCATTGTATAGCGCGAATAAAGGAGAAAAGTCGATGTTAGCCGTACCCTTTGTGGGATGAGCCACGCATTCTACTTCTACCGAATGTGGTAGAATTATTTGCGGTGGCTAACAAATGAACAAGTCAGCGCTTGATCCTTCACAGAGAAGTCCACTATTAATTCACCAACCCGCAGAATGGAAGGCCTTTCGGCGCGAGGTCCAAACCAAGAGCCTGGTATTGGGTGCACGCTACGGCCGGCACCTACTCCGATTCCGCTACACGCGCCCCTAGGAAGTATAATAAATGAAAGTGATTTGGAGGAAAATTCGGATCTATCCTAGTCCTGGAGGCCACATCACTAAAGAGTATGTAAAAAATCGACTTGGGACTTACCGAGCGACTCCTACAGAGCACGATAGAACCTAAACCAGAAAAATTCACGAGAAGAAAAAAAAACGAAAAAATAAAGGTTTTCGCCGCAGTTGTAAGCGGGTGAAGTTATGTGCCGTCCTCACCATGTTAGATCCTGGTTATAACATGTCAGGCGCCGGTCAGCACGTGCTAGGTGGCTTTATGCGCCCTCCTCACCATGTTAGATCCTGGTTCTAACATGTCAAGCACGCGGCACGACTCCATTGCGTCGCTCTTTGCCCGCCGATACGCTTGTCAAACCGCGGCGATTTTATTTTTTTATTTATCCGTTCGTTTTTTCTTTGTTTTAGGTTCTATCGTGCTCTGTAGGAGTCGCTTGGTAAGTCCCAAGTCAATTTTTTACATACTTTTTAGCTATGTGGCCCCTCGGACTAGGATAGACCCAAGTTATAAAACATGTTTTCAGGTTAGTTAGAGACTTTTCCAGGAGCATACCCATAAAGGTTGTCCTATTGTGTAGCATTTAGGAGCGCAGACGATTTGATTACAACAAATACCGTTAGAGGTTCTGATGCTGGAACCCACATATACAGACCAGGAGGCAGTAGCAGATGTTGCACAACGCGCGAAGGCGTGGATCGCCTAGATGTGGTCATGGAAGTAGTTGGAAAGTGAGTTCTTTGACTAGGGCACGTTTCGAAGGACTGCAGGACCAATCAATTTTCGCAGCCTACACTCATTAATCGGTCTATCTGGGAAAAACGTGTTGAAAGATTAATAGCCAGAAGAAAGTTCGCGTCCTCGTATAACCGAAGCTTGAAAATTTGTTGCATTCCTCCACACGAAACTACCTGATCTAGCGATGAATTAATCACGAGGGTAACACCACAACTTTCTAGGCGAATTAGTTTGCGGTAGCGCCAAGTGTAATAGGTAGGAGATGGTGCTTCAAAAAATGTAGACATACACTGCTTGTTCCTCTTATTAGGATTGCGCCATGCGTTGTCAATGCGCTTCTCGTGGTTTAGTCAATCCATAGTACAAATGTGAGTTGCATCAAATTTTTCGATAAAAGTTCTCAACGAATTAATAAAATGTATTAAAAAATAAATTAAAACGAATTTTTTCCTGTATAGGCTGCAATTCTGACACGCGATTTTTGCATTCCTCAGGGGTTTCTATAAAACGCGAGCTGGTACTAATGCATCAAGGTGACTCAGAAAATTGGACAGGTGCGCTACTTCTTCATGAAAGAAGCT
Organism: Heligmosomoides polygyrus bakeri; assembly: GCA_947359475.1. NCBI lineage: Eukaryota > Metazoa > Nematoda > Chromadorea > Rhabditida > Heligmosomidae > Heligmosomoides > Heligmosomoides polygyrus. The sequence continues at coordinate 18,948,124 of OX375868.1, forward strand.
TTGTGTATAATAAGTCTTCAAGTCCTTATAGTACTAAGTTATGATGATAAGTAAGTTATCATGAATTACATTGCAATCGATTATTCATTTACACAAAGGATAAATGATGAAGTACGGCGTAAATTAACCCCATTGCTGGATGCACCACGCATTCTATGTACCTCTACGGATATTATGTAGGCGATGTGAATGCGTATGTATTTGGCCATAAAATGACTTGCGGTGGCCAGCTGATGAACAACCCTTCCCAGTCTGGTGCTCACCAACGCCGCAGAGACGGACGGATTGGTTGGCCCTGGGCAGGTCTCGAACCAATATCCTTGAATCGGAGTGCACGTGAAAGCCAGTTCCTCTTCCGACTTCGCTATCACGCGCCTGACAGCAAAGCCAAGAAGGAGCACTCTAGACTGAGCTTTAAAATATTCAGCTAGAGGAAGGAGAATTTTACAAACATCCGCTAAGGACGAAAAGTAAACTTTCATAATGCATTTTCAAAGCAACATTTAATTTGAACCATTTATATCGGATCTATTAGTTCTAGTTCTAAAAGTTCGCTTCGAAAGACACAACTCTGTTTCGGAAAAGAGCCTGGTTAATTTCAAAAGCATCAGACTGACGTGAAGACGGTGACTTGACATAAACAGAATGATATTGCAAGACGCGGTTATAAGAAGGGGTTATGCAATGCAAATCTAAGCAGTTAGTATCATTAACTAATGTACAGTTCTACTGCTACGTCAGCCTTGAGCTACCATAGTTTTTGGATCTGTCGGGATGACACGTAATCACGACCAATACACCATTTTCATTTTGAACAAAACTCGGTTCATTTTAAACCGGTCACCTTCCAAACAATAGCAGTCGTATCTAAAGGCAAAATAGGCAGATATGAACCAGTGTAAAATGATCTTTCGTTTTTAAAAAAATCGCATTAGAGTTCATTAAAACACTGTTTTAAGAAGAAATATGCGCTTTTTGAATCAGCAAAACATTCTTATCCCTAAGCCAAAGCAACTAGGTTCACTCTGAAGTGCCACGCTACAAATAGTTCTCGTGAGAAGAGATTGCGCCGTGCGCTGTGATATTTTTCGCCCAGAACATTGTTTTAATTGATTGACAGTGTAGGTGCATGCGTCATCTGATGTTACGCAGTGGAGGATGGTGGTTTCTTCGTTTAATGTGACTACATTTGTGTTCCTAGTTTTGTACGTATGTAAATACCATCAACTCCAAATCGAATAGGCAACGCCATGAATAGGACGAATGCATGGCGCAACCACCATGTAACCACTCCAAGTTTTTTGCTTTGCAGCACCCTACAGTAAACCTAGAGATGTTGGTTGAGCTCAAACGATACAAAATTCGCGCCAGTATGCGTAGTACGTGGTGTAGTATGCTTCCCTGAGACACTCCGGGAAGGTGAGTTGTTATTAAAATTTTTCTTACAAAAATAAAAATGTTCGCTTAATTAGACCATGTATATTTATTTTTGAAGCAACTCCAATTTGCTCTGGAAAGTGACCATTTATGTTTAAAGTGTCCAGTCTAAAACGATAAGAGTCCAGTTTGGAGCTAAGATGGTATATTTTCATTCAAAGGAAAAGAGGCAACAGAATAACGATAAGATTGTAGAACTCTGGACGATTCAGCGATGACCAGCAACAGAATCACTCCGAATAGTTCGCTCCATTACTTTTCATATGACGGCACTCCTAAGCCTATGCAGAGGTTATCAGGCACAAAGTTACAGTTCATGAGCGGCCCATGACATGGAGATGAAGCTGGCCGTCGGCGCTTTGAGCTATTATAACTTCTCATACAAAATGATGAGGCTTGAGAGCCGATGTCAAATGAAGGCAGCGAGTCCTAGAGAACACAACGACACCGCTACCTGTCACTAAGATCTCTTGCGGGCACCATGAGAGCCTTGGAAGCGCTTAGGCGAGAAAAGTGAAGACGCTGAACGACATGTTGTCAAGCAAATGGTCTTGTTTTTGTATGCGTCATGGCACACGGCGATGGTCCCTTGGCAGCGCCATCAGCCCTGTCAATGTGTTTGACCAGGCCAGTTGCGGTCTATGACAACCTTCATCTTTGTTTACTCAAACAACCAATTAGATTAAGAAGTGAAGCTTTAAGCGGGTTAGCAGTTGAAAGGAAAGTAGGAAGAGCTACAGAAACGCTAGAACGGTTTATGTATAATGAACGAAAACTTGGACACAATTAATAGGTTGTTCCATAGATCCCCACCGTTTTTAAACGATTCATTGCGGATTTCGCCAGCAGTCTCTTGCACAGCGCTATACAGTTTTCGAAAGAGAATGATTTGCTCTATCAGAGCGTGCATTGCATTTCTTTTTCCATTCGAATTTTGTCAATTTTTAGGTCGTTAAAGTGAAAAAGCGAAAAAGTAGCCATTTGCGCAGTTGCTTCTCTCGCTTAGGTTTGCCCCATTTTTGCGCAGCTTTTTACAGCATTTGGAAGGCAATATTTTGGACTACAAGAATACGTATTGGACCTATTTGGTCACTCGTCCTTTATTGATTTTTCGGCCATCAAAGTGGGACGTCCGAAGAAGATTTATTTTCCCGACAGCTCCTGCTCTCTTGTAGGAATTTTTTGCTTGACGTTATATGTCGTTCGGAAGAAAATGTCTTGTTTTATAAGAATTTGTGTCGCGTTTATTGGCTCATTCTGATTTCTGTCGAATATCAAAAAAATTCCAAAAAGAGAAAGATCGTCTTCACCGACAACTCCTTCTCCTTGTTCAGTAATTGATATTCGACAGAAATCAGCGTGAGCCAATAAACGCTACACAAATTCTCATTGAGCAAGACATCCTCTTCCGAATGACATATAAGACGAGCAAAAAACTCCACCCCAGAGCAGGAGCTGTCGGTAGAAATTCGGAGACGGAGAAGTCGGACGCCCAATTTGATGGCCTAAAAATCAATAAAGGACAAATGAGCAAGTAGGACCAAAACGTATTCTTGTGGAACAGGAACATTGCCTTCCAAACGCACTGAAAAACTGCGTAAGAATTCCAAACCTACGCGGAGAGAAGCGACTGCACAGATGGCCACTTTTTCACTTTTCACTTTACCAGCCTAATAATTGACAAAATTCAGGATGAAAAAAGAAATGCAATACATGTTCTGATAGAGCAAATCATTCTCTTTCAAAGGCTTTGTAGCGCTTATACAAGAGACTGCCGCCGAAATCGGCAATGGATCGTTGAAAAAAACGGCGGAGACTTATGGAACAACCTAATAGTTTAGTAGGACTGTGAACAACTGAATCACCTAGCACAGCCGGAGGTGTTACTTCTTGCGCACACTCCGAATAAAAGTTGAATGTATAAGTCTCGCCCAAGTCAAATTTTCGTCACTCCGAGTCGGTGAACTGGTTCCAGACCTGTTTTAAAAAAATAATGCCCTGTCCTGTCCATCGACTGGGGTCTGAAAGCTACTTTATTGGCCAGATAAAGAAAAATGACAAAGGTTGGTGTTAGTGAATTCCCTTGTGTGGAGGCTCGACGCGCCCTCCTTTTACGGGATATCGTAAAGGTATAATATTTTTAATGCGTGTTTGCTGCCGATGGACAAGCCACTGTTTTATCCTTTCCAGACAGGTCTGGTACCAATTCACCGACTCCGGATCGCTAGAAGGCTCGGTGGCCTGGGTGGGAATCCGAACCAAGAACTTGGAATCGGATGCCCACGAGAGTCGGCATCTCCTCCGACTGCGCTTCCACGAGCGCATAGGTCATATAAGTATTCAAATTACCCCTACGATATACCGCTGAAGAGGGCTGGGTTCTATTGTTCTACTTGTCTTCAACTCGGAAAAAAATGCATGGTTATAATTCGCCAAAAAAGTTGTTTAAACCTTAAAAGGTACGTCTGTAAGGAAGAAGATAGCATTGTGTGGACTAAAAAGGTTCAATTCCTTTTCCACGACACCCACATCTTTCGCCATGTGGTATCAACCAGCTAAGCACAACTGCTTTGAGGCCGAAAAAACACATCCCAAGTTTAAGACGCGGTGAACAGCAACTTTCTCAGAGCGATCTGACCCCCTCCCGAATAATCAGTGGCAGAGATGACGGGAGCAGAACATCGTTACACACCTATTCTCGTGTCGTCGTCATCAGGTCGTGCCTCCGTAATCGTTCCAAGCTCTTTCAGTAGCTGTTGCCTAGAGCGTACACGCAATTGAAGTGACTCCTATGTAGAAGCGAGGAACACGTAACGAATCTAAGATTGATCAACGACAGAATTTTCCGCGTTTTCATGAACCAGCAGTCATGTTTTTCAATTTATTTATTTTTATGTTCTCAATCCCTTCTTGTGAGGCGCACCTTCGCGAGCATCAAAATAAATAAATAGATGAATAAATAAATAAATATGCGCGGCGATCAATCAATGTCCAATATTTATCGATATAGATTAGTTAAGCGTGCGCTACCTAACCCAGACGGAGGAGACGCCGGCTGTCGTGTGCATTCGGAACTGGTGCTCATGGTTCGGATCCTCTCCTCTTCCCAATCAGGGTTTCTGCAGTTCCGGGTCGGTGGATAGGTGACAGACCTCTATTATAGTTATGCTTTCGAAAAACGCAATTTTTTGAATATTCGAATTCCAAAACTCGGATAAAAATCATTCGGATGCTTAGTTGAATAGATCATTCGAGCACACCTATACTATCTAGGATACGCTGAGCGCCGACCTGTCTATCCACTGACCACCACAATTCAACAAATAGGCATTCAATTAGCCCTCACAATATCTCGTAAAAGCAGAACGCATGGCGCAGCCCAGGCTAGGAATGGTTAACTTCGCCACTAATCATTGCTGTTTGATTCTTGCGAACTAGGTACATCAGTTAACAAACCACATACTCACATGATCCCCTTAGCGAATGGCCACTTCTAGCTAGGGTAAAATGGGTTTTATTGAACGATTGATATAGGCCATTAGTTGTGAAATCTATCTACTGGTCGCCATATTTGTGAGTAGTCCACATCAAGCAGTTAACTTTGAACGATAGCTAACAAAATCGGCCGAGTTATTCGGAAAGGCGCAATTAATTACGCGAGTAGAGACAGACAAACGGAAAGTGACGGATTAACTCCTTTATATGCAGTAGGAATGGATAGGAAAACGCTTCTTTCAAGTTTAATACGTATTGTGTCTTCTTTGCCAAAGAGGTTGTTAGGTGGAATATTTATTTTGGCCTGACGTTTCGACCCTGTCGTCGTCTTCGGAGGCCCAGAATTCCACCGCTGGCGAGTAGCGATTGCGCTACCACCCAAAGTTAGTCGATGACCAGTAGCGACGATTCTGGGCCTCCGAAGACGACGACAGGGTCGAAACGTCAGGCCAAAATAAATATTCCACCTAACAACCTCTTTGGCAAAGAAGACACAATACGTATTAAACGACAATGCCGAGGTTTCAAGATGAGAGAACTTGGAGTTTGCTTCTTTCAAGATTGATGGGAGCTGTATGAACGAGCGTTGAGGCATCCGCAGATGTTTAGGCAACACTGAAACTTTTGCCTAGACTCGATCAACGAGAAAAGTGCTCATTTCCGAAAGACTGCACTGGCGATACTTATCTGAAAACTTTGAACTCTGACATGACAGTCCGTACCCCTCAGCCTAATGGCTAGTTACCTAATCCATGTCTTCATTACGCCATCAGCAAAGAAGAGATTAGTGATGAAATAAGAAGTTGTAGACAAAAGTACACAAATAACATGCTAATTGGAATAGTATGGTCTCTAAAAATGAGGAGGCGGTGATCTTAACATTGATCCTTTTCTATGCGAAACTATTCTGCTAAGAAGAATAGAAGATTCTTCCAATTTTTACTGAAATCCAAATCAACTGTTGTACAGGTTATGGGCCGTTGAAACATTTCTGACTCCGAAGAAAAGGGCCAGTAAAATTACTTTTGCCGAGTTATCCCAAGTTTTTAATCCAGCTTCGTAATTCCAGTTTTATTTTCAATTCTTTACCAATTCTTCAATTCTTTTTTGTGTTTCTGTTCTTGGGTGTGGCTATGTTGCATGAACTTGCTGTTCTCACAATGCTTCTACCACATAGACTTCGGTCTACGTCACCAATAAAAAACAAATAAAATTTGCAGCAGCCGAACAAGAAACAGCGACAAACTATATGTGCTTCTTGCTGAAAATGCCTACGTAACTGCACAACAGGAGCTGTTTGAACGTGGTCAACTATGGGTAGGAGATCATCTAGAATTCGGTTCTACGAATTCCATTCTAATCGTCGTTTCTCCTATCGCTAGTAAGGATCTTTCATATTTCATTATTTTATTTTTAATTTTTCTCAAACTTGCAATCCATTCAGATCAACACATTCAGAAAATTAAACGATATAGTTTTAGAAAACAGCAGTTGAGAATTCCTTTTGTTACAATCGGTGGTTTAAAATTTTAATCTTTCGTAAAGTATCTCAATATACATGTTCCGCATATGTTTAATGCTTAAAAAAGTGCTGTATAATGCTTTCCTAACCTAATGCTGTCTCGCTTAGAAGAGCACGAGCATTGAGGTCTAGAGAAGGGCGGGCATACAATACCGCCCGCGTCGCGCGGTCAAAAAGACGGTTTGCGACGGAAAAATCCGTCGCAAACCGTCGCATGCTCATAACTCCTTTAATTTTAAGTTGTTTGAGAAACTGTTGACATCGTTCGATTCGTCTTCTCGAGATCTACACAAACATCTATAAAACTTTGCCAGACCTCCGCGTTTTCGACGTGGGTGGCCTAAAAAATAACTGCATCAGGCTTTTGCGATTGGAGCACCTTATTTTCCAGTACGTGCACGTGACGTGCAGTGTTTTCGGAGTATCTCAAGCATGGCGTACGTTGTCAGCTCTGCTCTGTTATGCTAGGAATGCTCCGAGAGTGCGCCGTGCACAATGTATGTAGGATCGGCCCATCAATCGAGCGGGGGAAAGCATGTTCACTCCGCTTCTATCTTTCCTTACTGGAAAATGTAAAGCCTTCAAGATTATTTCGAACCGTTTGGAGAATTCTATATGAAGTTTCGGGCTCTCCTACTCAGTATTTGCTCCAATCTCGAGACTTTGGAGTGCACCGTAGACAATGCATATAGAATCGAACCTATCAACCGAATTGGCGCGACAACATGTAGAGTGAGCGTGTGGAGAAGTTTATCAGAAATTTCCAGCCGCCCTACTCGGGAATTGCTCCAATCTGTCCCGGCGGGACTTATGTGTGCGCCGTGTGCAATGCGTATAGAGATGAACCTATCAATCGAGTTGGTTCGACAACTGGTAGAGTGAGCGTTTGGGGACTTCTATCATAAATTTTTGGACGGCCTAGGGCTGTCCAGCTAGCCTTTGGAGTGTGCCGTGAACAATGCATATTAAATCGAACCTTTCAATCGAGGAGGGTGACCGATTGCAAATTGCGCGCGCGGGCATGTTCGGAGCGCAATAACTCTTTCAAGTTTAAATCGTTTCGACTGCAACTCGAGGGTTTTGCAGGCAGTAAAACGAAATAATAGTACACTAAAGTAGAACGGTGTAGCTTAGGAAGAGACAATGTTACAGGGGTGGGAAAATGCAGGTGAGGCTTGTGTGACGCATTTTTTTTCCGAGTTCCGTGGACCACTGCGGGGAAACCCTGAGAGCAAACGGCCTTAAGATGCGTACGCAAACAGAGTGCTTAAGTTACCTTACGATGACGTGCTCAGAACTCCTCAGCTTCCTAAACTGCCTTAGCCTCAGGTGCCAGTTTAAAGCGGCGGAAGATAGCGGTTAGCGTTTCTTGCGCTCTTACTCGCCCAGATTTGAGTGCTCGGCACTCTCAATGGTACCGTCCTGTTCAGCATGAAAAGCGCTATCGAACGGTTCCAATTTCGACCGATTTTGGAAACATCGATTTTTTGGCAGATTTGCATCGAGGACGGGGCCGCTCGAGGCCGCGGCAGGTGGACGTTGACGTCATTGAAAATCGATATCTTCGAATTGGGCCACGCTTGATACCACTTGATAGAGCTTTTCATGCTGAATCGAATGGTGTTATTGGGTGTAGGGAAAACTGCAATGTGGGCGAGAAAGAGCGAGGGGAACATGGATCGTTGTCCTAAATTGCAGGCGCGCGCGTGTTCTGAGCTCGATAACTCTGTCATGTTAGAACCTTTCCGGTTGCAGCTTTCGGGTTTTGTAGGCAGCAAAATGCTCTAGTAGTAGGCTAAAATACAGCAATGTAGCTTTTGACTGGACAATGTTACAGCAGTGCGAAAACGCAGGTTAGCCTTGTGTGACACGATTTTTTCCAGTTTCAGTCGACCCCTGCGGGAAGAAGCAGAGAGCTAACGGCCTACAAATGAGCGTGCGAGCAGAACGCTTAAGGTTCTTTACTATAACGTGCTCACGACTCTCTAGCTGATTAAACTGCCTTAGCACCAGCTGCCATTTTAGGGCGGCGGAGTTTTACGGTTTGAAGTTTCCTGCGCCATTATTCGCCCAGATTTGAGTTTCCGACACTCTCAATAACACCACTAGATTCTACACGAAATGCTCTGTCGAACGATGTCAATCTCGGCCAATTTCAGGAAAATCGATTTTTTGGCAATTTCCCATCGAGGACGGGGGCGCAGCTGTTTCGAACCGTTTGAAGAATTTTATAAGAAATTTTGAGCTTTCCTGCTCAGCATTTGCTCCAATCTGTCCCTGCGAGACTTTGGAGTGCGCCGTGGACAATGCTTATGGAATCGAACCTATCAATCGAGTGGGCGAACGCATGTTCACTGCTCTTCAGTCTCCTCTTAATGGAAAATGTAAAGTCACGAGGCTATTTCGAACCGTTTGAAAAATTTTATAAGAAATTTCCGGCCTATCAAGGATTAACTCGGTGGCTGAAGTCCGCCATTCTGCACTAATGGGGCAAGTAGTGAGTCACTACCGGCTGAGGTCTCCGCGCTACTCGCCCCCGTGACGTCACATTCGGCGCGCGAACGAGGTTTCGCACGACGTCTGGCCTCTCGCCGCAAACCGAATCTCTTACTCGCAACACGAGGCGCTACATGAGCTGCCCTACAGAGTTAGGCCTTAGTTATACTCCCGCGCGAGCATCCGCGGATGGGTGGGAATCGCGCCAAGATCCCTCGCCTGGCCAATCGCCGCGCCCCGCCACGCCCGCCATCTGCAGTGCACCCTTCGTCCGCGGACGTTCCACGGATGCTCCCGCGGGAGTATAAGGCGCCTTTTATACTCCCGCCGCCGCGCGGCGCGTCAATTTGGGGAGCGGCGCGGCCAGTCGCGCCACGATTTTGACGCGCCGCTGCGCGATTGCAGTTAGAAAGGGGAGCGTCAGTGACGCGCGGCTACGAGCATCTGCTCACTACGGCCCGTGGAAACGGTCCACGAGTCATTGAGGGACCAAAACAGGTAGGATTTTTTGGCTGATCAGCGCAATGCATCTTCTCAACGTTTGTCGTGGGATTCCTGTGGGGAGCGACGAATCCTCTCTTAAGCCTGGAGTAGAAGTCGTTCGCTCAACCTACGGTTGAAACTGGTGAGTGTGGTATTGAGTCGAATCGCCTGCAATGCAAACGGCGCTAAACCACTCCTTATTTTGCGACATGTGCGGGTCCAAAAGTAAAACTGCTGGAACGTACCCATCGTCAAGAATCACTCAAAATTCTTTCTCATATGGCCATTCTAGGGTCACTGTGCACTAAGCATATCATTAGCGTGATATATGAAGCTTCGTGAATGTCTACCGATCTCTATTCTGTTCCTAGGTTACAGAAGGTACGGGCTAAGGTCATGGTCACCGACTTCTCCCAAACTCCCTAATCAACCGAACCTACCGTAATCGCCCGTAACTTCAAAAAACGATGTCAGATTCGTGACCAGCACCCTAATCCCCCCCCCCCACACCCCCTCCTTCCCAATAGGAGAAGTTTGGTCGAAGAGGTGAAATCTCCCACCCCACGCCGAGTCTGCCGCGGCTGATCGCGCCGCGCCGCGCCCTTCCCTCCAGCGGCGCGATTCGCCCAATATCGTAACCCGAAATTCCGTCAGATGTGGTATTTTGAGGCGACGGAGTATGAAAACGATGCGGCGCCGCATCGCTTTTATAATTCTCGTAGCTCGGTCTCCCACTTACTTTTGGGAGAACTTCTCCTTTCATGCAGTTCGCTTATATTTCTTAGAGCGTTGCAATTTTCTCAACCCAGGATGCGAATTAGATGGAGCTGATTTAGTAAAAAGTCTGAAGTGGTCTGTCGGATCTAAACGTGTATTGCCAGGCTTCTGTAAGCAGTCGATTCCCAGTACAATACCGCTCGCGTCGTGCGGTCAAAAAGACGGTTTGCGACGGAAAAATCCGTCGCAAACCGTCGCATGCTCATAACTCCTTTAATTTTGAGTTGTTTCAGAAACAGGTGGTACCATTCGATTCGTCTCCTCGAAATCTATAAAACCGTGTATAAAGCTTTGTCAGTCCACAGCGTTTTCGCTGTAGATGGCCTAAAAGAACAACTGCAGCAGGCTTTTGCGATTGGAGCACCTTATTTTCCAGGACGTGCATGTGACGTGCAGTGTTTTCGGAGTATCTCAAGCATGGCGTGCGTTGTCAGTTCCCTGTCATACCTGGAATGTTCCGAGAGTGTGCCGTGCACAATGCGTATAGCGTCGAACCTATCAATCGAATGGGCGGAAGCATGCCCCCTGGGTTTCTATCTTCATTTAACGGAGAATGTAAAGCCTTCAAGACTATCTTGCACCGTTTGGAGAATTTAATATGAAATTCCCGGCCGTCCTACTTAGGATTTGCTCCAGGCAGTCCGACGAGTCTTTGGAGTGTGCCGTACACAATGCATGTAGGATCGAGCCTATCGATCGAGTGGGTTCGACAACTGGTAGAGTGAGCGTTTGGGAGTTCTATCATAAATTTCCAGCCGTCCTGCTAAGGAATTGCTCCAGCTAGCCTTTGGAGTGCGCCGTGAGCAACGCATATAGAACCGAGCCTTTCAATCGAGAGGAGCGACAGCTTGCAAATTGTACGCGCGGGCGTGTTCGGAGTGCAATAACTCTTTCAAGTTCAAATTTTTTCGGCTGCAACTTGTGGATCTTGTAGGCAGTAGGAGGTTCTTAACGTGTTCTAAAACAGAACGGTGTAGTTATTAATGGACTAATTTACAGCGCTCCGAATATGCAGGTGAGGCTTGTGCGACCCATTTTTTTCCGATCCGATTTTTCCGATTTTTTCCGACGAACAGAGCGCTTAAGTTACTTTACGACGACGTGCTCAAAACTTCTCAGCTGTCTAAGCTGCCTTAGCCCCATCTGCCATTTTAGGGCGGCGGACTTTGCGATTGAAATTGCCTGCTCTTTTACTCGCCCACATTTGGGTTTTCGACACTCCCAATAACACCATTTTGTTCAACATGAAACGCTCTATCGAATGGTGTCAGTCTAGACAAATTTCAAAGAAATCGATTTTTTGACAATTTCCCATCGAGGACGTGGGCGCCACTGGCCAAGCCGGCGCGGACAATGACGTCATCGAAAACCGATATTTCGAAATTGGCCAAATTCCTAGTGCAAACTTCGTCCAAAATCGGCTAGGCGGTTATTTGGGGAGCTGATTACGAATCCGAATCCGTTTTTGAAAATTCCTCCGATTTCAGTAGGTTACTTCTCGTTTGAGGGTGGTCGTGTGAGGACCACCGATCACCCTCAGTTATCGGTATAGGAGGTCTCCTGCCGTAAGCGTCCGAATGAACTTCGGCATCGTGTTCGGCACCCCGAATAAGTCCCCGCCCCTATACGAAGTTTGAGCAAAATCGGTGATCCTGACTCGACCACCTCCAATTATCCTGAAAAATATCCAAAACCTACCGAAATCGGCGGAATTTTCAAAAACGGACGTCGGATTCGTAATAACTGCCCCAAATAACCCCTAGATGATTTTGAACGAGAAAGTTTAACCAATTTCGAAAATATCGATTTTCGATGACGTCATCGTCCGCAAGGGCTCGGCCTGGAGCGCCGCCGTCCTCGATGGGAAATTGTCAAAAAATCGATGTTTCCAAAATCGGTCGAAATTGGTACCATTCGATAGCGTTTTCCATGCCGAACAGAATGGTAAAACTGAGAGTGTCCAACACTCAAACCTGGGCGAATAATGGCGCAGGAAAATTCAACACTAAAACTCCGCCGTGCTAAAATGGCAGCTGGTGCTAAGGCAGTTGGATCAGCTAGAGAGTTGTGAGCACGTCGTCGTAAAGAACCTTAAGCGTTCTGCTCGATTGCGCATTTGTAGGCTGTTAGCTCTCCGCGTCTTCCCGCAGGGGTCGACTGAAACTGGAAAAAATCGTGTCACACAAGGCTAACCTGCGTTTTCGCACTGCTGTAACATTGTCCAGTCATAAGCTACATTGCTGTATTTTAGCCTACTACTAGAGCATTTTGCTGCCTACAAAACCCGAAAGCAGCAACCGGAAAGGTTCTAAACAGAGTTATCGAGCTCAGAACACGCGCGCGCCTGCAATTTAGGACAACGATCCATGTTCCCCTCGCTCTTTCTCGCCCACATTGCAGTTTTCCCTACACCCAATAACACCATTCGATTCAGCATGAAAAGCTCTATCAAGTGGTATCAAGCGTGGCCCAATTCGAAGATATCGATTTTCAATGACGTCAACGTCCACCTGCCGCGGCCTCGAGCGGCCCCATCCTCGATGCAAATCTGCCAAAAAATCGATGTTTCCAAAATCGGTCGAAATTGGAACCGTTCGATAGCGCTTTTCATGCTGAACAGGACGGTACCATTGAGAGTGCCGAGCACTCAAATCTGGGCGAGTAAGAGCGCAAGAAACGCTAACCGCTATCTTCCGCCGCTTTAAACTGGCACCTGAGGCTAAGGCAGTTTAGGAAGCTGAGGAGTTCTGAGCACGTCATCGTAAGGTAACTTAAGCACTCTGTTTGCGTACGCATCTTAAGGCCGTTTGCTCTCAGGGTTTCCCCGCAGTGGTCCACGGAACTCGGAAAAAAAAATGCGTCACACAAGCCTCACCTGCATTTTCCCACCCCTGTAACATTGTCTCTTCCTAAGCTACACCGTTCTACTTTAGTGTACTATTATTTCGTTTTACTGCCTGCAAAACCCTCGAGTTGCAGTCGAAACGATTTAAACTTGAAAGAGTTATTGCGCTCCGAACATGCCCGCGCGCGCAATTTGCAATCGGTCACCCTCCTCGATTGAAAGGTTCGATTTAATATGCATTGTTCACGGCACACTCCAAAGGCTAGCTGGACAGCCCTAGGTCGTCCAAAAATTTATGATAGAAGTCCCCAAACGCTCACTCTACCAGTTGTCGAACCAACTCGATTGATAGGTTCATCTCTATACGCATTGCACACGGCGCACACATAAGTCCCGCCGGGACAGATTGGAGCAATTCCCGAGTAGGGCGGCTGGAAATTTCTGATAAACTTCTCCACACGCTCACTCTACATGTTGTCGCGCCAATTCGGTTGATAGGTTCGATTCTATATGCATTGTCTACGGTGCACTCCAAAGTCTCGAGATTGGAGCAAATACTGAGTAGGAGAGCCCGAAACTTCATATAGAATTCTCCAAACGGTTCGAAATAGTCTTGAAGGCTTTACATTTTCCAGTAAGGAAAGATAGAAGCGGAGTGAACATGCTTTCCCCCGCTCGATTGATGGGCCGATCCTACATACATTGTGCACGGCGCACTCTCGGAGCATTCCTGGCATAACAGAGCAGAGCTGACAACGTACGCCATGCTTGAGATACTCCGAAAACACTGCACGTCACGTGCACGAACTGGTAAATAAGGTGCTCCAATCGCAAAAGCCTGATGCAGTTATTTTTTAGGCCACCCACGTCGAAAACGCGGAGGTCTGGCAAAGTTTTATAGATGTTTGTGTAGATCTCGAGAAGACGAATCGAACGATGTCAACAGTTTCTCAAACAACTTAAAATTAAAGGAGTTATGAGCATGCGACGGTTTGCGACGGATTTTTCCGTCGCAAACCGTCTTTTTGACCGCGCGACGCGGGCGGTATTGTATTCAGTTTGTACAAAACAACTGGCATTTCAGGAAAGTACTAATTCCTAGTCCTGAAGAAAAGATGGCGTCTGGCCATTTGGTAACTGAAGGACCTAAATTGAAAAAAGCGAAAACACCTTCGACCTTCGTTATCAACGCTTTCTTCACTAGAACTTCTGGAATTCCACAGGTGACGCCTTGGCTTTCGTCACTGGGTGATGTCAGAAGACGACTGAGAACGCTTCCTTGTCATCATATTTGTGCCGCCACCTCTGAGTGATTAAGAATCTCGGTGTGAAGGAATTTCTTGAATGTGACGGTGGTTTCGTGAACGCTGTGCAACAACACACTCTCCATCATCACACCCTCAGCCGCTAGAACAGGCCGATCCTCTGACGTCGGCGTCTAGCCGTTCTTACGAACAAATACCCACGAGAAGAGTTTTCGCGGTCACCGAAACATATCGAACCAGAACTTCTGGATATCACTATCATTCTCTGTTCGTCTATCACATGATTGCAGTGATAAAGATACTTTATACTGAATACAGATCACCAACCTCAGTAGGCCTCAGTTTTTATAGGTTCTGTTCATAATCAGGTGGTTATGTTGCGTTGCTTGTTGGTCATTTTCGTGCTGGCAAACTGTGAAGAAAGAAAAGGTAGGTGCTGTTGGGTCCGTCAGCGCTAATATTCGGTGCAATCCTACTTTGGAGAGACCAGGGGCCATATTCATCAACTACTTACCGGCTAACGGTGAAAGGTACCGCCAAACCCCCTGATGCCGAGAATCATCTGCCTCAGGTTTGGCGGTACTTTTCACAGTTACTGGCCGGTAAGCGGTTGATGAATTTGGCCCAGACTGGCTTTACGACATCCTGGGCCAGATTTGGCGCTATGGTAGTTGGGGGGGAGGGGGGTTCACCATGGCCTGCCGCGGCGAGCAACCGCGGCGAGTAGCTACATACATTGAATGTGAATGCAGTGTTATCTCCGCTTTTCGATTACAGATCCGTGTTTTACGTGCTTCCGAATTTGGCAAAGGAAGGAACTCAAGGATGTTTGCAATTCTAGCACGGGTGCGCCACTCGAGCCACACCCTGGAGTCCCCTTGCCTTGCCTAAATCTGTGCTCTCCTCCGCGTCAGCGGAGGAGAGCACAGAACAGAGCTATAGCATTGTTTGGTTGTTTTCTTTACTATCAGTGTGTTACCGTTTCTTTTTTCGTGTCTGTGACACTTTTTGCAAGGTGACCCCCCCAACTACCATAGCGCCCCAGATTTCGCTCACCATCTCGGTGGCTGCTTCATAGTGTGAAGAAGTTTAGACGGTTTCAGCGGAAAATTAGTTGGTGGAACATAACGTCCCAGTTGTGACCGCTCTCGCAAACGTAGGACTTTATGGAAATATAGAAAAGGGAAGGGCGGACTAGGGGGGGGGGGGGTTGTTTACCTTCATTTTCCTCGCCCCGGCGTCTTTTCGAAAAACATAAAATGAAAACGTCAAGTATGGATTCGTACGTAGTATAACTGCAGAGGATCTAGGCTAGGTTTGGCATAGATAAATTTGCAGATTTGGAAGCGATGTATTGTGGAACCTGCCCTACTCTTGCCCAAAATGCGGCTTCCAGCAGTCTTTATAAAATATGATATTTTCACCACCTTTAAATTAGGTCCAAGACTACGCAAGCTTATTACACGCTAGCAAGTTCACCATTTAGCGTACAAAAAGTTAACTAGTAGTAAACCTCTTCGATGCAAATCACTTGAAACAAGCGAAGGCGTAAAAGCAGTACAGTAAGTGCGAGGGGTGGTAACACTGGATTCGGCGTAAGGTTTATCCATGGCAGCAGTCGATACATGGACGAAGAGTGGATCACAGTGTCCAGGGATTGAGAGTCGATCGTGCTGCCCTCGGAGTCGTCCTTGGGCTCGCTGTCGTTGAGGTCCTCGCCGCCGCCGTCGTCATCTCGTCGCATCTCCCCGACCGCTCCCCGCCTCGGCTCGCTGGAATCAATCGGATCAGAGGCGTGGAAATCACAGAACGCTTAGCTAGCTTCGCTTACAGTACAGTCCCCTCTCGTTATAACGCGTTTAAAGGGACCTGAAAAGATCCGCGTTATAACGGAAGTCGCGTCCTTAACGGAGATGACTTTTTTTACACTCTCTTGCGCGCAGAATTAGTTTAAATCGCATTCGTTGAATAAATGTGAAGTATATCATTGAAATGTGTGACCCTGAAGGGAGTGAGAAGGCATCAAACAAATTTAGATTATTAAGGAAGCGCTGTCCTTAAAGACACTCTCTGTGATATGCATAATTATGACAAATATATGTGAGGAATAATGAGTATCAGACGTAGGTTAGACGAGGTCATCAACAAAAATATGTAACCTACTGTTGTAAGACCTTTGTTGCAATCAAACTATCGCTCCAAGCGGAACTCGTACATGAATTTCCTGCCTTCCGGCAGGATGTTTGCCCACTATACTACCAGCGCTGGTAAACCGCGCCTCATCCGATATATCCTCATTGCAAGTGGCTCAAGTGGCACTCTTCCATGATTTAGGAATGTTGAGTGCGATCAAACAGCGTTGTTGCTGTAATTCTGTCCGCAAAGAAGATGGTACAGGCATAAGCCCCGCATGGCGCTTGAGTTTAGATCGCAACAGAACGTCGTGTAACAATAAATACACCTACACCAGCTGCTCTCGACTTGAAAGATCGAGTGTGGCGCATTGTTTTGAACAATCCTTTCCTCTATCAGGAACGAGAAAAGATGAGTGTCAACCCTCATCTTTTCTCGCTCCTGATAGAGGAAATCTTCCAGCTTACAGTAACTTCTAACGACTACCGGGAGTTTCCAACCGTGCTCAACATATTGCTGTCTATGAATACTTTTGTGGGTCGCGCACGCGCGAAAAACGTCCATATGCATCCAGTACATTATTGCAGAGGTGCCGCTTGTGACTATGAACGTGGCAATAGAAGTGTAGGTCTGGTCACAGACGCAGTCAGCATCTTGCGTGTCTTCATTTTCTGTGTGGGCTGGAATTGAGCCCTGGCCGCGTTATAACGGGAGTCATTTTGAACGCAGAGTTCTTTCCCAATCCGCGCCATAACGGGAGTAGAGTTGTATCCGACGCGTCCTAAGCGGAGTTGGTTCAAATTACCAGTGACCGTATTCGTGAGTGTTCTCGGGAACGTTGACGACTTCCCATGGATAGCGACCGGGTCGAGAGGTGCTCAGATACTTGCGTCCAGCTGCGCCCCATTATCGTCTTGTGAATTTCCTACATCGCGGACGGGACGCTAGCCTCCCGCGGCTGAGACGCAAAATGCGGCTCCATGGAAATAGCTGTCCATGAAACGAATATGAACATGAAAACCAATCGCGTCCCGGGAAACCGGGAAGGGGATGGAGAGGGAGCGCAAAGATCTCGCTTCCCGCTTCCACCACTTCATGAATGCTGCTACGAAAAGTTAACATGGCGTGCTGCCTACGTTCCACAAATAAATTATTCCCAAATTAACCCAGAATTTTCAGATAAAGTTTCCTGCTACATGGGACGAGAAAAAATGGGTAACATTACGCTTGAAGTAAGTACCTGAACCTGTTAGACAATTTTGGAGACGCATTACACTCTGAGGGCTGTTCCTCAGACGAGTATGCGTCTGCATCATTAGCATCTGATATTTCTGCTTTCCTCTATACGAACCTAAGCGAGAAAATGCTAACGCCATGAAACGCTGCAAAGGTGCACAAATTTCGATATTGTTGAGCACTGGATTCCACTTTAGAATCCAGTATTTTAAAATTATTTTTCTATGACTGACCCTAAACGCTGTAAAGACAAGAGTGAAGATAAAAGGATAAAGGATAAAGGGCGGCGTTACTCAATCCCTTTTGGGATGCGCCAGCGCATTCTACTTCTACGGGATGTCGTGGAGGCGACATGAATGCGTATGTGGCCATACAATGACTTGCGGTGGCCAGCCGATGAACAAGTCAGCGCCTTATCCTTCCCAGACACGTCTGGTACCAATTCACCGACCCCGGAGAGATGGAAGGCTTGGTTGGCTTGGGCGGAAAATCCGATCCAGGAACCTGGTATCGGGTGCACGCGACCGTCGGCGCCTCCTCCGACTGCGCTACACGCGCCCCTTTTAGAATATGTTCAGTAATGAACCAGAGTGAAGATAGCCCATTTAAAAGGCGCAATGAAGCTGATGCGAGAAAAGCAGAGAGCAAAAGTAAGGATTATATTCACTCATTATAGTAGACCAGTAAAGGTGACCGAACAGCGACAAATCCCACTTGATGTCTCTCATTCGCCTCGATTAGCGTGTGCGAACACTGTCCCTTACGGCGGATTCTATGCATGAGTTTGTCTCTTTCGTTCCGCCTCCCTGTAGTGATTCTAGAAGTAGGTCGAAGCCAGGGCGGCTGAGGCACTTGGTGAAGTAGGGCGTAAACCTATACAATTTTCACGGCAAATTGTACACCTTTCAAGCCAAACTGCACACTCTTCTAAGGCTGACGCTTTTGAAATCAAGCTGGACATATTCTAGATTGAAGCGAGCTTGAAACAAAGAGATTTTCAAATCAAGAGGCAACCTTCAAGTCAAACTGAACACTCCTCGAAGCATGCTTGACGCTTTTAAAATGAAACTGAACATCTCCCAGGTCAAAACGAGCGTCTTAAAGACTAAACTAGAGACTCTCAAACATGGCTAAAATATTTTCTACTTAAGTAAATTTTAGACTTTCTTTGAATTTTCCTAAATAACGTACTGCAATAATTGAAAACATTGTTTGCAATTTCATAGAAATATATTTTTTGAGGAAAATCAAATTAAATTTTGCTTTAAAGCGCAAAGACAGTGATCGTTTAGAAAATGGAAGAGATCGCGCCATGCACTTGACTGGGTCGTTGCATTTTTATTTGGTTAATAACAACAATTCTGCTTTCTCTTTTTTTTCAAAACTTCTGGAGTAACACAGATGTAAACGGCACAACAAAAACAATTAACATAAAAGCAGACATAATAACACATCACTGTTTCAAGTAGGTATCAGCTACACCATGAATCAAATAAAGATCACGGCGGAATCATGACCCAGCGCATGGCGGGGCTATCCCTATCACACCACACTAAGCTTTTATCCAATATTTTTTGTTAAAAGTGAAATTTTCATAAAATTTCGAAGAGGGTGTCTACTTCTCGAAGTAGGTGAACTAAACTAAAAAAGTTTAACTGAACCTTCCTTCAATACACCAATAAAAACTGTATGGATCTAGCCTAGTCGGAAAGTTCCAATTGCGTACGTCACTCCATGCAACAGAACCATATTCTCTTGATTAAAATGGAAGTCCATAACAGGGCAATAGTTGAAGCTCTCATGGAAACTTGTGCCAGATCTGATTAAGAATAAGGAACAGCGTTACTCAATCCCTTGTGGGATGCGCCACGCGTTCTACTTCTACGCCAAGTCGTTGGGTCAATTTGATTGCGTATTTGACATAAATAATGACTTGCAATGGTGAGCCAATAGACAAGCCTGTCCTAGAAAAGTCTGATACCAATTCACCGACGCAGCTGTGCTCCAAGCATCCCTTCCATTGGGATAGATCCAATTATTTTAACCATCTCCTATTTTAAAGTGAAAGAAGCTTGTCTTGGCCTGGAAGATGTTCAAGTTGAATTCAAAAGCGCCAACCTTGTTAAAAGTAGCGTCCAGTTTGATTTAAAAAGTACCCATTTGGGTTTGACAGTGGTGGCGATGTCCGTTCCTCCACGTGGTGCCACTGGAAACTGCTTGCTTTCGCAAGCCGAGCCAAACACGGACATTCGAATGCAGGCGACAGGCCCTAGTGACAGGCCGGCCTACGAACATTCTGTGTCACATCATATGGTTGATGGCGTTTCAGACTTCTCGAGATAATGCTACGGCATCAGCGGGAGCCGACGCGCACTCGCAAAGCCCGGCGAGTGTGAAAAGTGTGCGAGGGTCCCTGATGCGAGGACAGCATCGGGGGGCAACTGAGCTAGTCCGAAAGTCCCGTAACGTAGGCAAGACCCGCGTAGCAACGTTGAATGTGGGTACGTTGACGGGCCGCTCGTGCGAGTTGGTAGAAGCACTGGAGCGAAGAAAGATAGATTTCTGTGCGGTGCAGGAGACGAGGTGGTCCTGCAGTAAGTCAAGGGACATAGGACGTGGCTTCAAGGCCGTCCTATGTGGAAGTCCCAGGACCACCAGTGGTGTCGGTGTGATCGTCTCCGAGCGTTTCCGTGACGCGATTGCAAGCGTAGAACGTTTCGATGACCGCTTGATGAAGATTGTTGTCGCCGTAGAAGAGCGACGATGCCATTTCTTTTCTGCGTATGCTCCGCAGACAGGCTGTTCCGAGCAAACCAAGGGCGAGTTCTGGTCCCTGCTTGATGAGAAGACAGCGGAAGTACCGTCACAAGATATGGTTGTTGTGGCAGGTGACCTTAATGGTCACGTCGGAGCAACGAAAAACGGCTACAACTGTCATGGTGGTTTTGGATATGGGTCGCGCAACGCCGATGGTGAGCGTATACTTGAGTATGCAGACTCACATGACCTCACCATCGTGAACACCAAATTTCGAAAGCGTGACTCCCACCTCATCTCGTTTTATAGCGGGAATGCTAAAACGCAGATTGACTATGTCCTTGTTAGGCGTCGCGACCAAGGCCTTGTCACAGACGCGAAGACCGTGCCGTATGAGACGGTTGCCACGCAACACCGTCCACTGATCTGCTCTCTGAAGATCACACCTTCGAGGTGTAAACATGTCGAGCGATGTGGGTCGGCTAGAATCAAATGGTGGCGACTGAAAGAGAAGGAAGCGGCAGTTATTTCTCGCATTCGGTTGCCGAAAGTGACAACTGTCGACGAAACCTGGAAGGACGCTACCGATGCGATAACTCGGGCTGCACGCCTTGAACTCGGCACAACGAAGCCTGGACGACGCTGGGTCGACAAGCAGGCATGGCTGTGGACTGATGATGTCAGAGAGAAAGTCCGAGAAAAGAAACGGCTCTATCACGTGTTTATCGGTGATAAAACAGTCCATAATTGGCGGAACTATCGAGAAGCAAAGAAAGCGGCAAAGAAGGCAGTGGCCGCTGCTAAAGCCGCATACTACGCTGATGTCAGCAAAAAATTGGAAACGCACGATGGTGAGCGTTATATTTACCGACTCGCCAAAGCTCTCTGTCGCCAAGCAGAAGATATTGAGAAGTTCTTTGGCATCAACGACGAGAGCGGTCATCTTCTGATGGATCGTAAGAGGGCTGTGAAGCGATGGCACGACAACTTCGAGGAAATCTCGAATGTAGAATTTGAACATCCTTCTGTTCCTTTTGCATCACCTGTATACGGTCCCGTTCAGAATATCACAGTGAGCGAAACTGAAGCAGCCCTGAGGAAGATAGTCAGGCAAAGCCACTGGTCCCGATGACCTGCCAGCTGACCTGTGGAAGTCGAAGGGCTGGTGCCCTGCTAACTGGCTGACTGCGTTTTTCAATCAGGTTGTTGCTGAGAAGAAAGTGCCTGAGGGTTGGCAGCAAAGCACGACCATCCCGATTTGGAAGAAGAAGGGCAGTCTTGCAGACTGCGCCAGTTACCGTCCAATTCGTCTTCTTTCGCACACCATGAAAATCTTTGAGCGAATTGTCGACGGACGTATCCGGGATGTCGTACAGCTTTCCAGCAATCAGTGTGGTTTCGTATCTGGCTGTGGAACGGTTGATGCAATACACGCCCTTCGTCTTCTGCTAGAGAAGCACCGCGAGAAACAGAAACCGGTGCATTTTGCCTTCCTGGACTTGGAGAAGGCCTTCGACCGCGTTCCGCGAGATGTTATACGCGTTGCGACAATATGGTATCCCTGAAGAGCTTATTGAGTGGGTGCGCATTCTATACTCTTGCCCAAGCAGTCGAGTGCGAGCGCCAGCGGGCACCTCGATGGAGTTTCCCATCTCTGTAGGGGTGCATCAGGAATCTGCGCTATCCCCACTGCTCTTCGTCGTCGCGATGAATGCAATCTCACGAGCTCTCCAAATGGCTGCACCTTGGACGCTGCTGTATGCTGACGACGTCATGCTTGCATGTGAAGACAAAACCGAACTCGAGCGACAGGCACAGGCGTGGTGCCATCGTTTGGCATTGTTCGGTCTCAAGCTAAACGTCAAAAAGACGGAATACTTGACGACGGATGTGAATGAGCACGGATCTATTAAGATCGATGGTACTGAGCTCTCACGAGTGACATCTTTCAAGTATCTTGGGTCAACAGTCACGTCCGATGGCAGCTTAAAGATGGAGGTGAGTGCGCGTGTGAGTGCAGCCTGGTCCAAATGGCGCTCGCTGCCTGGGGTGCTTTGCGACAGGACAATACCTGAGCACCTCAAGTCGAAGGTTTATAGAACAGTCGTCCGCCCAGTAGCAACATACGGTGCTGAGTGCTGGCCCGTGACGAGGGAAATTGAAAGCCGCCTCAGTGTAATGGAGACGAAGATGTTAAGGTGGACGGCCGGAGTAACGCGATTGGACCGCGTTCGCAATGACACCATACGACAGAGGTTCGGTGTCGTCCCGATAGCCGGCAAGTTGCGCGAAGCTCGTCTACGATGGTATGGCCACGTCCTTCGCGCTAACGACGACAGCGTCTGTAAGATTGGCCTGAATCTTGAAGTCCCGGGAAAACGGCCCAGAGGACGCCCGAAGCAACGTTGGCTAGACACGTTGCACTTGGACTTAAAGAGAGCTGGTGTGCATCCCGATCAAGCATTTGATCGGGAGAAATGGCGTCACCACACCAGAAGAGCGGACCCCGCCACCAAGCGGGACAAACGCTACTGAAAATGATGATTTGGGTTTGACAGTGCACAACTTGATTTGGATAGTGCCCAGTTTGGCGTGAAAATGGTACGTATCTCTGCGTGCATGGCCCCGCTGATGAAGATCCGCCTAAAAACCTCGTCTTGCACAGCATACTGACAGCGTGCTAAATAGGCTCCAGAATGTATCGCTTCACATTTAACTTATTTCTCGTTCTCGGCACAGGTCCTGACACCAGGCATGATGTGCAGTGTATGGCACAGTATGGAGACGGACGCGTTCGTATTCGAGCAGTATCCCTGCGAGTCAACAGGATGTCGCGAGTTCGACATCTTGAGACGAATGTCCTGGTACGTTTATTCTTGAAAGTATGGCAGAAGACGTCATTGGTAGAATTTCTGATTGAACAGAAAGGATAAACATTGGCTGAATGGTTTAAGCAGATATTTAGAATTACATCACTTCCACGTGAAATTCTACACTGGGTCAAGCAAGCTTGACGCTTTGAAAATCAAACTGAACAAAAACGAGCGTCTTCCACATTAAACCAGAGACTCTCCAGCACAGCTAAAATTTATTTATGCAAGGAAAATTTAGCACGACTTTCTCTGAAATTTTAAAAATTCACTCACCCCATTGAGTGAGCAACACAGTGCTTGAAGTTTCACCTGTCGCCTGTCACCTGTCGTCCCGTTGATCATCGACTTGCTCAAGCGGGCGTGATGCAAGTCGGCGGCCCCAGTGCAGCGGCTGTGCCGTTAACACGTGGGACATCGACCTGCCCCATGGGGCACCCGAAGCTGCCAAGGTCCAGCGCCCCGGGGAGGTGGATTGGTCCCATGCCCTGAAGCGCCACTTCCGCAGTAGGGATTCCCCGGGTCCATCCCTTCACTCCCCACTGAACTGCGTACCCCTTCAGCCTGGGCTGCAGCCAACGTACCACCGTGGGGGAGACACTAACCCAATGCCTGAATTGCCAGCCTGTATTGCAACTACACTGCCCTCGCGGCGTCCAGGCGGAGGGCCAGAGTCTGCCCCTCCGCCCGGACCCCGCGAGGGGCTTACAGGCTTTTCCCCAGCAACCCAGCAAGATAATACGACAGCAATACCACAATATGGAATGACTGCGAGGTATGAACGGACTCACCGCACTCCTTCATGTAGCACACCGAGGGCCAGTACGGATTTATTACACACCAGCATGCCGACATGACAGAACAGTACGAGGATCGATGGTGCAATAGTAGAAGATGAATACAGCCGGCAGAGTGGAGTGCGAAGGGGTAGATGGAGATGCAGTGGGCCGGGCGCTTCATAGTGGCTACCAATCCGCGCCCTCAGCCCTGGCGACCCTTCTTGGAAGGGCCGCCCTCCATCCGATCGGCAGTCGATGCCGTGCTGAGCTGGGACGACGACGTGGCCAGGCCCCGCGGCCGGCTCCGGCTGACGACGAGAAGCCGACCGATGAGCACAACCGCTCACGGTCGGCGCGGGCGTCGAATGAATTGCCGGGTTCGCGCGGGAAGCGGGTTATGCCCGTTCCGGTGCGCGCGCCCCGCCCGCGGATCGATTCCGGCGGAGGCGGGGGCAGGCCGCGCGAGGAGCGCCTCGCGGAGCGCCTCGGGCCCGAACGCCCGCAGGAGGATGGAAGGGGCTGCGAAGGTCGCGAGTCGCGACACTTCCGCCCAGAAAAGAAAGCCTCCCGCGGGGGGTCAGGTCCAGGAGCTGCCTGGCCACAATGAGGCTTAAGGCCTTTGAATTTTTTAGGGGGGCATCGACTGCGGACCACATGGAAGAGACGACCGTCCCCGTCTGGAACCAACCAGGACCTTGGAACGCCGTGAGAAAAGGAAAGGCGTTGAGCGCTCGGCCGACCGACAATGAAGTGAATGAAGAGGGAATCTCTGCCGGCGGGTCTTACACTCACATGGAATGACTACTGCGATCGACCCTAACTGAAATGCCTCAACTCCGCACACATTTGAGGAGGCTCACACTAACTGGGGACACTAGGCTAGGGGGCTACGAAATAGGATGAGTACATGATACAGGATGTTAGACTAAACTACGATACTAGGTAACTGCTACTATAACTGATGGATCGACTACGGCCTAGATGTCCATGAAGAAATGAATTGACTAAGCAAGCCTCCTCGAGGGGAGTAGAATGGTGGTGCAATGCGACATAGCATGGGATGTGCAATATGAAGTGACAACATACAAATATAATCAACATAGGAGATAACAAGATACAAGAAAATATGAACTGCCAAATAAACATCAAATAGTTCAAATACATACAACATATTCAACCATACAGACATACTGAACTGCCATTGAAGAGGCTGGGTTCGGCCATGAAGGACTTACTACCATCGCCTGGGTCGGTCCGTCCGACCTGCAACACCGTGACCCATCCATGGGTCGGAACCGTCCAACCATCGAACCACGTCTTCCATACGGACCATGCAACCGACCACCAGAACTGTAATGTGCCGGTTTACATCTGTATGGTTATTTTTAATAAAGATTTTTCCTAAAAAGGTGTATTGCATAACGAAAGAATTAAAACCGACAATTGAATTGGAGCAGCTCAAGTAAGACTTAGCCCTATACGAGATGTCCAGCGTGGCATGATGTTGTCGCCGGTCGCCGCGTATTGTCCTGCTGTCATGGTTCGCGCCATCGATTCGATATTGACTCGAGCTACCTGGAATTAAAAGGTTGGGATGAACTGTTCACCTGCAAAAAATGGAATGACTAAAGCTCGGCTCGATGGCTGCGTTGTTCTTGGCGACCGGTTCACGTCCTGGACGGCTTGGCTGCTTGCTGACTCCACGGCGCGAACTGCGCCGTGGGCCTCGGGTATGTCGGCTCTCTTGTTTGCAGGTCAACTGAGACACGGCGCGATCCTGAATATGAGTTAACTATAATTTCCACTTACGTCTGTGTCCGGATCGCTGGCGATGTTGGCTCGGGCTCGTTGATGACCTGCTTATACACTACTCTGAAACGACTAAAAGATTACCTGAACTGGTGCGTTATTATAATTGATGCGTAAATCGCTGAATTGACTTAATGTACATACTGAATTGTCCATATTGCTTCACCACGACGCTCATTATCGTGGATTGGTTCCTCTTCGCGCTGCCCTGTTCCTCGTGGGGCGAGGCCTCCCGGGGGGCAGTAGATGATGACGCGGGAGGAACCAATGAACGCTGCGAGTACGCGCAGCTGTAGTGAATGACAGTGCGGCGAGAAGCTGCGCCGCAGCAGCTGGAGTGCCAGAAGAGTCTCCAGCTCTGAGCTATAGGTGGAGGAGAGCAAGAAGCTCTTTGTAGCGCTCGCGATCCGCCGATGAGATAGTTTCCTCGCGAGCAGTCTCCTGCCCGGTTGCTCCTGCTTGAGCCGGCTTCTCTTGCGAGGTAGAATTGGGCTGCTGCGGAGCAGATGGAGCCTTGTGCTCCTGTTGAGCTGGGGGTGGTGATGCTGCGCAAGGCTTTTTAGCTGAACTGACCAAAGAGGGAAAGATTTGACAGATAGCCTCGCGACGAGCTTGACCGCTCTGAACTGAACCTTTGGTCGCCGTGTGTTCGGCCCAGCTGCCCTGTAGCTGTGGCGCAGTAGGCGCCGCTACAATTGTAGGGGCAGTGGCCACTACGGCGGTCGACATGGAGACTGTATCGACAGACGAAACAACAGGAATAACAGAAGGACTGCCGTGGGCTTGGCAAGGCCTGGCGGACCGTCTAGTAACAGAAGCGTAAGAGGAACGGGAAGGAACTGGCCTAATTGTCGGAGTTGTTCCTCCACGACGTCCTCTTCGTCCGCCACGTGCGGTGGATTCCTGCTGTTGGCGCCTTCCACCATCGCCTCGTTCTCGGCGGGCTTGACTACGAGATCGCGAAGACATTGTTGCATGCAAAATGGTTGAGAGTATCTGAAATGAAAGAGATTTCAAACCGCTCCCAACTGTAGTGGCAGTGAATGCACGTGAATTATAATGAGAGATAATAAAAACGCATTCTAAAGTTAAAGAATCATGAAGTGGGATGAGAACGGAAGAAACACGCTAAATGAAGTGAAATGGTGCGCGCCGACGAGTCACGAGTGTGAGGGTAGCGGCGCTGGCGGTGTCCTTGCGCGTTAAGGATTTCGTGGTAGGATCCGCTAATAGTGCAAACTATGCCTCGCATGAAATGAGTCATCATGAAGAGCCCGCGGACGATAATGAAGTGGCTCATATGGAGCAAATTGAACTGAGAGAAACCTTAAACAGCAAAAAGGGACAGTTTAAAACACAAAGGGATAGAGAAAAGAGGAGTTACACAAGGAAATTTGGGTGAGAAACCTGAGAGAGAGAAAATGTGAGAAGTTGAAGGAAAAATGAAGGTGTTAAAAGCGGAGAGACACAGAGGAACAAGGGGCTAGGAGATGGATAGAACAGAGGCTACCGAGAAAAGAAGATTGAGCGGAAAAACAAAGAGAGAGAGAAAATGAACAAGCGCTATGAGAGAGGGAGTGAAAGGTGACAGGGGGTAGACTGTAATGGCGGAAGACGTGCTGCCGGTGGAGATAAGAGTGCGACTAACGAGCGCTACCAGGATGGTGAGGAATAGGCGCAATGAGGTCAGTGCGCGAGCCATAGCGGCTGTATCCTAAGGATGTTGCGACCGGCGGTATCGCACGATTACTGTAGTGTCCCAGGAAGGGTCTGCCCGAGAGGAGAGAACATGATGAGAAATTCAGAAGAAGATATGGAGAAGGACAGAAACAGATTAGAAGAGCGAAGATAGAGGAGAATTCTAAAGGGAGCGACTAAGAGAGGAAAACGACAAGAAAATGAGCCGCAAAGGTCCCTAGTGAACTGGGAAAAGTGCAAATGGAGCGCAAATGGATTGCGAAATATATGACTGTCAAATAACACATGAAATGGAACGAAGCAAACCAATTGACGGATAAAATGGAATAAACTCATCTGGTGAAGGTCTTTTTCGCCTTTCGAGGCGGTTGGATCCTTGTTGGCGTGCCGGGCTGCTTCTTGGTGTTGACGAGAGCAGTATCTTCAGCGACGACTTCGAGGGGAATCAGCTGGTTCACGGATCGATCTAGAATTTTATTTTTGCCTGTTTTAACCCCTACAGGTCTTACCGAGCCGTCAGCTGAGCTGTTGATCTTTACGATCAGTCCCAGCGGCCAATTAGACCTCGAAGTATTATCCGTCTGAATTAGAACGACGTCTCCTACATGTGGCTGTCGTGCTGCGCTCTGTTGTTTTGCAGAACGGATTTGACTCCGCTCCGCGAGCGCTTGCAAGTACTCCTTATGCCACAACTCCCAGAAGGTCTTAAGGGAGTCTCTGAGGAGACTGTACTGGCAAACGAGAAATTCTTGGGACTCCGTAACGGTGAACGGGTCCCTTGAAGTGACTGCCATCTTAGGATTTCCTAGGTGGCCTAGATTGAACTGTGGGCTAACCAAATCGATGGGCCGTAGGATATGAACTGGTTCTGTCGCTTCGCCTGAAAGCGGAGTTAATGGGCGCGTGTTGAGCGTGGATTCTATCTCCGTATGGAGCGTTTGGAGGTTCCAAAGGTCGAGAGTGTTGCGATGAACCGTCGTCTTCAAGGCGGTTTTCACCGAGCCTACTAACCTCTCGTAAAAGCCTCCTTTCCACGGCGATAACGGGGTGATGAAGCGCCATTCAAATCCCGTTGAGGAACTGAAATCGAGGACTGCCCTGTCCTAAATGAATTGACGTAACTCATTTACAAGGACTTCTCGTCCTAGCTTAAAAGTGGGCGCGTTATCGCTTATGACGAGGTTTGGAGTGCCTCGTCGCGATATAAAGCGCCGAAACGCTAGGAGAAAGTGGGTTGTTGTATTGTCAACAACTAACTCGAGATGAATTGCACGAGTAGACATACAAGTAAATAAGCAAACCCACGTCTTCTGGTCCTTGTTGTCGTCGGTCCGGATCAGGAGCGGTCCGAAGTAGTCGAGACCGGTGTTTTCGAATGGTCGACTCTGGTTGACTCGCTCAGCGGGTAGGTCAGGCGATTTCGGGTACGGATAGTGACGACCCTGGTGTCTGCGACAGATAATGCAACCTGAAATGACATTAGCGACGAGCCTACGGACCCTAGGAATGAGGAACTCATTCCGGAGCGCAGAGATCAAGTGTTGGGATCCCGCGTGGAGCAGTTTAATGTGATAATACGCTATTAGCATGCGTGTCAACGGGTGGAAAGGTAAAAGTAAAATAGGATTACTTGATATTGATCGAATCCTTGCGTTGGCCATCCGTGACGTTCCGCGGTAGATCCCGTCAGCGCTCTGGTTAACCTGAAATTTCTGAACCGCGCGACTCTGCAGCTGGTCAGAGCTCTCGCGATAGTGCTCGCGGATAACGATAAGCTCTGCTGCCTTCCAGTCGCTTGCGGTGACGCAAGGTGACGTACTGAACTGACTGATAGTGCGATTTACGTCCGATGGTCGGCCCTCGTGCCTTTTGGCACGGAGAGATTGTAGTTTAGCTACAAATTTGAGCACATAGGCCGTTACCCGGACGAGTTTCGCATACGAATTGGTTCGTTCGAATGGTACGAACGACTTATATGACTGAATTGAAGCTGAAGTGACCGACTTGAACTCTATTTCCGCCTCTTTCGAGGCTGGAACGTTTGAAGTGAAATCCATGCTAGAATTGGGCCATGAGGATGGTGATTGCAGAATGTATTTGGGCCCATGCCACCACATGTGATTTTTGATCTCCGAGGCCGTAAGACCTCTGGTGGCGCAATCCGCTGGATTCTGGTCTGTATTGACATAAAAGAAACGACATGGGATGTTAGCCGTTTCCAGCTCATTTTTGAACTCGTGAATGAGTTTCGCTCGGTTATGCACGAAAGTTTTGAGCTGTTTTTTGGAATGAATCCAATATAATGCTATCTGCGAGTCAGACAGCAATTGAACTGAACTGATCTGAATTGTAAGCTCCTTCTTCAGGAACCGAACGATCTTAACAGCCAAGATCAAAGCCTGTAATTCTAGTCGCGGGATGGTGGTCTTCTCCGGCGCAGCGAGTTTAGCCTTCGCATAGATGAGATGACTAAAGGGCTTGTCGCGGAGCGGCCTGCATACCAGGTATGCCGCCGCTGCGAACACCCGTTTCGAAGCATCTGAAAAAACAACTAAATCGTACCTGCATTCCGAAGTGCTAGCGACGTATCTTGGCACGGTTCCGACGAATCCGGAGACGCCGTGGATGATCTCGTTCCACCTAGCCATGGTGTCCTTGTCCAGAGGCGTATCCCAGTCAGTCTTCTTGAGCCATAGATCTTGAACGAAGGTTTTCGCTGAAACGAAAAGAGGGGTTAAAAGCCCAAGAGGGTCGAATGTCGACGCGAGCGCCTTTAAGGCGGTTCGCTTTGAATTGACTGCCTTCAACGCTCTGGTAGGCACCTGCAATTGATCTGAATTGGGGTTCCACCGAATGCCGAGAAGTTTAACTGTCGCTCCTGGTGTCCTTTTCATGCGATCCTTTTCAGGAACGCATTCTGTCACAGCCTGGTCGTTGGACATGAACTCACGAAGGTTCATACCCATATTGGAGAATACATCCTTGCATTGTCGTTGTTTCGAGATGCCTTCTTCGGTGCTTGTGGCGCCGATGAGAAGGTTATCTACGTACATGTTGGCAAGGATCTCCTCCCTAAGGCTGTTGTCCTGGTTTCTCTCCAGGGCATATTTTATGGACATGCTCAGGAGGAAAGGAGAAGCGTTCACGCCGAATGGAATACGCGTGAATCTGAGGGTGCGGATGTTGTCCCTGGTAGGTGGCTTAGATGGATCGATTAGCCACAAGAATCTCGTCGCATCCCTCTGGCTCTCCTGTAGTCTGATCTGATGAAATGCTTTCTCGACATCGGCTGTAATGAGGATTGGAGTGAGTCTTGCGCGGAGCAATGTTCCGCACAAGTCGGGCAACATTGTTGGCCCTTGATGTATGCAGTCATTGAGACTAGGAGCGTCTCTCATGTGACTGCTCGCATCGAATACGATGCGAAGTTTTGTAGTGTTGCTGTCTTCTTTGATGACAGCCTGGTGGGGTATGTAATACACGGGAGTCCCTTTTGTCGGATCTTGTGTAACCTCCTCGATGATGCCGGATTTCAACTGTTGCTCGAATGTATTGCTGTATTCGCTCCATAACTTGGGATTGACGTGGAGCTTATTGTATTGACTTTCGAGCCGGCGCATTGCGAGCGCCTTATTGTCTGGCAGGTGAGGATGGTTGGTTTTCCAAGGGAACTGCACGTGGATCATACCTTGAATTACCTGAACTGTATTGTAATATTGCTGAATTATTTCTGAGTCCGCGGTATCACGGTCCTCGTCCACTCCTTCTGAGTCTAGGGCGGGGAGTCTACGGACTACAGAGTCCGTCTCTGCATTGATCGCCTTCTGATCGACCGACGTGGAAAGGACTCGAGGAAATGGTGCGTTTGGACCGGAGAGAAGCGGACCCAGTTTAGTATATGACTTGACTAAACCCGATGAGAGCTGACGATTACGACTGAGGTCGACAACACTCCAGTAGTAATCCATCCCTATCAGGACATCGACGTTTACGGAGCCTGTTCGGGGACGTTTTTGGTGTTGTGGAGTGGTCTTGACGCTCATGCTGTCTGGCACAGATGTAATGTGAGTGCGCGTCCAGAGTTTCAGCCTCACCGGGGTGCCCGTAATTGGGTTTTGAAGTGTGATTTTGACCTGGTAGGACTTTTCGGTGTGCTGATATCCACCGAATGTAATGGCTGTAATGGTTTTAGGCTTTTTGAGCCGCAAGCCGAGGGATTGCGCAGTATCTTTGCAGATAAAACTGTGCTGACTTCCACTGTCTAAAAACACAGTAAGAAGCTGATCGGCCTTTGAATTGAAGTTGTGCGTAAGTGCCTCGACAATCATGAGCCGAGGCTCCCGACCAGATGATCGCGACCTGCATGCGACCGTTTTCGCGGACGCGTTTGGAGTGATCGCAACGTGGACTCTAGTCTGCGACCCTGGTTCCTTAAGCTGCTCGAGCTCGCTATCGCTCGAATCGCTTGTCTCCAGGGATGTCGTGGTGTAATGATGAGATTGAACTGGATCTGAACTAACAGGTGGGTTTCTGAACCCGACTCTCGGGTGGGGAGAGTCCCGGCGTTCAGGAGAACGGCCTCTACGAGGGGAGGGGGTCCTGGAGGACCAGGTGGATGAACGTGACCGTCTGCCGTTTGAATAGCGAGACTCTGTGATGGACGATCGTCGACGGGGTGAGTGCGGTCTTGAGAAACGATCCCGTCTCGAGGTGTTCCGATGAGCTGGACTTCGTGGTCTTTCTGCGCATCACAGCTCCCGCAGTCATCCGTGCGTGTAGCACAGTGAGCTGTGATGACTGCGGGAGCAGAACATGCAAGCTGGTGCGTTGCACCTGGTGCTACGGTGTCCAGACTGTAGACATTTCCAGCAGAGCCGACGGTCTCTGACGATTTCCCTCCTGGCGTACTGCGTTGAAATTTCTCTGCACTGATCTGGCTCGTGTCTTCCACGAATGCAGAACGGGCAGCGACGCCTCTGGGATGTGTTGTCCCTCTCTGATGAGTGGCTTCTGCGCCGCTCTGTGTAGTGACGGTGTGGTGACGAGCGCCGTATTTCCGCTCTAGATGGCGAGCGTGAACTGTGCTGCTGGGTGATGTGCGCCGACGCCAAGGCTGGGTGGACTCCTTGGAGTGCTTCTTGACGGTCGATGACCTGGTCAAGAGCATCAATAGATGGTTAACTGTCCAGTCCTCGTCGCCGTTCTTGAGTTCTCCAGCTTTCTCCATCGTGCGCAGTGGGAATTTTTCGCCTATCGTGCACTTGTGCGCAGTGGAGGCAGGGTGTTCTCCGAGCTTTTCCAGCTGCACCCACAGCGCCTTCAGCGTACACAAGGTGGTGCGCTGTGACGTTGGAATGTCGTGCGCTGGCGGCACAGCCTGGAGCTCCTGCACGAGCTGGATGCGCAGGATGTCAGGGCGCATGTACGTCTTCTTCAGCAGCTGAACTGCTTGTTGGTAGTTGTATTCTGAGAACTGAAGTGGGGAGATAAGCTTGTATGCCTCGCCTTTAAGTTTGCCTTTGAGATAGAGAAATTTTGAAATGGTTGGAACAGTTGGATTGTCATGAACTGCTACGGCAAACTTTTCCCAGAACTCTGGGAAGGCGTGCGTATCTCCTTTGAACTCTGGAAGCTCAAATGTTGGAAGCTTCACTGACTGAATTGGGTCACGGTTGAATTGTGCTGACGCTCCTTGGCCTGCGGGGAGTCCGTTAAGGCTGGCCATGGGGGCAGAGAGAGTCTGTGAATTCTCCCTCCGCGGTGCCAGCTGCTCTTCCCCCGGGCCGGGGCGTGGTTGTGCCGGGCCTCGGTCGGTAGGTCGTTCCTGCGATGGAGTGGAAGGCTGACGACCATCGAGCCCGATCGAGTCGGCAACTGTATTGACCTCTGGTAATCCACCACTGGAGGGAGTTTGCCTTTCGAGTTGCGCCCGAGCAGTACCCCACTCGAGTAGGAGCCTTTCGGCCTCCTCTATGGACTCCGCGCATGCATTGGCTGTCCAATGCGCGCGGAATTCCTCGAGGACGCCGGGCGCGTCCTCAGCCTGCTCCGAAGCGAACTCTTCGGCTCGTTCCCAGCGTTCCTCCAGCGACTCAATGCGTCGCCTTAGGCGGAGGTACGCGTTCCCAATGGTCGACCACGTGAGGGGGTCGACCGACGCGGACTTACCTGCGGGGGCGTCAGATGGTACTTGCCCCGTCCGCAGCTTCTCGGCCTCTTCCATTGAGGCCCTCAGTGCCTTCGCCGCCTTGGTGATCTGGGTCTTGATGGAACCGATCGTCGTCATCGTCGAGGTCAACAACTGCGGTTACCTGAAATGCGCACTATGAATATCGACTCACGGGGCCGCCTAGATGGCGGACACCCGTGGAAGCGCGATAGCGAGGTAACGAGCGGATGGATATAATCATGGAATGGATGGGGCTGAGAGCGCTTTATGGCCAAAATGCAGTGAAGCGCCGGCGGAAATACGAAGGGAATGAAGACTAAGAGACGGGGGAGTTAGAGTAAACTAGAAGGATACTAGGGAGGGAAACTACAAACTAAGAGAGAGTGAAAAAATAAGCTAGAGGAAGACGAAATGCTAACAAAATTAAAGGGAGACTACAGAGAAGGGAAAGGGAGAAAAGATGACTAGAAAAAAATAAGAAGTATGATGTGGAAGAAGTATGAAGTGAGAAAGGTATGAAGTTATGAAGAAGAGAACAAAAGAAATGAAAGCTGCTGAATTGGCGAGGTGTGCTATAAACCCGTACTGGGTGCAAGGAGTGCGATGAGTTACCTGTTACTATAAAGGATACTATACCTGTTACTATAAAGGTCGAGGACCTGATGATGCAAGCCAGGAAGATCAAGTACGACGTCATCGGACTGACCGAGACGAGAAGACACCACCCCCTACACGCCGCCTACGACTCCGGAGAAGAACTGTTCCTCGGAACATGCGACAGCAGGGGAGTAGGCGGCGTTGGTGTCCTCGTCAACACGCACTTGGCCATGAACATCGACTCGTACGAGTCTCTGACAAGCCGAATCGGACGTCTGCGACTGAAGCGATGTGGCTCCGTGCCAGCCTTGACTGTGTTCGTTGCGTATGCCCCAACATCCGACTACGACGACGAAGACGTCGAGGCCTTCTACGTGGAGCTGGAGAAGTTCTATAAGGAAGATCACACCTTCTACAAGGTGATCGTCGGCGACTTCAACGCCAAGATCGGGCCACGAAGGTCGCCAGAAGAACTTCACATCGGAACCCACGGTTTGGAGTGGAACGAGCAAGGTGAAAGGCTGTCTGAGTTTATCATGTCGACCAAGACCATCCATGGAAACTCGCAGTTCCAGAAGCCTCCCTCCCTACGATGGACCTGGGAATCCCCCGGTGGCCAGCTCCACAACGAGATCGACCACATCATCTTCAATCGCAAGTATTGCCTGACCGATGTCTCCGTTGTCTCCAAGTTCTACACGGGATCGGACCACCGCCTCCTTCGCGCGAGGTTCCGTTTTTCGCGTCAAGGAGAGAAGGCCGCGAAGTTCAAGAATAGGAATCCCAGAACGACCATCAACTGGGATCTCTACACCTCTCTTGT
Source organism: Heligmosomoides polygyrus bakeri (assembly GCA_947359475.1). Lineage (NCBI taxonomy): Eukaryota > Metazoa > Nematoda > Chromadorea > Rhabditida > Heligmosomidae > Heligmosomoides > Heligmosomoides polygyrus. The sequence continues at coordinate 18,983,315 of OX375868.1, forward strand.
CGGCCTTTGGGAAGATGCCGTCATGGACAACGTCGACGAGGAATACGACCGCTTCGTGAACCATCTCCACGATAGTGCTAAGGGAGCCGAGAGCTTGAAGACCACCAAGAGACGCCTGTCTCCGGAAACTCTCGAGCTTATACGCCAGCGTGGAGCAGCACGAGCGTCAGGCAACTACCAACTGACGTCCGAGCTTGCAAAGCTATGCAGAGCGGCGATAAAGGAAGATCTCAAGGAGAGAAGGGCGGAAGTGTTGGCTGAAGCAGCAGAGGCAGGGCTGAGCATCCGCAATGCCCGCCGGAACTTCGCCAACTTCAAGACCAAGATGACCGCTCTCCGACGTCCTGACGGAACCGTCACCTCTTCCAGAAGGACCATGGAGAAGGTCATCCACGACTTCTACTCCGATCTCTTCGATAGCCACGTCCACCTGCCCCCATGCCATCTTCCGCAGGATGGATACGTCGTTCCCTCTGTTCTCCCTTCCGAGATCCGACACGCCATCTCGTCGGTGAAGAAACGTACAGCACCCGGTCCCGACAGGATCAGACCCGAACACCTGAAGAACCTCCCGCCAGCGCTCATCAACACCCTGGCGCGGCTCTTCACACGATACCTGTCGGAGTGCAAGGTTCCAACTCAGTGGAAGACCAGCAGGACCGTCTTGCTGTACAAGAAGGGAGACGTGCACGACATTGGCAACTATCGCCCGATCTGCCTGCTGTCCGTAGTCTACAAGCTGTTCACTCGAGTCATCCTGAATAGGATTAGTAGAACGCTGGACGAAGGACAGCCATGCGAACAAGCAGGATTTCGGAGAGGATTCAGCACGATCGACCACATACACACCATTACGAAGCTCATCGAAGTGTCGCGAGAGTACAAGCTGCCGCTGTGCCTTACGTTCATCGACCTGAAGAAGGCATTCGACTCCGTCGAGACTGAAGCGGTCATGGAAGCCCTGCTCACCCAGGGCGTTCCTACTCAGTACATCAGAGTCCTTCGAGAGCTGTACAGTGGATTCACGACCAAGATCTCACCATTCTACAACGACGTCGTCATTGACGTGAAGAGAGGGGTTCGACAAGGGGATACCATATCCCCGAAGCTCTTCAGCGCCACCCTCGAAAACGTCATGCGCGAACTAGAATGGGATGACATGGGAGTGAAGGTCGACGGCCGGCAACTGCACCATCTTCGCTTCGCTGACGACATCGTGCTCATAACACCGAGCATCAGTCAGGCGGAACGAATGCTGGCCGACTTCGATCGTGTATGTGGAAGCGTTGGACTGCAGCTGAATCTTACGAAGACGATGTTCATGAAGAACGGATGGGTTTCTGATGCCCCATTCTCGCTCAACGGAACGAACGTCTCCGAATGCTCCAGCTATGTGTATCTGGGTCGCGAAGTCAACATGGCCAACGACCTAGCACCAGAGCTGAGCAGGAGGAAACGAGCGGCTTGGGGAGCTTTCAAGAGCGTCGAAGAAGTCGTGAAGAAAACGAAGAACGTCCGACTCCGTGCCCACCTATTCGACTCCACTGTTCTTCCTGCCCTAACATACGCCTCAGAGACCTGGGTTATACGAAAGCAGGATGAACACGCGATCAGCGTCGCGCAGCGTGGAATCGAGAGGACGATGCTCGGAGTGACACGACTCACGCAAGTGAGAGAAGGCCTCCGGAGTTCCGAGCTTCGCCGACGTTCGAAGATCAGAGACGCTGTCGCATGGGCCAAGTCGTCGAAAATTAGGTGGGCCGGCCACGTAATGCGATTCGCAGACACCCGCTGGACGAGAGCGGTCACAGACTGGATTCCGCGGGATGTCAAAAGAACACCAGGACGCCCACCAACGCGTTGGTCGGACTTCTTCGTGAAAGCCCTGAACGACCGATATGACGCTCTTCGTGTCCCTCGAGCGAGGAGGATCCATTGGACCACTCTGGCACGCGACAGGGACGAATGGAGACGCTGCTGGCGCCCGCTCGAGCAAGTCGATGATCAACGGGACGACAGGTGATACAGGTGATAAAGGATACTACGTGGAGAGGGATGACTGCAACCCATTCCCTGCTGAATTGACACTTGAAGTTGTGGAGAGAGGACCCGGTTCGTCCGTCCTACGGACGGAGCTCAAAGGTTACACGGGGGGCCTGCTGTAGGTGTATTGGGTACTATAAAGACAGAAGGAAGGGCTAAAGGGGCGCGGATAACCCAAGGAAACCCGAGGACCCAACCCGAGGGGGGACCCGATATTACATACGACGGCGAGACTGCCCTAACACCGACACCAAGCTACCTAAACCGGGTGGCCAGCCCGTACGGTAGTGGAATTGCAACGCGTTGCCCTAGGTGTGGCCAGGTCATACCCTCCGCCTGGCACTAACATGCTCGAAGCTGCAGCTATTCCCGTCGCAGACGCCCGAGAGCGTCAGCCAACCCCCATTAGGGACCCCTAACCTTGGTGAAACCCAAGGGACTGCACGCCCGGGGACGGCGCATAAGTTGGCTGGTTGCCACAGTCCAGCCTGGACCCCTGCGCCGTTGCTTCCCCGGCCGTGGCCCTGAATTGCCCACTTTTTTGCCTCATCCCCTGCAAGAGACCCCTTTGGCCTACAGCCCCCCCCCTAAGGGCAACACAGCCCCTGCACCGGGCGTGGCAGGGCCGTTTTTACAGCCAGCCGGCTGTCTCCAGACCGACTGGCCAACGGGTCCGCTTGCCAACGTCCGATGCACCATGTTGCAAGTCGGCGGCCCCAGTGCAGCGGCTGTGCCGTTAACACGTGGGACATCGACCTGCCCCATGGGGCACCCGAAGCTGCCAAGGTCCAGCGCCCCGGGGAGGTGGATTGGTCCCATGCCCTGAAGTGCCACTTCCGCAGTAGGGATTCCCCGGGTCCATCCCTTCACTCCCCACTGAACTGCGTACCCCTTCAGCCCTGGGCTGCAGCGAACGTACCACCGTGGGGGAGACACTAACCCAATGCCTGAATTGCCAGCCTGTATTGCAACTACACTGCCCTCGCGGCGTCCAGGCGGAGGGCCAGAGTCTGCCCCTCCGCCCGGACCCCGCGAGGGGCTTACAGGCTTTTCCCCAGCAACCCAGCAAGATAATACGACAGCAATACCACAATATGGAATGACTGCGAGGTATGAACGGACTCACCGCACTCCTTCATGTAGCACACCGAGGGCCAGTACGGATTTATTACACATCAGCATGCCGACATGACAGAACAGTACGAGGATCGATGGTGCAATAGTAGAAGATGAATACAGCCGGCAGAGTGGAGTGCGAAGGGGTAGATGGAGATGCAGTGGGCCGGGCGCTTCATAGTGGCTACCACTCCGCGCCCTCAGCCCTGGCGACCCTTCTTGGAAGGGCCGCCCTCCATCCGATCGGCAGTCGATGCCGTGCTGAGCTGGGACGACGACGTGGCCAGGCCCCGCGGCCGGCTCCGGCTGAAGACGAGAAGCCGACCGATGAGCACAACCGCTCACGGTCGGCGCGGGCGTCGAATGAATTGCCGGGTTCGCACGGGAAGCGGGTTATGCCCGTTCCGGTGCGCGCGCCCCGCCCGCGGATCGATTCCGGCGGAGGCGGGGCAGGCCGCGCGAGGAGCGCCTCGCGGAGCGCCGCGGGCCCGAACGCCCGCAGGAGGATGGAAGGGGCTGCGAAGGTCGCGAGTCGCGACAGGGCGCAAGCAGCGTCTCCATTCGTCCCTGTCGCGTGCCAGAGTGCTCCAATGGATCCTCCTCGCCCGAGGGACACGAAGAGCGTCATATCGGTCGCTCAGGGCTTTCACGAAGAAGTCCGACCAACGCGATGGTGGGCGTCCTGGTGTTGTCTTGACATCCCGCGGAATCCAGTCGGTGACGGCTCTCGTTCAGCGGGTGTCTGCGAATCGCATTACGTGGCCGGCCCACCTAATTCTCGACAACTTGGCCCACGCGACAGCGTCTCTGATCTTCGAACGTTGGCGAAGCTCGGAACTCCAGAGGCCTTCTCTCACTTGCGTGAGTTGTGTCCCTCCGAGCATCGTCCTCTCGATTCCACGTTGCGCGACGCTGATCGCGTGTTCATCCTGCTTTCGTATAGCCCAAGTCTCTGAGGCGTATGTTAGGGCAGGAAGAACGGTAGAGTCGAATAGGTGGGCACGGAGTCGGGCGTTCTTCGTCTTCTTCACGACTTCTTCGACGCTCTTGAAAGCTCTCCAAGCCGCTCGTTTCCCCTGCTCAGCTCTGGTGCTAGGTCGTTGGCCATGTTGACTTCGCGACCCAGATACACGTAGCTGGAGCATTCGGAGATGTTTGTTCCGTTGAGTGAGAATGGGGCATCAGAAACTTGTCCGTTCCTCATGAACATCGTCATCGTAAGATTCAGCTGCGGTCCAACGTTCCCGCATACACGATCGAAGTCGGCCAGCATTTGCTCCGCCTGGCTGATGCTCGATGTTATGAGCACGATGTCGTCAGCGAAGCGAAAATGATGTAGTTGCCGGCCGTCGACCTTCACTACCATGTCTTCCCATTGTAGTTCGCGCATGACGTTTTCGAAGGTGGCACTGAAGAGCTTCGGGGTTTTGGTATCCCTCTGCCGAACCATTCTCTTTACGTCGATGACGACGTCGTTGTAGAATGGTGAGATCTTGGTCGTGATTCCACTGTGCAGCTCTCGAAGGACTATGATCTACTGAGTAGGAACACCCTGAGTGAGCAGGGCGTCGATGATCGCTCCAGTCTCGACAGAGTAGAATGCCTTCTTCAGGTCGATGAACGTAAGGCACAGCGGCAGCCTGTACTCTTGCGACACTTTGATGAGCTTCGAAATGGTGTGAATGTGGCCAATCGTGCTGAATCCTCTCCGAAATCCTGCTTTCTCGCGTGGCTTTCCTTCGTCAGGCGTTCTGCTGATCCTATTCAGGATAACTCGAGTGAACAGCTTGTAGACTACGGACAGCGTTCAGATCGGGCGATAGTTGCCAATGTCGTGCACGTCTCCCTTCTTGTACATCAAGGCGGTCCTGCTGGTCTTCCACTGAGATGGAACCTTGCACTGCGACAGGTAGCGCGTGAAGAGCCGCGCCAGGGTGTTGATGAGCGCTGGTGGGAGGTTCTTGAAGTTTATAAAAATGAATCAAATTTTGTTTCCAAGGCACCAGGGCAAAACCAGATTGCGCCATGCGCCAGATTAGGTCGTCGTGATTCTTATTTGATCGATAGTGTAAATGCTGCTGAAACAAGGGTAAGAGGATAGGCTTGGTTTTATAAATATTCTTTCTGTGCCGTCTACATCCATGCTACTTCACGCAAACAGAATTTTAACTCAAATACTTACGGCGGCGATCCAATCGAGTGTATACCGCCATGTCTTTTATACTTCTAACGAGCCGTCCGTGCGGCCTCTCGGCCGCACCGACGGCTTTTTGACGGGTTCGCCGTGGCAATAACTTCTCATCATCAATTGTAGCTGACACCTTTTTTATGGTTCCTTCAGGAAGAACATCTTAACTACGTTGATTAGGGTAAGTTAGAAAAAAAAGCGAAAAAATGGACGACATGCACAAAAACGCTTATTTGCCCAATATCGATTGATTGTGATCGGCAGTTCAAAAACGAACTTCAAATTCGTGTTCAGCGACCTCGATTACCCCCAGGGCCAAAGTTTCGCGCCGCTTGAACGCCATCCTCAAAAAATCGATAATATCGATCGGTATCGATTGGTCGACTTCAGATTCGTGTTCAGCGACATCGATTACCCCCAGGGCCGAAGATTCGTGTTCAGCGACCTCGATTACCCCCAGGGCCGAAGTTTCGCACCGCTTGAACGCCATCCTCAAAAAATCGATAATATCGATTGGTCGACTTCAGATTCGTGTTCAGCGACCTCGATTTCCCCCAGGGCTGAAGTTTCGTGCCGTCTGAACAAAATCCTCAAAAAATCGATAATATCGATTGATATCGATTGGTCGACTTCAGATTCGTGTTCAGCTACCTCGATTACCCCCAGGGTTGAAGTTTCGTGCCGCCGACGTGTTCGGCACGTCTGCGGCTCGCCATGCACGGTTGCCGACGTGTTCGGCACGTCTACGGCATCGCCAGGCACGGTTACCGACGTGTTCGGTACGTCTACGGCATCGCCAGGCACGGTTGCCGACGTGTTCGGTACCTCTCCGGCTCGCCATGCACGGTTGCCGACGTGTTCGGTACGTCTGTGGCATCGCCAAGCTCGGTTGCCGACGTGTTCGGCTGCCGCGCCCCAACTCAAAGTGTGACGGACGGACAGAGTGACACACACAGTGACGCACACACACACGCTTGCTCCTTTATATATAGTAGGATACAATAAATGCCTTTTCATTTGTACGTTTGAGAACAAAATTGAACACATTATGTTTCTCAACAAAATAAAATTTTTACAAAATTTCAAATTGGGTGTTTACTTATTGTGATAGGTGACTAATTTTTTTAATAAAAAGTTACAAACTTTCATTAAATAAAAGATAATTCTATGTCTAGTTTAATCCGGAAGACCTTCTTTTTGATTTGGAAGCTGTTCAGTTTTATTTCAAATGCATGTTTACAAGAGTGCATCATTTGACTTTTTTGACTTGACGTGAAAATTGTATATATTGACAACCTTTGTTGAGTAGCAGCTTTTTCATATCTTGAAAACATCGTTCAAAATCAATATATTAGGGCCAATAATAAGTCCATGTTTATTGGGTAATAAGTATAAAAGCAACTTGCAAGCTAAGCAGGGAGACTCCTGACAGCAAACTCCACAGCTATGACCAATGATGTGAACTACAACAGCTACAGAGGAAATGTTTATCATTAGAGTTGATCGTAACCATCAGAGGAGAAAATGCCTAACAAGACTGTAAGACTTGTAAGACTTGTCCCTATTGCTTGAGTGATAAGTCTCAGCGCATCGATCTGCTCACCCCTACGGTTCATTTCCGGCTGCAGGCGCTTTATTCCAGGGATTGCATCTATTGCAACGGACTATAAGCTATGCGGCATAAAGCAGTAAAGAGCGTAGTGTTGTTAGGTGTGGGGAACATCATAATGCAAGACTTTGAGCCTGGTCCTGCTTTTTGATCTTCGTTGCTTACGTGTGTAACACAGCGTACATCCAGAGGTCGGATTCATCAACGGCTAACCCGCGGGTATAGGTGCTAGAGATACCCACGATGAAGCCTGCGTCTCTGATTCTTGCCGTATCTCTACTTGACTCTTATCTCTGCCCCTTATACCCCGCATACCCAGTGGTTTAATTGTTGTTGAATCCAGCCCAGGAGTGTATCTGTCGTTGCAGCAGAGGTGTATACAAACACAGACTGGTGGACATAAGATTCAGTAAGAAGATGTCAGAAGGAAAAGCACTACATAGAAGCAATTCGGGTTCAGACTACGAGTCCAACACTCCAGCACCTGAACGTGCGTTCGCCAGTTACGCGCGATTCTTTTGCAAAACAACCAGCGATATGCATGCCATACGATTTCCTCGCATGAGAAGATTTGGGTTACTGGTAGCGCAGCACAAGCAGATGCCGCCTGTCGCGTGCATCCAATTCCAGATTCCTGGATCGCATTTCTCGTCATCCCAGCCGAGCTTTTCTTATTCCGGGATCGTTGAATTATCACTAGACCTATCTGAGAAGGATAAAGTACTGACATACTGTGAAGTCTCCCTTTATGTGGACAGAGTAGTCAGGCTTCTGTCTTGCTTTTATTCTTTTTCAATTACCTGATGTCGTGTTCAATATTTGTTTCGCTTGTTCCCATTCAAATCATTATGCATAAATAAATAGGTAAATAAACAAATATACAAAGATACCTATACACCGTACAAACCCTAATTTTTAGTTGCTGCACGTCTCACGCATGCAATACGATCACTTTCTTCAAGTTAGCTACAGCCGAACATGACCCGTCCTATATCGGACACTATGTAATACTTTTAATCGTCATCGCTAAACTGGTGGGCTCTTTCAATGCAATCCTTGATATTATTAGGAGTTAAAATCCAGTGTGTTATTTCAATATTGGTTTCAGTTAATTATTTTAATTATTAACTGTCGGCATCGTATGAAGTTGTATGACAGCAATCCGAAGTTTGAAGACCGAATACACGTAAGTGCTCACAAATGCCCCTGAAATGACACGTAGCTGTGAAAGTGGATAAAGGTCGGCGCTAGTCAATCGCTTCGCGGAATGTGCCTTCGCATTCTACTTCTATGAGATATCGGGCCTCTTCGTTGGAACTTGTCGACCAAGCTTACCAAAACGAAAGCTTATCCCTGCGGGAGGTGTCCAGTCCGACTTTCCCTGAATCTCGGCGGTGCCGCCACTGATGCCCCGTGCTACGGAAGACCGTTCTCATGCGCAACTCGAAATTCAAAAAAAGCGAAGCAATGGTAGTACCAGCAGCCACGGTCTACCACTTAGTTAGATGGGGCTCCCTGTTGACTTAATGTAGTCCTAAAATCTTTGTCGGATAATGCTGGAAGAACCCGTCTAACTTTCCGGAAAACTTTCGGGTAGGATGTATGCAGCCTTTTCTTCCATTGTTCCGTTTCATACCCTTGTTTTTTCTCATTGTACTTCGTGGCGCCTTTTTTTGCGTTTTCTATGGCTTGCTGCTTATAGAACAAATATCACAAACAACTAAAAAAACTTTTGGTTTGGAGGGACAAAAAATTATTATGTAGCAATCAAATGCGAAGAACGGTCTAGAAAGTCCCAAAACACGACGCGACGGCAAAGATAGTGAGGACGCAGACAGATAAACTGGTCAAGGAAAAAGAAAATGCCAAAAATTCTCGAAAGTATGAGGATTATACCGATTGCGTCTTTCCACTGATTCAAATAAGTAGACGGTTTCCTCTATAACCAAACGATACTGCAAGAGCTTTTCCGAAAAATTGGTCCGAAACGCATTTACATGGAAAAAAGTAAAATTTCAAAGGCACTAGTTAAAAGTTCCGACTCCACCGACAAGACTTCGGTCGAAAAATTTTTTCACTGAAGCTTTGTCAAGGGAGGGGGGGGGGGGTATTTGGGGTGCTGATCACGAATCTGACATCCTCTTCTGAAATTGCGGCCGATTACGGTAGGTTACGGTGGATAAAGGTAACTAGGGCTGCCGAGGTCATAATCATCAATTTTGAACAAAATTAGCCTAGGGAATTATTTGGGGTGCTGATCCAAATCTGGCATCCGTTTTTCGTTTTACGCTGGAGTACGGTAGGTTACGGAAGGTACGGGTGACTAAGGTAATGGTCACCGATTTCGCCCAAACTAGCCCAACATACCGTTAACATGGGTGGTCCAGGCAGGGTCACCGATTTCGCTGAAACTTCGTGTAGGGGGATTATTTGGGGTGCTGATCACAAAACTGGCATCCGCTTTTTGTATTACGCTGGAGTACGTTAGGTTACGGAAGGACGGGTGACTAAGGTAATGGTCACCCGTACCTTCCCTAACCTCCGACCGAATCGTGAAAAGCGGATATCAGATTCGTGATCAGCACCCCCAAATAACCCCCCCCCCCCCTCCCAGACAAAGTTTCAGCGAAAATTTTTTTCGACCGAAGTCTTGTCGGTAGAGTCGGAACTTTTAAGTAGTGCCATTTCAAAAATGGTGAGCAAAGTTCTTTTATCCAATTTAACGAAAATTGCCGGTAAATCCGGCACATCGGTAGATTGTTTAACCGTTAAACGCACACCACTGCACCGCAGTTTATCTTCAGCTGTAGATGAGGACTGGCATCGAGCACTATTAGCCTTAATAATAAAAAACAATAAAAAATGAAAAAATCAGAATCGTGACCTTCGTCGGAGCTCTAAACAGATCTGGGACCAGATTCATCGACGATATGTACCTCCGGTGTCACCTCACTGCGGGTTCACCATATCGGCCTACGTAGTAAGTAATTCACAGATACAGAGATACAGCCTGCACCTCTTCGTTCCAGAACCATGCCGATTTATCCCCTCTGGTTCCTCCCTTTGTTTCTCCCAGGGTTTCCTTGGCACATCTCAGGATTGTTTTTGCTACCCTCCTCCAGGTCTCATTCACGGGACCAGCTGGATCTGGAAGGCCTGCTTCGAGCACTGCCCTTCGCAGCTCGTTCCGCTCTGAACCCCGCAGTCTCCACCATCGGATAGCGGATATCCCGTTACCAGCCGGTAAGCGGTTGATGAATCTAGCCCCTGGGGCCGTGTGCTCGTCTAACCCGAGTCTCCCCCGATTGGAGATTGAGGTTCGATAAGTTATATCGATATTGATTGGATTTCCCCCAACGGGGGAACACGAGCATACGGCCCCTGGACTCCTCCGGTCTCTGTTAATGCCAACAACGCCAAAATGTCAGCCTAACAAAGTGTGGTACCAATCGTGGTCCACAACTGTGAATAAACTACGGAACTTTGAGAGGTAATAACTGAACAGTGTCATTCAGCTCGACCTTTCACAAACACTAATTCAACCGAAAATGTCCAGCGCCGAGGTGAAACATGTTATCGACTCCATCTCGAGAGAAGGTAACAACACCGCCAGTGTGTCGTTGTCTGCAGTGAAAATGAGAGCGGTTAGTTTGCAAGTCTAATAAGAGCTTTGTGCGCCGACGTGGCATCACCCTGAAGCCTCGGCATTGTTAAACCAATAGGTAGGAGCTTTCAGCGCCAGGAGGTTGTTAGGGGTTTTGACGTGACGTATATACCACCTCGTCTTATTGGGAGGCCTAAGGACGCGAGTTGTCTAACAAACGATCACTCAGCCATTTGCATTTCTGCATACAGCGAGACACATGCTTATTAGGAAGATAAATTCGCCCGATTTGCGATTGCGTCAGAGCTTTGTGCTAGTAGCGAATGAAGCTTACTGCTAACACAACGTTGATAATAGGAGGGTATACTGTGTCGTTCGAGGCCTTGCAAGCGACAACTAATACGCATGTGATGTTGAAGGTACTAACCTATTCAACGAATGATCGCATAACGTTCCGAGAAGCGAAGGAGCAGGCGACGCTAGGTAATGTCGACAAGACGTCAAAAATGGAGGACATTTTAGCGGCGGTACGATTTTACTCAGTTTTTACCGTTTTTATGCACACTTTTTCTCGCAAAATGTATGTCAGTTTCATAGAACCACCAAATGTACCTAAATCTGAGTGATCACTCAGACGAAAGTCGGTTAGTGACCGAGCATGAAAGGATTTGGGACAGATTTACTGCTTGATTTGAACCTTGTCGTGTCTCAGACATTAAGTTGTTTAGTAAGCGACAATTAAAGGGTTTGGAAACCTCCGCAGCACGCGTTGATAATTGGGTAGCGGAGCGTGGCCGTCATTCATGACGGTTCCAAACCCTTTCGTGGTCGCTTACTAACCAACTTAGTGTCTGAAACACGACAAGGTTCAAACCGAACAGCAAATCTGTCCCAAACCCTTTCATGCTCGGTCACTAACCGACTTTTGTACCAGCATAGAGGCCTTTTCCATTTCAACCAGACGTGTGTCTTGCCTTTCGATGATAGCTCCCAAAGATGTAATAAGCAACCTACGTGTCCGTTGAATCGAAGACCACATGCCGATATGACTGAAGTACCTCTCAAGTTTCCAATCCATAAGATTTACTATCAATTCGGTTTGATATCCGTTTCTGCATGCATTCATTTTCATGACTCAATAACACAAAGGCTAGGATCTATGCTAGTGGAGGTGGTGGGGGGGGGGGGGGCACTTCATTTTGTTCGTTTCACAACGGAGGAAAATGAAAACTAATTGTTTTTATAAGAAGACACACTAAACTAGCCGAAGAAAAATCTTTCTTTGCAATTGTCCAGTTGGAAGAGATCATCTGCTGTATATTTCTTTTGCTTTTCTAATATACATGTACTTATTAATATATTTAGCAAAAGCATAAGAAAAATAGTATATGCAGTTGTTAGATGGATGTCTAGTTGCGATCAAAACTCTTGCGCCAGGCGGGACTCGAACCCACATCTGCTTTCCGGGCAGCGATGTTCGCCTTACACCACCGGCGCTGTTCGGTCGAACTGAACATCCACGATATCTTTCTAGCAAGTACTCACCTATCAGCACTCACCCGTTATCGGGATGTAGTAGTATTATATGCAGTATTTCTTCTGCTTTCTTCCCCTCCCCCCCCCCTCCTCCCAGTAGTAGAACAGATCCCAGAGACCCTAATTTAATCAGATAAGAATTACGGTGATATCCTGTTAAGGTGATTCGCCTCGGTCCATGTGAAATAAATTACGATTTGGGCGTAATTCATGCTATACTTGACAAAGCAAAGGAAGTTTTCTCCCAAGAAACCACGCTGCTTCAGGTGAATGTTAAGACGATTTATTTTGGGTTTTTGTGAGAGTTCAACGTGTGAACGAAATAAAAGACCAATATTTCTAGAAAACGGCGGTAGAGTTATTTTCGCTTCAACAACGCATGCGCTCTTAGACTTGTTTTAATGCAGCCTCCCGAGCCGTGCCTATAACTGCTGCCATGCATTAATACACCTTTCTGGCCTGTCCTACAGAGATTGGGGAGCTGCTACAAAGCGTATAAAATGGAGGCGCATTTCGATTACGAAGGGAGGGGGACGTTCTGCCTGAAAGCGGCGCGGGCAAAGACGCGGGACAGTGCCTGCGGAGACAATTAGCGTCGACTCGCGCAGTGACACCCGCCGCGTTGCACTCAGCCAGACAGCTATCGCCTCTGCGGCGAGGGCTGTCTGGCTGAGTGCGACGCGGCGGGTGTCACCGCGCGAGTCGACGCTAATTGTCTCCGCAGGCACTGTCCCGCGCCTTTGCCCGCGCCGCTTTCAGGCAGAACGTCCCTCACCCGATTACGAAACGTGTTCCACAGGAAAGCTCGAGAGCTTGCAACTGGAGAGAGAGCATGGTAGCACTATCTTATACGTTACTCATAGATCACAGTGAACCATAAGGCAGGCTCATCATCTACACAGAGTGCTATATTTCGGTCTCTAAATATTTACAAATTTGTTGGGCAAAAAGCGAGAGCGACATTAGTGCATAAATTTAGACGGCCGAACTCAGAAACTATTTCATAACGCTTCAATTCCAAAATCGTCGGTTACAGATGGTTAATTCCCTTCTCGAAAAAGGTCTAGGATATCCAGTGGCGAAACCTGGATTTTGCAGCTTAAGAAACTGAAATTTCATAGCTTAGCTATTCACTATAGTTATGCCTGAATGAAGTGCTAGAGCAGGTATTCGAATGATTTCCATTCGAACTCGAATACTCACTCAGTCGAAATGCAATGTTCAAGAAATCAAATTTTCGAATATGTTTGAATTTAAATGTTCAGAAAATCAAGTTTTTCGAAGAACTTCGAATTCGAATAAAGTTATCGGTACTCGAGATCATTCGACTACTCGGAATTTTTTAGGGAATCTTCTTCTTCTTCTTCAGCGTTTGTCCCGCATCGGGTCCGCTATTCCGGTGTTATGACGCCACCTTTCCCGATCCAGCGCTAGATCAGGGTAAACACCAGTAATCTTCAAGTCCGCATGTAACGTATCTAACCAGCGCTGCTTCGAGCGCCCTCTAGGCCGCTTTCCTATTACCTCGAAGTTAAGGCCTATCTTGCGGACGCTGTCTTCCTTTCCACGCAGAACGTGGCCGTACCATCGTAAGCGAGCTTCGCGCATCTTGTCGGCTATCGGCGCGACACCGAACTTCTGCCGAATAGCATCGTTTCGAATGTGGTCCAGGCGCGTGACTCCAGCCGCCCAGCGCAGCATCTTCGTCTCCATGACGCTGAAGCGCGTTTCAACTGGAATTTTTTAGGGAATCAAAAATGATAAAGTATTTGAAAGGCATAACTGTGGTGAATAGCCGCACTTTGAGACTACACCCTTTGTTACAGCTGGAATCAGCAAATTTCCTAGTAAAGGGTTTAATTTTTTTAAGCTGTCAGTGCCGATTACTATTTATGGAGATATCCATGGACAGTATAGTGATATCTGGAGATGGTTTCATGTCAATGGATGGCCACCAGAAACGCGGTGTTTATTCCTGGGAGACTATGTCGACCGCGGACGTCACAGCACAGAGGTTTTTTCTAACATTAGTTCATTCTTTTCGCCGAGACGAAGGTTTAGAGTGGATTAATTTATGAAGCTATACACGGCTACTTACCTGGAAAGGATCTCAGGCGCATGTCTGACTGGAAAAATGAACACCACTGCGAGAATCTCCATCCTTCAAAAAGAAGGAAAATGTGCTCCATTTCTGCAGAGTCCATGAAACTATCGAGTTAGGAGGCTGAAAATTTACTATGGAATCTCGCATTCCATCAAGGAAATACCTTTCAAACTTCTAATATCCAGAATAAAAGCAAAAATATTGCATCATAGCATAGTCAGGTGTTCAATTCCTTGTCTTTCATATTGCATTTTTCCTTGCATATTCACTGTTTCGAAAGTACTGTCTCGTGCTACGATGCGGTTCCAGTAGTAAACTGTAATATAACGGTCTCTAACACGACAGCTCCAGAACGTTGCAGAAATGCAACGATCATTTTTGCTAGTTAAAAGTGAAGATTCCCGCTGTGGCATTCATTTTCGCTGTTCAGGCGTACGCTTAAAATCCTACTTGATTATTGTGTGGGAGCGGTATCAGCTAAGCTCGACGCTCTCACAGTTGCGTCACTGATGTGTCACAGTTTCTTCGTCAAGCGCTCCCGTCGTTTAAGGCCCTTAAAAAAAAACAGAATTCCAAACAGGTCACTGAAATAGCCTCATCTCACAGGTTCTGATGTTTGTCTTGCTGTTAAAGATTGTCATGCCGAAATCCGTTTTTCTTTGCCGAGGAAACCACGAGGAGCCGATTGTTAACAAGGTTGTAGCCTCATCTTCAACTGTTCACGCTTTACAGTCAAAAATCGAGCTCTCGTTTCAGTCCTACAACTTCTACAGTGAAATTAAGTTCAGATTTCCAAAGACATTCAAACAGCTCTATAATAGGATTGCCGATGTGTTCAGGTTTGCAGAATTTTTGGAAAAATAGAAGATAAAATAATAATAAGCCAAATTCGGACTAACTATCCAAACTAATAAATCTTATTAACTCGCCCTTCAGTTCCATTAGGGTGTCTAATCAAATAAAACTAAAATCCATTCTAGACGCTATTAACAATTTTCATTCGATGGGAGCCAAAACGAACTCTTCAGTAGTTAGTCTATTCACTAGCGACGGTGACCCCCGACCCACTTCTCCCCTCCTCAATGAGGGGTCGTTTAGGCCTTTGTCATACCATCGCTCACCCCGAGCGACGCCTGATGATATGCACCCATATCGATTCCATCGCGCCGCCCGATCGATATGGGAGCATATCATTAGGCGTCGCTCGGGGTGAGCGATGGTATGACAAAGGCCTTAAGGCCCATGCACACTTCTGCGACACCGCGGCGCGGCAAGAGGAGCGCCGCGAAATCCGGCGGTCGCGGCGCGGTCGTGTTAGAGCAACGTTATAGGCAACGGGACCGACGTCCCAGTGTATGTCGTGCCGCTACGAATGATTTGAACCATTCCAGCCTGCGGCACTCAGCGCGGCATCGCCGGCGATATCCGCCGCGATAGCCGCAAAAGTGTGCATGACCCTCTCTGCGGCACGTGTCGCTATGTCGCGCCGCGGCCGTCGCGGCGCTATGCTTCATCATGGCCGCGCCGCGCTGTCGCAGAAGTGTGCATGGGCCTTTAGTGTGCGCGCGACGCGCGACGCGAAGCATGCGTAGTGGCCAAATTGATCGAGCGATTTGGCCACTACACCACATGGCATCGCGTCGCGCGTCGCGCCCTTTGATTCACTGTGATACTGTATGGTCATACTACACCTGTTCCAAAATAACGTGATGAATGTTTGACGTCTCCCACGCAAACGTATCGACCCACAGCATGACTGCAATATCGCCATTTTTACCGTATCTTTTCCTCCTGGTTATAATTTTTCAAGTTCAATTTTGCCCCGGTAACGGTTCTTCTCAAGATGTCGAACCATCGCTCTGCGACAACGGCGAAACGTAAGCAGCAACAAAGAGTTATACTCATCTTGGCTACGCTGAACGAACTACTCACCTATTGCAGCATCTTCATTTGTTATATAGATTTGCCAAACAAGGTTTCTAAACGGCTTTATTGGCTAACGTTTCGGCTGGACTGCCTTCTTCAGAGCCTGAAAGGGTCAAATCGATTAGAGTTTCCCTATGAAATATCGCCTTAAAAACCAACCCTAAAAATTCAATGTCGAGTTTTTGAAGTGTCCTTTAAAAGAATACAAATAGTGTGTTTTACCGTACTCCAATGAAAAGACATCGGATGCCGCACGGGTAGATTAGGGGTATGTGGCTGCGATTACCCTAAGTTAGGATGCGAAGCAAAGCTTGAACTAGCGCGTTATATGTATAAAGGCATTCCTCCTTCCAGTTGACATGGGAGCCCCGATATAGATCCACAACGACTCAAGAGCCTTGCGCATCGATGTTTAAACATCATGCCCCAGATTCTTCACCTCAGCACCAAAGTTCTCCCATCGTGACAACTGATCCTATGATAGCCTAGGACACAGTATGTACTAACAAAGCTTCTCCTTTCCATTCAGATGCTCCTTTATCTTCACGCAAAAGATGGCCGGTTTTACGGATGTGTTCCTGGCCATAATCTCGACTGGAGCTTAGCTAGACTACACCTGACATAATCTTTTTCGGCATCTGTAGCTTAAGGCATTTAATGCTATAGGCTATCATTGGGTTAGTTGTCATGTTGGAGAGGACTTTGGCGTTGAGGTGAAAATTCTGGGACATGAGGCTCAAACATCGGCGCACGAAGCTTTCGAGGTAATCTGGATGTATTCCAGGGATTCCCATATCAACGGGGAGGACGAATGCCTGTAAATAACGTGCGAGTTCAGGCTCTCCTTCAGCTTCGCGTTCAAACCTAGGGTAATCGTCCTCACATAACCCTGATCTACCCTGTGCGGCTTTCGATGTCCTTTCAGTGGACCACGGTTAAGTACACTATTTGTAATCCTTTGAAGGACACTTCAGAAATTTGACATTGAATTTTTAGGGTTTGTTTTCAAGGCGGTATTTCATGGGCCAACCCCTAAACGATCCGACCCTTTCAGGCTCTGAAGAAGGCAGTCCAGCCGAAACGTTAGCCAATAAAGCCGTCCAGAAACCTTGTTTCGGGCCTGGCAAATCTATATAACAAATGAAGATGCTGCAATAGGTGAGTAGTTCGTTTGGCGTAGCCAAGATTGGTGTACAAGTCTTTATTGCGGCTTACGTTTCGGCGTCGTTGCGTTCTTCGGAGCCTGGAACAGTCGACGTCATTGAGAAACCACCCTTCCAAATGCAATTTCATTCTGCAGGAACCCATCCAAAAGGCAAAGAGACTACGAAAACGATGCAGTAAGAAGTCGAAAACATGGCTAACCTTAGATGTGGACTGAAGAGTCCACCGTCACCCTAGCTGGATGGAGTATGGGTGAAGGAGCTTAGAGCCCTTGGGACCATCCGCCTTAGGGACTTAACGGGTCATGACCAAGAGGTCAAAACACGCAGAGGGCGACGTAAGGCGCCAGCTCTCGGGTCACAGCCAAGCACTCGCCCTTCCTATTGATATGTGGGGACTTCGCCGCAGTGTACAGCGCCTCGGGGTCGTCGAAATCTCATCTTTGGGGGCCTACGCAACGCGCTCAAGTGCTCCTTGATGCTTACGCACAAGGGTCTACCTGCTTCACCCACTTACTCCTCTCCACACTACGTACATCTGATGTGTTTGCTAGGTGGGCCCGTATAAGCTGGAGTAGCTGCAGAAGCAGGAGGATGAGAAACTAAGCAATACGGTCAGTGGGACTACCAACATTGCTTATGATGGGACTGACTGTGAACACTGAGGGGTCGTCGGCAGAGGCGTTCTCTGGAGGGAGTTTGTGCGTCTTTATGAGCGTGCAGAGTAGGCAGGCCGCAGCGCAACCTCGTTATCACCCCTTAGGTAGATTTGAAGAATGTGCCACTTTCACTCATTTTCTGTTCAGTCTACGGTGTTGTCCTAAACTCCTCAGGGCTAGGACGACTGTACACCATGCGTCGTGTAGGTGCAAACGATCGCGATCGCTCGGTCCAGCTCTTGTAACAGCACAATGAGCGGGGGCAGACATAACTCCAACGCCGCGCGAACCCCCTGGCGTCGCGCACAGTGCGCGGCGAAATTGGACGAGTTGTCGCGGTCCGATTGTTCCGACGGCTAGAGACGTTTCCTACAGGGACATGCGGCATGCCTTTGCCTTATTTCAACGTTCCTTGGAGATGTGTATGAATGTGGTTTCAACAGGACGATTAGCAACAGTTTATACAGGAATCCTCTTCATGTGGATGGTTTCTAGCGTCAGTATTTGCCATCTACAACTTCTTCGGTCAATTTTTACCCGTGATCATGGTTATACTACGGAAAATGGTCACTATCACCCATTCTCGGATCAATTGTCCTATTGCAGACTGTTGCCTACCACATTCTGTGTGATTTTAAGTTCCTTGCTAGAAATGTGGTCTGGGAGCTTAAACACTGAGAACATTTCGTGCTCCGCGGCTAACCATGCGTCGCCGAGCGCACGTCCCCGTCTCAGCGCCGCGACGTTGCACGCGGCTAGCGCGCGACGTCGCGTTGGAGTTAGGTCCTGGAGCCCACAATGAGGCCTCCACCTTTATCGTTTATACCGATCTTTATGGCAGGGAGAGGTTACGGATATCTCTAAGACCTTGCTGCTAGCCAGCGGAGAGACTACGTTTTCATACTCTCTTAGCCTTTTGGATGGGTTCCTGCAGAATGAAATGGCATTTGGGAGAGAAGCTTCTCAAATGACTTCGAGTTTTCTAGGCTCTGAAGAAGGTAACAGCGACGAAACGTAAGCCGCAATAAAGAATTGTACCAATCTTGGCTATGCTGAACAAACTACTCTTCTACTCAACTAGAAAAGGGTTAAAGGGTTGAAAAGAATAGATTTGCTTCTAACACTGCATATACCACAAATTGCCTAAGCAGAAGATTCTGTTATTCTTCGTTTTCCTTTTTCAAAAACTAAGAATCCCTTTGTTTTAGAAGAACTTTTCTTCTGAGGTTTTTTTTTGTTTTCATTTTTTCCTGGTCTATTCCGTTTGTACTCCTTCTTTCCTAGTGTTCCTAATTTTTCTTGGTGTTTAGAACTTCTCTACTTTGTTTCCGATTAGCCTGTGCTACCGCCCTACGTTCCCCATGCAGCCATCTTCGATGGGTTCTGATGGAGTTGACGGACCTACCAAGTTGGTATCCGGAGCCGATATCTCCTACGACTTGCAGTGTTGGCGGGCCACTGCTCTTCTTCTCCAGTTATCCATCATCCTCTTTCCGTTCCCTTACCCCTATTTTTAGGACTTTTTTCCCTCTACGTGACTTCTGCTGTTTGTGTAGGAGTTGTGCTCACATGATAGATAACAATGATGGCTAGTTTTTTATATATTTTTTCACCACGTGTTTTCTAATGTGCTGTGTGCTTGTTAAATGTAATATTTTTGTGCGCACGACATTGTGCAAATAACAAATAAATAAAATAAATAAAAATATATTGCAACATCAAAGATGCCTTGGTTAATCAAAAGTCGAACACGAAATGAAGATGAATCGAAATGAGGGATCGTGCTAGCCGATTTATGCCACAAACTAACAGCCCGACTTGATGAAAACAATCATTTTTTCTGCTATGCAGCACGCAACATGAGTATGATAGTGTTGAGGCAGCTTGTTCGGCCCAACCCAACCAAAAGCCTAAATTAACCTCGAACTTAAACCCTTTCTTCTAATGCAGCCGATGGTTTTTCAGTATGATGCCAATAGCATGCGTTATTAGTGACCAAATTATATGCATGCATGGTGGTTTGTCGCCGAAAATACAGCTGGTCAGTCAGATCGCCGAGCTTCAACGACCGCTTTTGAGAGACGCCAAACCCGGTGCGCACGTCGACATCATGTGGTCCGATCCTCACATAGCGAAATGGACGTTCGAGGTTAGCAATGTTTATTAAGCTGTAGTCGTTACTAAGCAACTAGTATCAAGTGAAAGGCTTATTCTTTATAGATGCTGATTAATAAGGTTGTTTGCTGTCTTCAACTATGAGCCATAACTACTGCAGCGTTGTGTTTACAATTTGCACATCTAGGTAAACATCGACTAATTTCTTCCAGCCAAACGTGCTTAGAGATCCAGCCGGAATTGGAGTCGGTTATCTCTTCGGTCCAATACAAATCCATCGGTTCTTGAAGAAAAATAAGGTTCGTGCTTACTTGGGAGTGTGCTGTGAAAACAAAAAAGATCGAACTTAAGAGCGCTGCTTGCAGTCACCAGATAAGTACAGTTATGGCCGTAGCCTTTTCAGAAATGCCGAAAAAGCCGCACTTTTCCGGCTTTTTCGACCTTTCGAAATAACTCCCTCCAAAGTTAACTATTTGAGAAGACAGAAACATTTTGAGTTTAGCAGCTCAAGCTCTATGAGACAGCGGAAAAAGGTGTCAAAAATTTTGAAATTCAACCGAATTTCCCTAAATTTTAGTTTCACGTTCAAAATCGTGTTCCATTAGGAGGGGCGCTCGCGGGCAAGTCGTCGCTCGCAAACTGTTGAAAACGGTTGCATGCTCATAACTCCTTGAGTTGTGTTTCTTGACAAAGGGTTGGTATCGTTCCATTCGTCTCCCCGAGCTCTACACAGATACATACACAGCTTTACCAGATCACCGAACTTTCGCAATGAGTGGCCAAAAATGACCAGAGCAGGCTCTTTGCGATTGGAGCAGCTTATTTTTTAGGATTTTTCGCATGTTTTCGGAGTATCTCAGGCATGGCGTGAAGTACTCTGTCACGCCAGAATCCTACGAGATTGCGCCGTACACAATGCATACAGAATCAAACCTATCAATCGAGGGGGCACGGCATCGTGTAGAGTGGGTGTTTGGAGAGTTTTGTCAGAAATTTTCAGCCGCCCTGCTCAGGAATTGCTGCACTCTGTCCCGGCTGGACTTTGGAGCGTACCGTGAACAATGGATATGTAACCTATCAATCGAGTGGGCAAGACCGCCCACAAATTGCGTGTTCTGAGCGCGATAACTCTATAAAGTGCGAACCTTTCCGACTACAACTTGTGTGTTTTGTAGGCAGCTAAAACACCTAGTAGCGTGCTAAAACACAGTAATGCTGCTTATGACTGGACAAAGTTACAGTGGTGCGAACATGTTGGTTGTCCTTGTGCGACACGATATTTCCCGAATGCTGTCGACCCTTGCGGGAAGATTGGGAGAGTTAACAGCCTACAAGTGCGTAGGCGAACAGAACACTGAAGGTGCAATGGCGTACTCATAACTCCCCTGCTGCTTTAGCCCCATCTGGCATTTTAGAGCGGAGGAGGACAGCGGTGAAGTTTCGAGTGCTCTTACTCGTCCACATCTGAGTTTTCGACACTCACAATGGTACCGTTTTGCTCAGATCGAAATGTTCTATCGAATGGTGATTTCGGCCAATTCTGGGAACATCGATCCGCGGCAGAAGGACGATAACGTCGATATCTTCGAATTGGGCCATGCTTGAAACCATTCGAAAGATCTTTTCATGAATTGAATGGTTTCATTGAGTGTAGGAAAAAACTGTAATGTGGGCGAGTAAGAGCGAGGAGAACATCGACCGTTGCGTTGTGCTAAATTGCGAGTGCGGGCGTGTTCTGAGCGCGATAACACTGTTAAGGTGAACCTTTCCGTCTGCAACTTGTGTCTTGTAGGGTGCAAAAACTTCTAGTACTACTTCTAGTAGCACAGTAACGCATGAAAGTGTCTACTCTCTCTCTCTTTAAGCCTACCCCACTTGTCTGATGCCACGCGGGACTCTTAGCTGATGACGAACTTGTGCTGTATTTAACACAAGTTATTTCATAAGTTTATAACACAAACAAAGAAGAAGACTCACAAGCAGTAGTACTTGTGGGGAGGAGAGAGGGCACTTGTACAGTCAACTAAAGTTGAGAGCTGGAGATCGCCAAGCGAGAAGAAGTCCCCTCTCTCCCCTCCACCTTTATACAGCCGTATACTCATAGCGATTGATAGGGGCCCGGATAGCCGCGAGCAGCGGCTATTTTGTCGAAACATGATTTCAATAGCACACGCCAATAGCACACAATGGTGGAACAACTAAAACAACACTAAACCTACTAAACATTACAACAGATCAAGTCGACTTTGTCAAAATAGCTTGTGATTGGACAAAGTTACAGGGCGGCTAAAATGAGGTTAGCCTTGTGTGACACGATTTTTTCCAATTTCAGCCGACCTCTGTGAAAAGACGAGAAGAGCTAAAGGCCTACAAAGGCACAGGCTAGCAGAACACTTAAGGTGCTTTCAGATGACATGCTCACAACTCCCTAGCTGATTAAACTGCCTTAGTCCCAGCTGCCACTTTAGGGTGGCCGGCTTAGCGGCTGAAGTTTCCTGCGCTCTTAGTTGCCCAGATTACAGTTTTTCCTACACTAAATAACACCATTCAATTCAGAGGGACGACAACGTCATCGAAAATCGATCTCTTCGAACTGAGCCGCGCTTGATACCATTGGATAGAACTTTTCATGCTGAATTCGTGTTCTTATTAAACGATGGGATATGGGGTACCAACCTGCCAACCATCCACTGTGGGGTTGCGTCATTCTGTTTCAACAAATCCGTATTCAACGATGCTGAACGTACACCACTTTCAACTTGAACGCTTTTCAAATCAAGCTGGACACTCCTTAAGACAAACTTTTGAAGAACGCCTGACGGCTTTGAAGTCAAACTGATAATCTTCCATATCAAAACGAGCCAAAATATCAAACTTAGATTCTCCAAAAAGTTAAACTAACTGTAACAATATATATATATATATATGTATATTAATTATAAAATAATACAAACGTTTAGTTCACCCACCCCAAAAAGAAAACGCACTGCTTGAAATTTCATGATAAATTTATTTTCAAGGAATATGCTTTGTAATCCAGCTCAGAAAGGCACCACATTTTAATATCAAAAAAAGGATGTGCCATGCATCCGTATAGGACTTTGCGATTTCCTTCTAATTTATAGCAAAAATGGTGTTCTCACCGAATTACGCACTTGTCAACGATATAACAAAAAGATTAGTGAACAACACACATCATCAACTTGCTGTTTCAATTGAGCACTGTTTACACTATCAACCAAATGAAAATCGCGACGAGCTATACGAGTGCATGGCGTGATATCCCTTTCCAATAAGCCTCCCTGCATTTGAGAGTAAGTTCTAAACGATTTGTTCTTGAAAAATAAGAATTTCATAAAATTTCAAACGATGTGTTCCCATTTTGAGGCAGGTGAAATAAACCATTTCAAATACCAAATTTTTCTTGAATAGAAAAATTATCATTCTTACCATATCCGAGAGTTTCTTTTAGTCTAATCTGAAAAACACATGTTTTAACTTGGAACGTGACGTGTTCAGTTTAATTTTAAAAAGCATGGAACTTGCTTAGGATGTCCAGTTTGATTTGAAAAGTGTCCAATTTGGTTTGAAAACCCACGGTGTATGTCATGCTGTATGGTGGGTCATCCGCACTTCAGCCACAATATATTTTCTCACAACTTCTGCACACTTAGTCATTAATTTGAAATTTCTCGGTAGTGCAGTAGGTGTATGGAGAACGGAATAATGTTCAGTTACGGAGGTGCCAAGGTGTGGATATCATATTATCAATCTCCTTATCTATGGGTGATCTCATGATAAAGAGCAGATAACAGAACTGAAGAGCTTAACAGCCTCCAGCGGTAGACTAATAGGGGTTCAAGGTGGCACAGCCTTTATACTAATGCGACATGAATTATCGCGATCAGGGCCCAGCTCTAATGGTTCTCCTTTTACTACATTTTTCTGCTCGGCGCTCAGGATGGAACTGTAAGGACAAGAGTTTGCATTTCCCTAATAATGGGCCACTTTTCAGCTGTCACTCATTGTTCGCGGTCACCAGCCTCCAATGAGCGGCTACGAAAGGGTAGGAAAGCACCTCATCACAATATTCTCGACAGGTGGCTACAGAACGGAGTCCAACGTTGGAAACATGGGTAAGAATATGGCATTGTATATAACGGAGCCTGGAATTCCATTAGATTTATAAGAGGTCTGGCTTATCCGTGCTATTAAGTCTGTAGTACAACATTGTCATTGGAAGTAAGAGACGATTTCGGACGCATATAGCCTATAATGCAGTGTTATAGGTGCATCACTTGTGATAGACGAGGATGGTACAATGGATATCATAAGAATACAAGTTGGCGAGCAACTAAAGCTGAAGCGACAGCGCTATAAGATGGATAAGGTGGGCTCTTTTTGACTTAAACACCATCGCTACCAAGTTTACTCGTTGTAACCTATGGCTACATTTAGCCTTTGTTTGATATTGTATCCTCTTCTTCTTCTTCTTCTTCTTCTTCAGCGTCTGTCCCGCTTCGTAGCGGGGTCCGCTATTCTGGTGTCATGACGCCACCTTTCCCGATCCAGCGCTAGATCAGGGTGGACACCAGCCGCTTTCAAGTCCGTATGTAACGTATCAGCCCAGCGCTGCTTCGGGCGCCCTCTAGGCCGCTTTCCTGTTACCTCGAAGTTAAGGCCTATCTTGCGGACGCTGTCTTCTTCTCCACGCAGAACGTGGCCGTACCATCGTAAGCGAGCTTCGCGCATCTTGTCCGCTATCGGCGCGACACCGAACTTCTGCCGAATAGCTTCGTTTCGGATGCGGTCCATGCGCGTGACTCCAGCCGTCCAGCGCAGCATCTTCGTCTCCATGACGCTGAGGCGCGTTTCAACTTCCTTGGTCGTAGGCCAACACTCAGCGCCGTACATCGCTACTGGCCGGATGACTGCCCTGTAGATCTTTGACTTAAAGCGCTCCGGTATCTTCCTATCGCAGAGCACCCCAGTCAACGAGCGCCACTTAGACCAAGCTGCACTCACGCGTGAATTCACTTCGACCATCAGTTTGCCGTCAGACGCGACTGCTGATCCCAGGTACTTAAAGACCGCAGTGCGTGGAAGCTCGATGCCGTTAACCTTGATGGAGGTGGACTCGGTAACGTCCGTCGTTAAATACTCGGTCTTCTTCACGTTCAATCTGAGTCCAAACCGCTCCAAGCGATCACACCAAGCTTGCAACTCTCGCTCGAGTTCTCCTTTATCTTCGCTAGCGAGCATCACGTCATCGGCATAAAGCAACGTCCAAGGGACGGGCTTCTGAAGATCTCGTGTGATGGCATCCATGACGACAACAAAGAGGAGTGGGGAAAGCGCAGAACCCTGGTGCACCCCGACAGAGATGGGGAACTCCATCGAGGTTCCAGCTGCAGCTTGAACTCGACTCTTTGGACAAGAGTAGAGAATTCGCACCCACTCTATGAGCTCTTCGGGAACTCCATGATGTCGCAAGGCGTACCATATCACTTCACGCGGTACGCGGTCAAAGGCCTTCTCCAAGTCGAGGAAGGCGATATGCACTGCCTTCTGTTTCTCGCGATGCTTCTCTATCAGGAGGCGAGTGGCGTGTATGGCATCAACGGTGCCACAACCAGCCACGAAGCCGCACTGATTGCTGGACAGCTGGACGATGTCCCGAATTCGTCCATCGACAATTCGCTCAAAGATCTTCATGCTGTGCGGAAGCAAACGAATCGGACGGTAATTGGAGCAGTCTGCAGGACTGCCCTTCTTCTTCCAAATCGGGATCGTCGTACTTTGGCGCCAACACTCAGGCACTTTCTTCTCCGCCACAACCTGATTAAAGAACTTCGCCAACCACTCAGCAGGGTACCAGTACTTGGACTTCCACAAATCAGCTGCCACGTCATCGGGCCCAGTCGCTTTGCCTGGCCTCATCTTCTTCAAAGCCGCTTCAGTCTCCTCCACGGTGATCTTCTGAACGGGGCCGTGGGTTGGAGCCGTTGAAGGGATGGCTGGATGAGGAAATTCTACCGTAGAGATTTCCTCAAAGTAATCGCGCCATCGCTTCAATGCCTTCTTGCGGTCCGTAAGAAGATGGCCGTTCTCATCATTGATGCCGAAGAACTTCTCGATGTCCTCGGTCTGGCGATGGCGATTCTTTGCAAGTCGGTACAGATACCGCTCACCATCACGAGACTCGAGCTTCTCGTTGACATCTCCATAATGAGTGGCTTTCGCAACAGCCACGGCCTTCTTTGCAGCTTTCTTCGCTTCTTGGTACTTCTGCCAGTTATCGGCTGTCTTTTCGCCGAGAAACACGTGATAGAGCGACTTCTTCTCTCGAACCTTCGCTTTCACGTCGTTTGTCCACAGCCATGTCTGCTTGTCGACCTTCCGTCGCCCAGGCTTCGTAATGCCGAGTTCTGACTGTGCAGCTTGACGAATCGCGTCGGTCGCCTTCTTCCAAGTTTCGTCGACAGTCGTGACTGTCGGTAACCGCACGCGAGAAATCACAGCTGCTTCCTTCTCTCTGATTCGCCACCACTTAATTCTAGCTGCACCGCATCGCTCAACCTGCTTCAGCCTCGGAGGGGCGATCTTCAAAGTGCAGATCAGCGGTCGATGCTGTGGGGCGACCGTCTCATACGGCACGATCTTCGCGTCTGTGACAAGACTCCGGTCGCGATCTCTCACAAGGACAAAGTCTATCTGAGACTTGGAGCTCCCACTACAGTATGAGATGAGGTGGGAGTCGCGTTTTCGGAAAACGGTGTTCACAATGGTGAGATTATGCGATTCCGCATACTCAAGAATGCGCTCACCATCGGCGTTACGTGATCCGTATCCGAACCCACCATGACAGCTGTACCCGTCTTTCGTAGCACCTACGTGCCCATTAAGGTCACCAGCGACTATGATGACATCTTTCGACGGTACCTCTGCTGTCTTCTCATCAAGCAGGCTCCAAAACTCTTCCTTGGCTTGATCCGAGCAGCCAGTCTGCGGAGCATACGCTGAGAAGAAGTGATAGAGTCGCTCCTTAGCGGCGACAACGATCTTCATCAATCGATCGTCAAAGCGCTCGACGCTTACAATCGAGTCACGAAATCGTTCGGAGACGATTATTCCGACACCACTGGTGGTCCTGGGACTTCCACATAGAACGGCCTTAAAGCCACGTCCTATATCCCTTGACTTGCGGCAGGACCACCTCGTCTCCTGCACCGCACAGAAATCAACTCTTCTACGCTCCAGTGCTTCAACCAACTCGCACGAGCGGCCCGTCAACGTACCCACATTCAGCGTAGCCACGCGGGTCCTGCTTACGTTACGGGACTTTCGGACTAGCTCAGTTGCCCCCCGATGCCGTCCTCGCATCAGGGACCCTCGCATACTTCTCACACTCGCCGGGCTCTGCGAGTGCGCGTCGGCTCCCGCGGACGCCGTAGCACTATCTCGAAACACTTGAGCTGTCATACACCATGTGATGTGACATGGGTCTTCGTAGGCCGGCCTGTCACAAGGGCCTGTCGCCTGCAATCGAGTGTCCGTGTTCGGCTTAACTCGCAGAGCGAGTAGTTTCCAGTGGCACCACGTGGAGGAACGGACATCGCCACCATTGTTTGATATTGTATCCACCCATGATTATTAAAAATAGGATGCATCCTGCTTTCTTTTTGTATGTCAATTCTAATGCCACTAAATATGCCTCCAAAATATTCGTTTTGATAGATTTATTGAGATCTGAGTTTCAAGAAGAATAGTTGGTTACTTTGAAATAGAAATTGGTAGAGATAGAAAGAAAGGGGGTAAGGCCCGTTTATACTTTTGACGTCGAGCGACGCGATGGGATGTGTAGCGGTCATATCCATCAATCGAGTTTCCCAGTCATTTAGGAATAAGAATAAAGAACGGTGTTAATCCCTTCCGAGATGCGCCTCTTGCGGCATGTCGTGGAGGCAATTTGGCATTTGGCTTATACAACGACTTGCGGTTGCCTTTTCTTCCCTGAAAGGATGGAAGACTCGGTTGACCTGGTGGGAGGTCCGAATCAGGAATCTGGAATCGGGTGCTCATGACAGTCGGCGCCTCCCCGCTATTACTGCGCTATTACAAGCTTCTTGATCAATTTTGCAGCTATAAACGCTCTGCTTTGCTTACAATGAAAATTGAATGCTCTTAAACAAGTGTTTTTTTCCTCTTTCTTTCATTAAATGTTGCGTTCAGGGCGACAGTTATCGGAACTGCGGAAAGCCTAAACTAAGGAAGCACGCATCTTCTGTAGACGACAAATACAGTTAAATAAATATTAACACTTGACTGTTCATAAAGGACAAAGGATAAAAATCGGCATTGGTCAGTCCCTTTGCGGAATGCGCCACGCATTTTACTAAGCTGGTCCACAAAAATGTCGGTTTTTCCTAGACTATGTTCCACTGCCTATAGGATGATGAATTCAGAGTTTTCTTTAAAGGTGAGGCATACTTTTAGAAAGCTCAGGTTTGGCTCTAGCAAACCGTTACAAACCACACAAAAACGTTTCGAGATTTGGTTAATGCTTGCAAGATCTATCTGATGTATAACATTCGGAGGAAAAATCAGAATCTTAAACTAAGGACAAGTTGCAAACGAGTGGCAGATATGGCTGAATTCCGTATGAAAACTTAACAAATATAGAGCTAAGATGAACAGCTTATGCAAGAGAGCGAGAAAGGGGTGTTCATACGCATCCATAGCCTATGGATTTGCTTTGAAATATGCTATACTACTATATATAAAGGAGTTAGCGGTTGTCCGTCCGTCAGTCCGTCCGTCTGTCCGTCCGTCCGTCTGCTCATCCGTCTGGTCTTTCCGAGAAGTCGAGTAGCAGGCCTCCGTGTTCAGACGAGGTGCCACTCACGCCGTGTCGAGACCGTCAGAAGAAATGTCACCGATGTCGCGTAATGGGTGTTTGAGGTCAGAAGACATGTCACCGACGCTGTTCAACAGGCGCCCAGTTTCAGAAGACGTGTAACCGACGTTACGCAATGGGTGTCTGGGTTCAGAAGCGGTGTCACCGATGTCGTGCTAAGGGCGTCCGGGTTGAGAAAACATGTCATCAACGCTGTTCAACAGTCGTCCGGGTTCAGAAGACGTCACCGACGTTGCGCAATGGGTGTCCGGGTTCAGAAGCGTTGTCACCGATGTCGTGCCAAGGGCGTCCGGGTTGAGAAAACATGTCATCAACGCTGTTCAACAGGCGTCCGGGTTCAGAAGACGTGTCACCGATGTCGCGTAATGTGGGTCTGGGTTCAGAAGGCATACCATCTATGTCATGTAAGAGGTGTTTGGGCTCAGAAGAGGTATTACGGATTTCATACAAGGGGTGTCTCGGTTTAGAAGAGGTGTCTCCTATGTCGCGCAAGGGGTGTCCGGATTCCAAACACGTGTAATGGGAGACCACTGAAGGGGAGATCCGTAAGCGGGGGCTCAGTGAAGGGTAGGAGGACCTGTGAAGGTTGGAGGGGTACCAGTAAGGGTAGGATCTTTAATGGTAGTCAGTGAAGGGGAACCAATGTACCACTAAGGTAATGGTTGGTGGGGGGGGGGGGGGAGTGAACGGGAACCAGTGAAGTGGGAGGGTCCTGTGAAGGGGAACCGGTAAAGGGGAACCATTAAAGGAGGACCAGTGAAGAGAGGATCAGGGACGGTGAAACCTGTAATGAGAGAAGGTGAAGGGGACCAACAAAGGGTACCACTTAGGTGAGGGGGCAAAAAAGGGGGGGGGGGGAGGACAGTGAACGGGAACCAGTGAGGGTGGGACCAGTAATAGGAAGGGGGGATCAATGGAAGAGACCTGTGAGGGAGGACCAGTACTTTTTCTCACTATCGTCCAACGTGTAATGTGACAGGATCGTCGTACAACGTGGGTCTACATAGATCAAGAAGATGTTCCACAGATCAAACATTGCGAAGCATACGTTGGATTTTCAGATGACCTTTGAAAGGCAGCAAGTGTGTGCATGTACATGCCTCTCACTCTCACTACTGACTGATGCTCACTACATTTTTCTGCATGTCTCTGCCTCCAAATGGCTAAGAGGTTTACAGGTGACTTTGGTGGCGATGTCCGTTCCTCCTCGTGGTGCCACTGGAAAATGCTCGTTTGGTGAGCTAAGCAAAGCACGTACACTTGAACGTAGGTGCTACGAAAAACGGGTACAGCTGTCATGGTGGTTTCGGATACGGATCACGTAACGCCGATGGTGAGCGCATTCTTGAGTATGCGGAATCGCATAGCCTCACCATTGTGAACACCGTCTTCCGAAAACGCGACTCGCACCTTATTTCATACTACAGTGGGAGCACCAAGACTCAGATAGACTTTGTCCTTGTGAGAGATTGCGACCGGAGTCTTGTCACAGACGCCCCACAGCATCGACCGCTGATCCGCACCTTTAAGATCACCCCTCCGAGGATGCAGCAAGTTGAGCGATGCGGTGCTGCGAGAATCAAGTGGTGGCGAATGAAAGAGAAAGAAGCAGCTGTGATTTCTCGCGTACAGTTACCGACAGTCACGACTGTCGACGAAACTTGGAAGAAAGCAGCAGACGCGATAGACCAAGCTGCAAGATTGGAATTCGGCACTACGAAGCCTGGACGACGCAAAGTCGACAAGCACAAACGACGTGAAGGCAAAGGTTCGAGAGAAGAAGTCGCTCTATCACGTGTTTCACGGCGAAAAGACAGCCGATAACTGGCGGAATTTAGTGATCCCCCAGCTAGCTCGCCTAGTTGACTTGCCACGCGGTTAATGGTTCGTTTAGCTGAAGAATCCACTTGACACCGGTGATACACACGAGTTTATTATTGCAAAACGTCACTAACTACTATTGGCTATTGACTATTGACTGGGTATTGCACGAGGAGCCGCGAGTCGTCGTAGGTTGAGTTGTCGGGCGAGAGTCGTCGGAGTCGACCAGAGCTGACCAGAGCCACCAGAGCCACGATCGCGGGTTCGCTCGGCTTATATGTGCAAGGTCGAAGACGTTCTCACGGAGGAATGTAAGCATATCCTTAAATGTTTTCACTCATATCTTCGAGCTAAGCGTGAGAATCAAAACAAATGAACAACATTTCTAACTGCTTACCCTATCGATTATTGTAGCGTAGCTACACTCCCAGCGGGCTATTGTTGCTCACCTCTGGCGAATTCTTGTTTGACTTCTTGGATCCTTTGAGCAATTTTGTTCTTTGAATTTGGTATATTGCAGAGTGCGCGGTGGTGTCCTCCATCGTTCGGAATGAGAAATGAGAGGATTGTTTTTTTCCACTCTCTGGCAATACCAACAGCCTTTGCTTTTCATCTCACACGTGCTTCCGGGATCGCAGTTCTCGAGGCAATACTGACAGAGGTCCTTGTCCTTGATGAAGAAGAATCTGTCATGTCCGTCAGTGATCTAAGGACAAGAGTGGTGGCGATGTCCGTTCCTCCACGTGGTGCCACTGGAAACTACTCGCTCTGCGAGTTAAGCCGAACACGGACTCTCGATTGCAGGCGACGGGAACTTGTGACAGGCCGGCCTATGAAGACCCATGTCACATCACATGGTGTATGACAGCTCAAGTGTTTCGAGATAGTGCTACGGCGTCCGCGGGAGCCGACGCGCACTCGCAGAGCCCGGCGAGTGTGAAAAGTATGCGAGGGTCCCTGATGCGAGGACGACATCGGGGGGCAACTGAGCTAGTCCGAAAGTCCCGTAACGTAAGCAGGACCCGCGTGGCAACGCTGAATGTGGGCACGTTGACGGGCCGCTCGTGCGAGTTGGTTGAAGCACTGGAGCGTAGAAGAGTTGATTTCTGTGCGGTGCAGGAGACGAGGTGGTCCTGCCGCAAGTCGAGGGACATAGGACGTGGCTTTAAGGCTGTTCTATGTGGAAATCCAAGGACCACCAGTGGTGTCGGAATAATCGTCTCCGAACGATTTCGTGACTCGATTGTAAGCGTCGAGCGCTTTGACGATCGATTGATGAAGATCGTTGTCGCCGCTAAGGAGCGACTCTATCACTTCTTCTCAGCGTATGCTCCGCAGACTGGCTGCTCGGATCAAGCCAAGGAAGAGTTTTGGAGCCTGCTTGATGAGAAGACAGCAGAGGTACCGTCGAAAGATGTCATCATAGTCGCTGGTGACCTTAATGGGCACGTAGGTGCTACGAAAGACGGATACAGTTGTCATGGTGGTTTCGGATACGGATAACGTAACGCCGATGGTGAGCGCTTTCTTGATTACGCGGAATCGCATAACCTCACCATAGTGAACACCGTCTTCCCAAAACGCGACTCGCACCTTATCTCATACTACAGTGGGAACACCAAGACTCAGATAGACTTTGTGCTTGTGAGAGATCGCAACCGGAGTCTTGTCACAGAAGCGAAGATCGTGCCGTATGAGACAGTCGCCCCACAGCATCGACCGCTGATCTGCACTTTGAAGATCGCCCCCCCCCCCACCCGAGGCTGAAGCAGGTTGAGCGATGCGGTGCAGCTAGAATTAAGTGGTGGCGAATCAGGGAGAAGGAAGCAGCTGTGATTTCTCGCGTGCGGTTACCGACAGTCACGACTGTCGACGAAACTTGGAAGAAGGCGACCGACGCGATTCGTCAAGCTGCACAGTCAGAACTCGGCATTACGAAGCCTGGTCGACGGAAGGTCGACAAGCAGACATGGCTGTGGACAAACGACGTGAAAGCAAAAGTGTGAGAGAAGAAGTCGCTCTATCACGTGTTTCTCGGCGAAAAGACACCCGATAACTGGCGGAAGTACCAAAAAGCGAAGAAAGCTGCAAAGAAGGCCGTGGCTGTTGCGAAAGCCACTCATTATGGAGATGTCAACGAGAAGCTCGAGTCTCGCGATGGTGAGCGGTATCTGTACCGACTTGCAAAGAATCGCCATCGCCAGACCGAGGACATCGAGAAGTTCTTCGACATCAATGATGAGAACGGCCATCTTCTTACGGACCGCAAGAAGGCATTGAAGCGATGGCGCGATTATTTTGAGGAAATCTCTACGGTAGAGTTCCCTCATCCAGCCATCCCTTCAACGGCTCCAACCCACGGCCCCGTTCAGAAGATCACAGTGGAGGAGATTGAAGCGGCTTTGAAGAAGATGAGGCCAGGCAAAGCGACTGGGCCCGATGACGTGGCAGCTGATTTGTGGAAGTCGAAGTACTGGTACCCTACTGAGTGGTTGGCGAAGTTCTTTAATCAGGTTATGGCGGAGAAGAAAGTGCCTGAGTGTTGGCGCCAAAGTACGACGATCCCGATTTGGAAGAAGAAGGGCAGTCCTGCAGACTGCTCCAATTACCGTCCGATTCGCTTGCTTTCGCACAGCATGAAGATCTTTGAGCGAATTATCGCTACGAATTCTGGACATCGTCCAGCTGTCCAGCAATCAGTGCGGCTTCGTGGCTGGCTGTGGCACCGTTGGTGATACACGCCACTCGCCTCCTGATAGAGAAGCATCGCGAGAAACAGAAGGCAGTGCATATCGCCTTCTTCGACTTGGAGAAGGCCTTTGACCGCGTACCCCGTGAAGTGATATGGTACGCCTTGCGACATCATGGAGTTCCCGAAGAGCTCATAGAGTGGGTGCAAATTCGCTACTCCTGTCCAAAGAGTAGAGTTCAAGCTGCAGCTGGAACCTCGATGGAGTTCCCCATCTCTGTCGGGGTACACCAGGGTTCTGCGCTTTCCCCACTCCTCTTTGTTGTCGTCATGGATGCCATCACACGAGATCTTCAGAAGCCCGTCCCTTGGACGTTGCTTTATGCCGATGACGTGATGCTCGCTAGCGAAGATAAAAGAGAACTCGAGCGAGAGTTGCAAGCTTGGTGTGATCACTTGCAGCGGTTTGGACTCAAATTGAACGTGAAGAAGACCGAGTATTTAACGACGGACGTTACCGAGTCCAGCTCCATCAAGGTTAACGGCATCGAGCTTCCACGCACTGCGGTCTTTAAGTACCTGGGATCAGCAGTCGCGTCTGACGGCAAACTGATGGTCGAAGTGAATTCACGCGTGAGTGCAGCTTGGTCCAAGTGGCGCTCGTTGACTGGCGTGCTCTGCGACAAGAAGGTACCAGAGCGCTTTAAGTCAAAGATCTACAGAGCAGTCATCCGGCCAGTAGCGATGTACGGCGCTGAGTGTTGGCCTGCGACCAAGGAAGTTGAAACGCGCCTCAGCGTCATGGAGACGAAGATGCTGCGCTAGACGGCAGGAGTCACGCGCATGGACCGCATCCGAAACGATGCTATTCGGCAGAAGTTCGGTGTCGCGCCGATAACTGACAAGATGCGCGAAGCTCGCTTACAATGGTACGGCCACGTTCTGCGTGGAGAAGAGGACAGCGTCCGCAAGATAGGCCTTAACTTCGAGGTAATAGGAAAGCGGCCTAGAGGGCGCCCGAAGCAGCGCTGGGCTGATACGTTACATACGGACTTGAAAGCGGCTGGTATCCACCCTGATCTAGCGCTGGATCGGAAAAGGTGGCGTCATGACACCAGAATAGCGGACCCCGCTACGAAGCGGGACAGACGCTGAAGAAGAAGAAGAAGAAAAAAAGATCTCAGGACAAGAGTCCGAGTAATGGAGACCCCAGGATCTGCAAAATGCACACTGTATCTGTGGAGCAACTCCTCTTGAGGTCTCGCCTATTTTTCGCTTAGGCAAGTATTGGAATCCAAACTCAAGGTCGGCAAGGTCCCTGAGCAGCTGTTTCATCCAGCGGTGGGCGTTGAGCGCTATCGGGGATATTCTCCTCGAGCCTGGTTTGCTTCGGTGGAGCGGATTCATCGGAACTTAACTCTGCGTCATCGTCATAGTTATTGCTCTGTTCAATCAACCAGTCCATGTATTCCTCGTCCGTAAGAGGCTTCGTCTGCGGAGGAGGATCTTCGGCATTGAGGGCCTTTCTCTTAGGGAAGGGATTTCTCGAGATCGGCCTTTTCCGCTCCTTTCCTTTTATCAATGTAGGACCTGTTTCCCCAGCTATCTTGGGCTTGTCGTCGAGCCCATTTCCCTTGTCGGTTTCCAACCCTTGCCGAGGACTCATGACTGCAGGAGTAGAATGGTGGCTCGAAGGAACGATCGACCTTACTTTCTGATCCATCGTTTTCACAAGCTTCTTAATCTCGTCCATACACAATCTCTCCGTATTGACCAAACTTTCGGTTTGCTTTAGCTCATATTGCATGTCGCCGATATTTTCCTCCAGCTTCTTCAAGTGCTTTGTGACCGTTTCTCGAATGTTTCCACCTTCGATATTGATACTGGCAGGGATTGCTGGATCTTGCTGTCTCTTGAGGTTGAGTATTGATTGAAGAAGGATGAACCTCTCTGTATGGTGCTGAAGCGATTCCTTGCCGTTATCGCTTTTCTCAGTTGCTCGCTGACAAGGAACACCTGGGTTCCTCCTCCCGCCTCCGAGCACGTGTGCTGGATCAGATGGTGTGTCCACATTTCATGGAGGACTGTCGCCGACTTTGTCTCGGTCCGAATGTTTCCTATCGTTTGTCAATTTCTTTTTCAATTGCCTTATGCCCTTCATTGTGGATATTGGCTAGCTTTTCCCATTCGTGCGAGCGATCTTCAGACGACATTGTAGGTTGCGTCCTCGTTCTAAAGAAGGCATTATTGCATTAAATACATTATTACAGGTGAAGGAATATGTACATTTGTATATTGTGGATATTGATATTGGGAACCTTTAGTGTTTCTTTTTATGCCTTACAATAATTTTATAGCAGAAGTATACACCTTGGCCCATAGATCTAATCGTTAAGGCAACTAATCTTGCAAACTGCGGAGTATAAATGATGATTGTCAATCCGCATGTTGATAGGATAAGGTAAGTTACAACAATACCTAGCAGTAGGGTTATAATTGCTACCACTAAGGTCTTGTACCACTGAAGAAAAACGGAAATAATGTGGGAAAAATCTGGCCATTGAATCTCCGATAATGAAATTGATTCTCCTTTAATCCACTGGTTCACTGGTCCCTGAGGCGAAGCGCTAAACTTTAGTATACCGCCGACCTCAAATGCGTTTATTGCTTGTCCGCAGGACACGGAACAAGGAAAATGAATTCTCGCTTGGGATAGACTGAAGTGCAGTATTGAGCGGACCCCCGTGGTGTTACAGGGTATTGTAAAGGAAGCCGTGTCACATAGTACTTCTGCTTGGACATCTTCTTGAGAGGACCAGCATGTCACAGGGACTACAGCCCCTTTAGCGCATTCATAGCACCCAGTCATTTCCTCTGGGGTTACTTTGCAAACAGCGTCATCTACGAGAACATCGGTTTTCATAGTGTCTTGGATTGAGACTATGATCTCCGACGTTACCATATTGGTGATAGTTGCTTGTACCGCCGCTTGTGGATGTTGCCGAAAGGCTATTGATGGAAACCTTGCGGGCAACTGATTTTCGATATTGCTGAACCACCTTCCTATGGGGAAATCTTTACAGTGGCAATTAGCAGTTGTTTCAGCGGGCGTGCATGTGCAGTCTTCAAAGACGTCACAATTCAAGGTTCTTGCGTTACTTACATTGGAACACCATAGAGGAGGAAGCGCACCTGTTTTCCACAATGCTATCTTTGTTCCACTGGATATGAATTGAGTATTGCGCAGTGGCAACGGTGGAATACCGATACTTGTTAGCGTTATTGTAAAGATGTTCCAAACTATTAGCACGTTTGGTTGTAAAAGTTTCGTGACGGTGCCAGATTTTTTCTGAATGCTATTGAAATGATTGACCTTGATTCTTGCAGATTCGGCCCACCTATTGCAGTGGAAAATCTCGAAGGTGTTGTTATTGATGGATTGAAGGTAGATCCTGTAAAATAGGCATCCTGAACTCAAATAGAAACAGTCGCAGCCTGGGCCTCCACAGAACTCTACACATGCCGTGTTGCCTGGATATCTATTCCCCACTTCTAATTCTGGAATTATGCTTGAGGCGTTTATTGACCCGCACTTGTCTCCAACACAAGAGCCACTATGTGGGCATCTCTTGCTGTCCACAACCTTATGCCTGGTGTCACTCGTGAAGAGATCAGACTCAGGATCACAAGTGAGAAGTAATGCGTCCCATTCAATGCGAACTTCGTGTATTGATATGTCGTTTTGGGTTAACCGTAAGCACGCTTCTCGCTTAATTCAATGCGAACTTCTTGTATTGATATGTCGTTTTGGGTTAACCGTAAGCACGCTTCTCGCTTGAACGGATTGATCTTGAACATCTCTGAGAGCTGAATCTGGCAGTTTGCTGGAGAGCCCTTTGCGCAGACATTTGAGTAGTACGTAAGGAGATTAACCTGTTGGCATAGGTGACATAATTGAGTATTGAGGGTGATGAATATTGCAATGATTTCTGCAATTCGTCGCCGTGTTGAACCCCTCGCGGCAGTCTTCCGCCGAAAACTTTGGCTTCCTCGGATGGCAAATTTTAGAGTTACCCACAGCAATCTGCCCACGTATTGGTTGACCTAAGACTAGGGGTACGTAGAGAAACACGTAGCATCCTGTTATTATACAGTAGATCAGGAACGCTGTTGCGAATATTGCACTTTTCGGCCAGTACTCTGGATTGAGAATATTGGCTGAACAGAATGTGCACCTTATTGACTGGCAGAAAGGGCTTGAAGGATATGAGGTCTCGATAATATCTACTGATTCATCGTTATTGAATTTCCACTGCACCAGGTGATCATCCAGAGTTATTTCTGGTGGGAAACTGATGTTTTCTTGGAATCGTGGGTTGTCAACCTGAACACAGTATTGCTCTGCGCAGAACTCGTATGGAGTCTGGAATGTCGAGACAACATGCACTCCCCCTGGCACACATAGCATTGAACGTATTGGCTCACTACCTTCTGGCAGGTCGTCGCACGTTCTCTGAAGGTGAGGGAGCAGAACATCACAATCTGTATCATATGGATTGGAAAAAATCCAAACGATGATCTTGGATCTGCTTCTTGCTCTACATCTTCACTGTAGTCGACATACTTACGTTTCCGCAAGTTGTATCGATGTTGACCTGACGTTGTTCTGCTTGCTCCGGCGTTTTGATCTTCTTGCTGCTTGGTTGTTGATTGTCCTAGTTGGTCTTCAATCATGGGATCGTCCTCCAACTCGAGAGGTACTAGAAGATTGACAGGACGCCGAATGAGGCGTCGCGATGGCAAACGTACGTACTACGACTTCTCGGACTGTCCCTTGAGCGTTCCTGACTAGTTGGTTTACTATCCCCGTTTTCCACGAATGCCGTGGCAGTGTTGGATCGCTTATCAGAACTATTTTTCCTTCCGATGGAAATTGTGAACATCCTCTCTTGTTTCCTATTGAAAGAGTATGCTTCTCACGTAGTGCTGTAAGGTATTGAGCTTGCCACACCTTCCAAAATTTTTCCGTAAGTTGACATGATGTTCCGACTGCTTGAATTGCCTGTCGTTTTGTCTCGATTATAGTTATTTCCTTTGACGGGAGATATTGTGGATCCTCGGAAGATTCGTCCGCGTATCCTATTGAGTACGAGATGAGAAGATCCCTCTGCAGAATGTCGATAGGACGTAGGATCTGTTCCATGTGCAGATCGCTACTGGCATATGTGAGCGGGCGGGTATTGAGAAGAGCTTCAATTTCGATCAAAACGGTAGACAATTCCTCAAAGGGTAGTATTGTTTTCCTGATAGTCTTGAATAGTGAGTGTTTCACAGACTTGATCAGCCTCTCGTAAAATCCTCCCTGCCATGGAGCATATGGAGTGATGTGTCTCCATTCTATCTCCCTATTGCTCAGCTCTCTTGCGATCAAAGGATCATTCTTGGCTTCCTGGATGCTCTCGTTTAGTATTGCTTCTCCTAACTCGAACGTAGGTGCATTGTCGCAAGTTATTGTGCGAGGTACCCCGCGCCTTGCAAAGAATCGACGAAGCATGTGCAGGAATGCCTTGGTTGTCAGATCAGAGACAACGTCAAGATGGATGAGTCTTGTTGCCATGCAGGTTAGAATGGCACCATAACACTTTTCTTGAGTTCCCGACGAGGATGATATGAATATTGGTCCAAAATAATCAAGACCAACGTGTTCAAAGGGATAAGACCGAACCACTCTCTCCTTTGGTAAGTCTTCTTGAGCAGGATACTTAAAAGGAAGGTTATTAAACCTTTGGCAAGGTACGCATTTCCGAATCATTGACGTTACCTGTGAGCGAATTTGAGGTATCCAATATTCTTGCCTGATTAATGCAACGGTGTGGTTTATTCCTGGGTGTCCCCTTTGATGGAAGTCGCGGATGATGATTTCCGCCAACAGCGTTTTCTGAAGGATCAATATTGGATTCTTGGCGTTATTGTCGAGCTGCGCTCGGTTAAGCCTTCCATAACAGCGAAGGATGCCATGCGTATCCGGCTGTATATTGAGTTGTCGTAGAGAACGTCGAATTTGATTAGTGACGTAAGTTGCCTGATGGTGCCGGATTAGCGCTCTTGTGGCAACCTCGATTTCTAGTCCACCCAGATGTGCTGGGTATTGCAGATGATTTAGGTCTGCTACGCAGGATAGGTGAATGTTCTTCCTACGCCTTTGATTTACGTGCCGCAAAACTATGCCGAGAAACCGAAGGACGTAAGCCATGATCCTCTTGGCGTGTGTGATCGTGCGGACTTGGCTTGGTTTGAGAAGCTCATGGAGTTCAGTTTTCTGGCTTTCTGGATAACATTAGGCCAGAACTGTCTTCGAATTTGGACGAATTCTCAACATTTTGATCCTCTCGGTATAGTCCAAAGACTTTATGCCCGTCGGACCAGCACCTCGAGTGCGCTTTCAAAAAACTAGGTCCGGACCACCAACTGTGGGTATCGAGTTCTTCTTTAGTCAGTCCTCTAGTCCTACAATCAGCAGGATTTTCTTGGGATGGAACGTAGCCAAATTTAACTGAGCAATTTTGCTGAGCGAGATGGGTACTGATATTGTGAATCTCGTTAAGGCGGTTGTGAACAAATGGACCCGTAATACGATTTCTGAGTCGGAGAATACGTATATTTCATGTAGGGGATAGACGCTTCCAGATGGTTGAATACCGAATTGGATAATCTCATTGCTAAAGTGACTGCATTGAGCTCCAACTTGGGTATTGTATATTGCGCATGAAGCGATGGTAGTTTTGACTTCGCTGTGAGCAGTGATGCATGATCATCTTGACATAGATACATGCACGCAGCCATCGAGGTCGAACTGGCGTCAGCGAAGGTAACTAGGAGGGCTTGATGTCGTTTCGGAGCGAGAAAGCGTGGAATCCGTTTCTCGAAGCCTTGCATAGCTTCTACTATTTGATTCCATTCTTGCTCCTTATCTTGTGGAAGTGTGGAGTCCCAATCGTATTGTTCCCTCCATAGATCTTGAAGAAAAATCTTTGCCCTATGGAGGAGTGGAAGGATCCATCCTAGAGGATCATAGGCCGAGGCTATGGCACTGGTTACTGTTCTCTTTGTCACCAGTGGAGTGTCAGTAAGCTGACAACCTATACGAATTGTATCCTCTTGTGTATCCCACTTGAGGCCCAGTACCTTAGGATGGAGATCGGAACTCCTGTCTTGAGCATGTATGGTGTTGACCAGTTGAATATTGTTAGTGGAAAATTCACGCAGGTTCATATTGAGATCGGTAAACATCTGCTTCGTTCTTTGGTAAAGACGCTGTGCCCCTTCCAGTGAGTCAGTAGTCATCACAAGATTGTCTACGTAGAGGTTTTCCTTGATGTCCTCAACCAGATGAGATTCCGCATCGTAAGTGCTTAGATGGTAATGAGTTGTTCCTGCGAGGAGGAAAGGAGATGACTTCAATCCGAACGTTACTCTGGTAAACCGAAAGGTTTAAGTGTTTTCCGCGGATGGCGGTTGCTTGTGGTCTCGTAGCCAGAGGCATCTTGTCGCGTCCCTATCTTGTTCCTGTAGGCGGACTTGTAAGAAGGCTTTTTCTACGTCAGACGTTATTGCGATTTTCCCAATTCTAAACCTTAGGAGAATTCCGTATAGGGAAGGAAGCATTACCGGTCCTCTGTAAAGAACGTCGTTAAGGGATGGACACCTTTTGTAATGGGCAGATGCGTCAAAGACAACTCGTAGCTTTGTTGTTGTCTTCTGCGGAGTTATCACCGGCTGGTGAGGTATGTAGTGAACTTGTCGTCCATCGGATGTTGCTTCGTCATGTACCTCTTCTATTATGTTTTGATGAAGCTGATCTTGGAAGACGCTATTGTATTGCTCCAACAGAAGTTCGTCCTTACTTATTGCTGCCCATACATTTACGAGTCGCTTGTATGCCAGAGCTTTACGTCCGGTAGATACGGATATTGTTCTTTCTAAGGAAGTCGCACATAATACCCATCATTTCTCTTTTCTATCGTATTATTGAACTGTTCCCATACTTTCCGGTCCTGGGCAGAGCGCACATCCTTTTCCGACCCGGTAAATTCTTCCGTTCCTGCTGCATCCATAATCCAGAATGCCTCCCACTTGTCCCTTTCTTCTTCGGTTACCTTCTCGTCGTTTGTACTGATTGCAGAAATAGTAGCTGTGTCCATTGACCAGTAGTTTTCCCATTTTTCGACCTCTTCTTCCTTCGACTGGGAAATTTGGAATGTTTGACTCATCTGTGAATTGGCCTTTCCTGATATCAAGTATCCCAATCTTGTTGGAAGGACATGATCCCAGATGGTAAAGTTATTGAGGGTTCATCACTTCGTACGAATGACCACAGATGGTCGCAACCCAAAAGAATTGAAGGCTTTACCCTTTTGTTTTCGTGTTTCCACTTTATCGGCAGGTTGAGTGACTTGATAAACTCTATGTCTCCTGTTGGAAGACTTGGCGTCACTAGAGGATGTGTTAAGACATCATGAGTGAGTAGTTGCAGACTGTAAGGTGTCCCGTCCGCGTCCCAGACTTCCATATACACCTTTCTGCCTTTGCTCTTTCTTGTGTCTTGGGATCCAAAGGTGTGGAATTGAATCTCCCTTTCATCAAGAACCGGGAGGTGAAGCCTCTGAGCAAGCGCTTCATCAATGAAAGACATCTCTGCTCCTGTGTCAAGGAGCACTTGAATTTTCACGAGGGACTTCGTCTCGTGATCCATAGCTGTTAGTTCCCCGATAGGTACGCAGGGGTGAGTAAGGAAACTCTGTAGGAGTAGATTTCTGCTGAAGAATTGCCGTATTGATCGGGGTATTGTCCGAAGTAGTGACACTGTGTGAACGAATCGGGACCGTCGAGGCCTTGTTGTTACTTACTTTAACTCTTTCCTGTGGAGTGTTCACCCTTTTCCCTTCGGAGTTCTATTATTGGAGCCATTTTGGGCGAGTGTTGATGAGGATTGAGTAGTCGTCTTGCTCTTGAAGCAGCACGATGTGTGGTGTGCTCCCTTACAATTGAACGACCTCTGCACTGAGTAGTGTTGTGCTCTGCTGATGCACATATGAGGCACAAGTGATTTCCTCGCAAGTATGTACAGGGTGGCCCATAAGTCCTGCAACAAAATTAGGAGACCTTATTGGTTGTCTTTTTCCAATTGCAAAAAAAAACGCACACCAACAGTTATGTAGCATATATTTAGTGCTACACTTCTTGAAAGTATCATGGTTGTAGCTGCTCTTATTACAAAGTAATGCGCTCTCACGTAAAACTACCGAAAATTCTTCTCTGGCCGTGGTGGGGCGCTTCCATTCCGATGTGACTAAATTTCGGAAGATTGGTTGCTGAACATGCAGTATGATGGTGTTGTGTAGGACAGTGCAAAGGCTTCTCAAGAGTGAACATTGGATGAACGGATCTGAACTACAGTAGAAGAACGCTATTAATTTTCTGATCAAACACGATGCAGCAACCAGCTGGAACAAATGCAATATTCAGCCGTGTGCGTAATCTATTACTAAGCAATATGTTGTTTTTAGAAAACTACAAGGAAAGCTCTACAAGTCCACAAGTGAGATGAAGACTCAGCTATGAGGAGAAGAGAGTAGAAGCAAAAATTTGTAAGCACAGTTGGAGGGCGTTGTTCGAAATGGGTATTCAGCCTCTGCCTCATTTGATGAAAAATTTCTCAAAGTTGAGCGATCCCAGAAAGGTCAAAATAATAGTGCGTTTAATGCTACCTTTGCGGGAACCTGATGATTTAAAAACAACGGCCACGCATAGCAAGTTTTTGTCATACACGATTTTCCAAAATGTCTCCCCGCACTCCATAGGTTTTTGTGTAAAAATAGTGAAAATCAATAAATATATTCGTTTGATAGGAACAAAAACTTAATACCATATATTATAGACTCAATCGCGCTGTTTAAAGGCAAAATGCACATTCTGGTAAAGCGATTCTCCTAAAAGCAAAAGAAAAGGACGTGGTAGCAGTTCTCAGTCCATCTGCAAAATATTGCACCTGCGAAAGACTAGCTGTGAAATTCCTAAATCTTTAGATTTTGAATCTTTGTTTATTAACCATCTTAAAGAAAATGTCTTGCTCTATAAAGCCTGGAAAAACTATTGTACAATATCTTCTTTGGAACGAATAAGAAGTAAAACTCCGTAAGAGGGGCTGCGACGTGAGCTGCAAAGCAACCCACACGATCTGAAGGCTCTTATCAGTCCAGGAGTGGTCCCTTATGAATAATACCGCTCCACCATAATCTACAAACCATGGGCAAACACGGTTTAAAAATGTACCAAATTTAGTGCAATCTTAGCCTTTTTATACGCCTATGTTTTTGTTGCAGGGTCACCCTGTAGATCGCTCCTGCGGTGTTGCATACTTTATGCAGTTATTGGATGAGTGGTTGCCCTTACAATACATGCATTGTAGGGTTCTTGA
Source organism: Heligmosomoides polygyrus bakeri (assembly GCA_947359475.1). Lineage (NCBI taxonomy): Eukaryota > Metazoa > Nematoda > Chromadorea > Rhabditida > Heligmosomidae > Heligmosomoides > Heligmosomoides polygyrus. The sequence goes on from OX375868.1 coordinate 19,027,282, forward strand.
TTGCTGAATTCGCGGCGACTTCGCAGCGTTAATCGGCATTGGCATTCTGGGCGCTGATGTGTTTGAAAACATGAGGAACGCTTCCTCGGTCGAGAGAATTTCATCCACGTACTTGAATATGTGTTCCATTGTGAAAGCAGTGGATAATGGAAGTTGTTGCTTTTTCGCAATTACTTTCCTCTTGACTTCGTCAGGGAATTTCGTCAGGACCTTCTTAATTATCCAGGCGCTGTTGACTTCTTCCCCCTTCTCAGTAAGTTGAGCGACAATAACCTGTAGCTCTTCCAGAAGATGGCGTTGTTCCCCAACGGTTTGACCGCGTAGAGTACAACCATCCAACTTTTCTACTAGGTTATTAATCAGTGCCTCTTCGTTATTGTACTTATTGAGGAGAAACTGTATTGCTCTGGAGTAGTTGTCTTTTTTGATCTGAAATTTCCTTATCGACTCTCTTGCTTCACCTTTTAAAGCATTGAGGAGGGAGGTAATTGAATTTTACCATTTCAGGAATTTCTTGGGAATGAACATTAGTATTGAAAATTTCCCAAAATTGTTCCCACTCCCATATATTTCCCCCGAATGACGGTGTGGGTACGGGAGGTAGCTCCAGCGTTCTTGCTGTTGCCCGAGCTGTCGGCGAAGCCATATCAGATTCATCGCGACCTGATATTGATTGAACTCTTCTTTGAGAGTTGGAGCCTCTTAACGATCGAAGTCGTGCTTGCAAGATGATGACGTAATCGAATGCCATTGCTAAATTGGTTTCGCTTTTACAAAATAGTTCTCGAAGTCACTATCCTCTTTGTCCTTTGCATTAGTGTCGAGTACTGAAGCAAAGTCATGAAGTGCTGATTCGAACTTTGCTACTGATGACTCGATGACACTTATACCTTCCACTAACTTGTTGATGTTGTCGGACAATTCCTCAGGAGACAAATTGGGATCCCCAGCGAGGTCCTCGAGCTTTTCACCCTTGAGACTAGTGATTATATGCTCGAGTTTATTGTTGTATGTCGTTAGAAGCCGCTTCTTGCAGTTTATTAGGGACGACATTATGGTAATGGGTTGCTAAGCCAGTTATTGTCTCGATATTGTCCTGGGAGATAACCTTTTCTTACCCCAAATTATTGACACCTTTCCTTGTCCCAATTATTGTCCTTTGAACGCGGGCTATTGAGGTGATTGCGAAATTTGGGATATTGACCGAAGGTTATTGACCAATTTCCAGACGAAGGATTATTGCAAAGTATTGAGATGTTATTGCCTCGAAGAACCGAAATAAACAAAGGATACGATTTTTGGTAAACCGACCTGACTACGAAGATGTCTTCCGATGCACCAGATTTAGTGATCCCCCAGCTAGCTCGCCTAGTTGACTTGCCACGCGGTTAATGGTTCCTTTAGCTGAAGAATCCACTGACACCGGTGATACACACGAGTTTATTATTGCAGAACGTCACTAACTACTATTGGCTATTGACTATTGACTGGGTATTGCACGAGGAGTCGCGAGCCGTCGTAGTGTAGGTTGTGTTGTCGGGCGAGAGTCGTCGGAGTCGACCAGAGCTGACCAGAACGACCAGAGCCGACCAGAGCCACGAGAGCCACCAGAGCCACGATCGCGGGTTCGCTCGGCTTATATGTGCAAGGTCGAAGACGTTCTCACAGAGGAATGTAAGCATATCCCTAAATGTTTTCACTCATATCTTCGAGCTAAGCGTGGGAATCAAAACAAATGAACAACATTTCTAACTGCTTACCCTATCGATTATTGTAGCGTTGCTACACGGAAGTACCAAGAAGCGAGGAAAGCTGCAAAGAACGCCGTGGCTGTTGCAAAAGCCACTCATTGTGGAGATGACAACGAGAAGCTCGAGTCACGCGATGGCGAGCGGTATCTGTACCGGCTTGCTAAGAATCGCCATCGGCAGACCGAGGACATTGAAAAATTTTCGGCATCAATGATGAGAACGGCCATCTTCTTATGGACCGCAAGAAAGCATTGAAGCGATGGCGCGATTACTTTGAGGAAATCTCTACAGTAGAGTTCCCTCATCCAGCCATCCCTTCAACGGCTCCAACCCATGGCCCCGTTCAGAAGATCACCGTGGAGGAGATTGAAGCGGCTTTGAAGAAGATGAGGCCAGGCAAAGCGACTGGGTCCGACGACGCGGCGGCTGACCTGTGGAAGTCTAAGGTTTGGTACCCGGCTGAGTGGTTGGCGAAGTTCTTTAATCAGGTTGTAGTAGAGAAGAAAGTACCTGACTGTTGGAGCCAAAGTACGACTATTCCGATTTGGAAGAAGAAGGGCAGTCCTGCAGACTGCTCCAGTTGCCGTCCGATTCGCTTGCTTTCGCACAGCATGAAGATCTTTGAGCGAATTGTCGAAGGACGAATTCGTGACATCGTCCAGCTTTCCAGCAATCAGTGCGGCTTCGTGGCTGGCTGTAGCACTGTTGATGCCATACACGCCGCCCGCCTCCTGATAGAAAAGCACCGCGAGAAACAGAAACCAGTGCATATCGCCCTCCTCGACTTGTAGAAGGCCTTTGACCGCGTACCGCGTGAAGTGATATGGTACGCCCTGCGACGACATGGAGTTCCTGAAGAGCTCATATAGTGGGTGCGAATCCTCTACTCTTGCCCAAAGAGTAGAGTCCAACCTGCAGCATCGATGGAGTTCTCCATCTCTGTCGGGGTACACCAGGGTTCTGCGCTTTCCCCACTCCTTTTTGTTGTCGTGACGGACGCCATTACACGAGACCTTCAGAAGCCTGTCCCCTGGACACTGCTTTATGCTGATGACGTAATGCTCGCTTGCGAACATAAAGGTGAACTCGAACGAGAGGTACAAGCTTGGTGTGATCGCTTGGAGCGGTTTGAACTCAGATTCAACGTGAAAAAGACCGAGTATCTAACGACGGACGTTACTGAGTCCAGCTCCATCAAGGTTAACGGCATCGAGCTCCCACGCACCTCGGTTTTTAAGTACTTGGGATCAGCAGTAGCATCTGATGGCAATCCGATGACTGAAGTGAACTCACGCGTGAGTGCAGCTTGGTCCAAGTGGCGCTCGTTGACTGGCGTGCTCTGCGATAGGAAGATACCAGAGCGCTTGAAGTCAAAAATATATAGAACCGTCGTCTGGCCGGTAGCGATGTACGGTGCTGGGTGTTGACCTGCGACCAAGGAGGTTGAAACGCGCCTCAGCGTCATGGAGACGAAGACGCTGCGCTGGACGACTGGAGTCACGCGCATGGACCGCATCCGAAACGAAGCTATTCGGCAGAAGTTCGGTGTCGCGCCGATAGCGGACAAGATGCGCGAAGCTCGCTTACGATGGTACGGACACGTTCTGTGTGGAAAGGAAGATAGCGTCCGCAAGATAGGCCTTAAGTTCGAGGTGGTAGGAAAGAGGCCTAGAGGGCGTCCGAAGCAGCGCTGGTCTGACACGTTACATATGGACTTGAAGGTTGCTGGTGTCCACCCTAATCTAGCGCTGGATCGGGAGAGGTGGCGTCATGACACCAGAATAGCGAACCCCGCTACGAAGCGGGACAGACGCTGAAGAAGAAGAAGAAGTTTACAGGTGACCTTTGAAAGGCGTATTGTCGGGAATGGGGTAGGGAAAATGACTTAGGGAATCGGAGAATTATTACTGCCGTCGGATATTTAGCGGTATAGAGCTCTCACAAGATTATCATAATCTGTTCCTCGCCACGTAGAGAATGTGTACTTCGGAGAAAAATCGGCGTACGTGCGATAGAGGGTGGGTAGGCTTCACAGGAGCAGTTTTAAAGATTGTGCCCTACTGTCCTGCTTTCCCGTCAGACTAGTTTTCCACTGTAGCGCGAGTAAGAAGGCCTAGACGGGGGTGTTCTATTCTCGGGGCTTGGGGGCGAAGCCCCCAACCAGACGTTTGACGGCCGCTAGGCCGTTGAATGTCTGGAATATATATATATATATATATATATATATATAAATAAATAAATATATATATATATATATATGCATATATGTATAATATCACCAAGGCAAGAATATCATGCATTACTATGCCTGACAATCTGCACGGTTTTTAAACAGGAATGTCAACTGAGACTTGGATGCTTTTTTCTCCTGAAGAATGGACGAAAGCACCTCATCAAAACTTAAACGTTGATGTCGTTTTCTTTGAATTCTCCAAGGCATAGAGTCCCTTTCAAGGAACTTATCAAAATACCAATTTGCATCCTAGGATAGACAAATGGATTAACAACTTTGTTCAACTGCATTTCCAAGTTAAAGTCGATCAGTCATTTTCCCCTTCCTATCCAATCACAGGTGGAGAACCTCAAGGTGGAGTTTTATCTCCAACCCTGTCCATTACATGCACATTTGACTCACCGAGCTCGACCTGACCGTTTAATGTCTCCCGCCAAATGTTTGCGGGCAGTATCAAAATCTACAAGAATATTCAAAAATCTGACGACCGTGTGGCTCTCCAACCAGCTACTACAGCCGTTGCAGATTGGTCTGCTAACTGGAAGACTCCACTCTCTAGTGTCAAAGTGAAGTTTCTTCACTTCGAAAGCGTACCAACTTCCATTTCACAACTTAGAAAGCTCGATAGGTACCACAAAAGATGACCGATTAGGGTGATGTTGTTTGTAATCTCCCATCATGCAAACATATGTTTTTGTTCTTCTCGCCGTGCATATTTCATTTTGCCTTTTTTGTACAACTGATTGCAAATAGCTGTCTGAGCGGATATAAACGTACAATAAATGAATAAATAAATTTGTGCAAATTAGGGCAAGACGACGGCGCGTGTCCAATTTTGCGACCGAGTTTCCCTAAATGCTTCGAGGAAGTTTTCATTTTTCAGTAGATTTGAACTGAAGTGTTTTTGGTTAGGGATTAGTTTTTATTGGATGCCGAATAAACATGCAAATTAATCCCGTGAATGTAATTGACGCATATCTTGTCTTGTTATCGAGTGCGGAATGCAGCACCACTATTTTCGCCATGTGTTCAAGAGTTCAACTCGGTGGCGATGTCCGTTCCTCCACGTGGTGCCACTGGAAACTGCTCGCTTTGTGAGCTAAGCTAAGCACGGACACTCGAATGCAGGCGACAGGCCCTTGTGACAGGCCGGCCTACGAAGACCCATGTCACATCACATGGTGTATGACAAGTCATGTTTTTCGAGATTGTGCTACGGCGTCCGCGGGAGCCGACGCGCACTCGCAGAGCCCGGCGAGTGTGGAAAGTATGCGAGGGTCCCTGATGCGAGGACGGCATCGGGGGGCAACTGAGCTAGTCCGAAAGTCCCGTAACGTAGGCAGGACCCGCGTAGCAACGCTGAATGTGGGTACGTTGACGGGCCGCTCGTGCGAGTTGGTTGAAGCACTGGAGCGTAGAAGAGTTGATTTCTGTGCGGTGCAGGAGACGAGGTGGTCCTGCAGCAAGTCAAGGGACATAGGACGTGGCTTCAAGGCCGTTCTATGTGGAAGTCCCAGGACCACCAGTGGTGTCGGAATAATCGTCTCCGAACGATTTCGTGACTCGATTGTAAGCGTTGAACGCTATGACGATCGGTTGATGAAGATCGTTGTCGCCGCGAAGGAGCGACTCTATCACTTCTTCTCTGCGTATGCTCCGCAGAGTGGCTGCTCCGATCAAGCCAAGGATGAGTTTTGGAGCCTGCTTGATGAGAAGACAACAGAGGTACCGTCGAAAGATGTCATCATAGTCGCTGGTGACCTTAATGGGCACGTAGGTGCTGCGAAGGACGGGTACAGCTGTCATGGTGGTTTCGGATACGGATCTCGTAACGCGGATGGTGAGCGCATTCTTGAGCATGCGGAATCGCATAATCTCACCATTGTGAACACCGTTTTCCGAAAACGCGACTCCCACCTCATCTCATACTATAGTGGGAGCTCCAAGTCTCAGATTGACTTTGTCCTTGTGAAGGATCGCGACCGAAGTATTGTCACAGACGCGAAGATCATGCCGTATGAGACGGTCGCCCCACAGCATCGACCGCTGGTGTGCACCTTTAAGATCACCCCTCCGAGGGTGCAGCAGGTTGAGCGATGCGGTTCTGCAAGAATCAAGTGGTGGCGAATGAAAGAGAAGGAAGCAGCTGTGATTTCCCGCGTACGGTTGCCGACCGTCACGACTGTCGACGAAACTTGGAAGAAAGCAACCGACGCGATACGCCAAGCTGCAAGGTTGGAACTCGGCATAACGAAGCCTGGGCGACGCAAGGTCGACAAGCAGACATGGCTGTGGACAGACGATGTGAAAGCGAAGGTTCGAGAGAAGAAGTCGCTGTATCATGTGTTTCTCAGCGATAAAACAGCCGAAAACTGGCAGAAGTATCAGAAGGCGAAGAAGGCTGCAAAGAAAGCCGTGGCTGTTGCAAAAGCCACTCATTATAGTGATGTCTACCGAAAGCTCGAATCGCGCGATGGTGAGCGGTATTTGTACCGACTTGCTAAGACCCGCCATCGCCAAACCGAGGACATTGAAACGTTTGTTGGCATCAATGATGAGAGCGGCCATCTTCTGACAGACCGCAAAAAGGCGCTGAAGCGATGGCGTGATTACTTTGGGGAAATTTCCACCATGGAATTTTCTCATCCGGCCATCCCTTCTGTGGCTTCTGTTCACGGTCCCGTTCACAAGATCACCGTGGAGGAAACAGAAGCGGCTCTGAAGAAGATGAAGCCCGGTAAGGCGACAGGGCCGGATGATCTGGCAGCCGATGTTTGGAAGTCGAAGCTCTGGTATCCTGCTGAGCGGTTGGCTGAATTCTTCAACCAGGTAGTAAAGGAGAAGAAAGTACCGGAGTGTTGGCGCAACAGTACGACGATCCCGATTTGGAAGAAGAAAGGCAGTCCTGCAGACTGCTCCAATTATCGTCCGATTCGCTTGCTTTCGCACAGCATGAAGATCTTCGAGCGAATCCTCGATAGACGAATTCGTGAGATCGTCAAGCTCTCGGAAAACCAGTGCGGCTTCGTTGCTGGTTGTGGAACCATTGATGCTATACACGCCGCCCGCCTCCTGGTGGAGAAGCATCGCGAGAAACAGAAGCCGGTGCATACCGCCTTTCTCGACTTGGAGAAGGCCTTCGACCGCGTACCGCGTGAGGTTATATGGTACGCCTTGCGACAACACAACGTACCTGAGGAACTTATAGAGTGGGTGCGGATACTCTACTCTTGCCCAAAGAGTAGAGTGCAAGCCGCAGCTGGAACCTCAATGGAGTTTCCCATCTCTGTTGGGGTGCACCAAGGTTCTGCGCTTTCTCCACTCCTCTTTGTTGTCGTCATGGATGCCATTACGCGAGATCTTCAGAAGCCTGTCCCATGGACATTGCTCTATGCTGATGACGTGATGCTCGCTTGCGAAGATAAAGATGATCTCGAGCGGCAGGTGCAAGCTTGGTGCGACCGCCTGGCGATGTTCGGACTCAAATTGAACGTCAAGAAGACCGAGTACCTAACGACTGACGTAAGCGAGTCCGGCTCCATTAAGATTAACGGTACTGAGCTTGCTCGCACTTCGGTGTTTAAATACCTGGGATCAGCAATAGCATCTGACGGGGTTCTGATGGTTGAAGTGAACTCACGCGTGAGTGCAGCTTGGTCCAAGTGGCGTTCGCTGACTGGTGTGCTCTGCGATAGGAAGATACCAGAGCACCTGAAGTCAAAGATCTACAGAACAGTCGTACGGCCGGTAGCAATGTACGGCGCTGAGTGTTGGCCTGCGACTAAAGAAGTTGAAACGCGCCTCAGCGTAATGGAAACCAAGATGCTGCGCTGGATGGCTGGAGTCACGCGCCTGGACCGCATTCGAAACGAAGCTATTCGGCAGAAGTTCGGTGTCGCGCCGATAGCGGACAAGATGCGCGAAGCTCGCTTACGATGGTACGGCCACGTTCTGCGTGGAAAGGAAGACAGCGTCCGCAAGATAGGCCTTGAGTTGGAAGTGTTAGGAAAGCGGCCTAGAGGACGCCCGAAGCAGCGTTGGTCGGATACGTTACACACGGACATGAAAGTAACTGGCGTCCACCCCGATCAAGCGCATGACCGGGAAAGGTGGCGTCATGACACCAGAAGAGCGGACCCCGCGACGAAGCGGACAAACGCTGAAGAAGAAGAAGAAGTTCAAGAGTTCAACTCGAGAACTTTGTACCGCAAAATCCACTATTCTCTTGTTGTTCCAGTGTTTTTTTATTTCATTTGATGCGCAACTTTGCGATTCGGCGCTGTCGAAATCGGCCAGCAAGTTTGCGGGCCAGTTCATCCAAAAACGCTGTCCTTGCGAACGCGCAATGGGAGCCTTGTGCAACTGGCGCAACCCAGCCAGCCAGCCTCCCACAATACTCCATTATTAGTTGCTTAATGCCAGTGCTAACAAGCTGAACCCCTGTTTTTTCGCTTACTACTTTCGTTGCAAAGGTAAAACAATCTGCAATGAAAGCGGCACGATATAGTGAGTTCTACCTCAATAGTCACACCATCTACAGAATTCAGTCGTTCATTCCCGACTCAATCATCTCTCATCTTGTTCTAAACAATGTTCCATGGAATACCATGTGTTTCTGCTGCTACTGTTTCTGCTTCTTGCTCCTGGCAATATAAGCTATCCTCATGGGGACCCACTTCTGCTACATATGATCGCTAGCGCAGCATGGAGCTCTTTGCTGTTTATTTTACAAGCGTGAGGGCGTCCCATGCAGGAATAGATTATAGTGGGTAGAGTTTCTTAGGCGAATAATCCCCGAAATGGCGGTGGGCAGCAGAGCTAGCGAGGGAATGCCGCCTGCTAGCGCTTAGAACTCCAGACCTCGAAGACCGTCTCTGTTTCTCCTCAGCGGCTTTTTATGCCTTCAGTTTTTCATCGGTCATCACTCTGTCCTATCATGGCAAGTGACTGCGCCGTCTGCATTGACGCTCATCGGCTTCCTGCCTGCTGATGACGTGGGCCCTCGTCTATATTATCATACGCCCTGCTAACACAAGGCAGTAAAAGAAGGATAAGGCAGAAGATGGATATGACAGACTTCACGGTTGGCCCAACCAGGCTCTTTAGAATGTGTGCTCCACACTTCCACCGCATTGATCGGACCACCAAGTACTTCTACGTTCGGTGCTCCTCACATCTAACACCATCCCTTTTTTCGTGTTTTCGCCCGTATGTTTTTGAAACAGACGGGCACGTGGTAGCGCAATCGGAGAAGGGATCAGCTGTCGCGTGCATTCCGGTTCTAGGCCTTACAAGGAGAGCCTCTAGAGTGGCCGTTTTTACAGGATGTAAGGTCCCGTGTGGTGAGTCCGAAACCATAGTTACTTTTTCGGAATGCTCTTCTGTGGTCGAAAAAAAAGTGTGTGGACGCGTGAGCGCGCAGCTCATAACGCCCTGCTGCCACCTAGCCAGATGTGGTTGGTTGGCGCAGTGGTAACAGGGTCGCCTCTTGGGTGCACCGAGTGGGTTTGATGGTTCGGTCCCCGGTGTGGTCAATGTTTTCGCACACATCGGATCGTTATTATTATGGGCCTCTGTGATCATAGGAGCCGTTTGCGCACAATTAATGCTTCTACTATTTAAACCTAGCCTTTTTGGGCTTTCATTTGAGTTACCTCTCAATGGATCGTATTTGCACTGTATCATATCAGCAACGATACCGTAAATGCACATAAACACATAAACTTCACGGGATAAGTGTGAATTTGGTTCCATACCGGTAAAAACTTAACATTAACAATAAAATGTTTTTCACCCGGACGTGTCGTCGCTATGCCTTCAACGCCGTCGCTATGACGATTATGCCTTCAACGAAGAAGAAGTAGTGATGCCTTGTCAGGGAGAGGAAGATTGTTCGCCCATAGCGTTTGTAAGAGCTGCTGGTGTGATAAGCGATTATGTTTTAAATGTTTCATAGTTCTATATCATAATTGTTGATTATCATTTCAGCAATAAACAACATTGAGCAAGAAACTTTTTGTGTTAGCGATTCAATAGAATAATACAGTGCAAATACGATACATTGAGAGGTAACTCAAACGAAATCCCAAAAAGGCTAGGTTTAAATACTAAAAGCATTAATTGTGTACAAATCGATTCCTGTGATCACAGTGGCCCATAATAATAACGATACGATGTGTGCAAGAACACTGACCACACCGGGGACCGAGCCAGCAAAACCCGCTCGGTGCACCCGAGAGGCGACGGTGTTACCACTGCACCAACCCACAACATCTGGCTGGGTGGCAGCAATGCGTCCACACGCTTTTATTCGACCACAGAAGGGCATGCCGAAAAAAGTAACTATGGTTTTGGACTCCCCACACGGGACCCTACATCCTGTAAAAATTGCATCTCAGCTCACGGCCACTATGGGGCTCTCCTTGTTAGGCTCGAGTTTCCCGCCTAGGTGAACCAAGCCCTCCATTCCTTAGGGGCTGACGAATTGGTGTGTCTTGTATGGGACACTGGCTTCTACATCGGTTGCCACCGCAAGACTTTCTCTACGATACAACACAATGTATCTCACAAAGGATTGATCGACGTCTCTTTATCCTTATGAATGCTTTCGTTTCTTTGATTTCAATGATTTTTGTTGTCTTACCTACCACGCTTTCTTAATAAATTGGTATTTCTGTTGATGACAGTTTGTTTTTATTCATGAATGGATATATACAAGTGGCCAATTCAATAAGAGTTGAATTCGGCCACACCCGAGTCAGCAAATAAAATTTCGAGGCGGAATTCGGTTTTTTAAGAGCGCGAGTGTTAAGCATTTGACTAACAAGTGCTTGATGTGTTTCTGGTTTGTTTTGATTCCTGTGTTGTATTCATTCATAAATGCGTATATCCAAGTGGCCAATTTGTTCATTTTCAGCTTTAGCGGTTGATGTTTTGTTAACACTTGATGTGTCTCATGTAATGAATATAATCTACAGTATAAGGCCTATGTCATACCATCGCTCACCTCGAGCGAAGCCTAATGAAGTGTTTGATAAACTTACAACCGGAAAAAAACCCGTCTGAGTTATTCACCGTAGTTTCGGAGTGAAATTCAGGGAAATCGTTACGGGACCGAGTTGCGTATCCCTCTGCTTATCAGTCGCTGCAGCTAGTGATATTTGCTTGCATGCTTCTCCGGCGCAAATAGGGTCGGGGGGTGGGGGGGGGGGGGGGGCTTCTGATGGGCAGAAGATCCCATAGAGCGTCGTAGCGTCGTTAATGTCCTTCATCCCTGGCTCCAACGTATAAAGCCTGTAGTAAGGGCGTTCCATGGTTAATAAAAACCACGTTTGAATTGTGCGGCTGCGGTCGTTGCACCCCAGACAACTCGGACGGGTTTTTTCCGGTTGTAAGTGTATCAGCGAGTGCCTAATGATTAGCTCCCATATCGATCGCGCGAGGCGATGAGTCGATATGGGAGCCTATCATTAGGCTCCGCTCGGGGTGAGCGATGGTATAACATAGGCCTAATGCTACGTTCAGTTTCCTTTCACCACTATGCAACTGCCGCTCTTTGGCCGTTTTTTCATTGCACATCTAAGTAGTTGTTGTTTTTCACGTTGCTTTTTATTAGCTTCATCTTCAGATTTTATCATGACGAGTGGTTTACTTCATGATGAGATCTTTCTCTGACAGCTATCATCGCTAGTAAACGTGATTCAGATTCTATGAACGGCTGACTAGACTTTTAAGTGTGATAGCGGTTTAAGTGATGGACGCTTTATAGAAGCGTAGCGCCATAATAAATGTGATTTATGTACGTTGACCTGGAGCTTACCTGGAGACCTGGGCTTATACCGTAATCGAAGTAGGATTAGCTCGTAGTCTTGTGATTTGACCGACAACTGACCTCTGTTGTGAACTTGTCTCGATCCATGGTCCAAAGCTTGGGGCCCATTATCGAAAGTACGAAGCGAAACCGTGTACATACTTTCGATGATGTAGCCTATAAATAACACAGGAGCCGGTCTCATCAAATTAAGGAAACGGGTCGTCCAGTATCCTCCACCAAGAAGCACAAATGGGTGGATAAGGTACGTGAAAAATGCCTAAGCATGGATGTCTATATATACTAATTTCAAGTCGAATTGGACACTTCATATCAAATTGGACACTTTTCACGTCGAATTGGACAGTCTTCTAAGCTAACCATTCTTCAAATTGAAATGAGCTTCTTCTACATCAAACTAGAGACTCTCCAAAAATGTTAGAATAATTTTTTGTTCAAGTAAAATTTTAATATAACTTTCTTTGAAGTTTTAATTTACTTCCCGATAAGGAGCACATCGTTCGAAATTTTATAAAAATTCTATTTTTTTAGGAAAAACGATGAATTAAACACTGTTTTGAAGAACAGGAAGGCGGCCATCTTATATTGCCAAAACAGAGACTGCGCTATACCCCGTCCGAAACTTCGCGATTTTCATTCCATTGATACAAAAAACTTCTGTTTGCATGCAGTTTCAACCTGCAAGCGGTGCAGCACAAACAATTGCAAAAAATATACATAACCTAACTTTCTGGCTTCATGTAAGCAGTATGTACACTATCAAACAAAACAAACGTTGTCTTGACTTTTTTGAGTGCATGGCGCGATCCAGTCTTTTGATGCAGGACATGATTGCTGCTTTGCTGCGTTTTAACACAAAATTTAATTTTTACTTTCTTAAAAATAAAAATTTCATAAAATTATTTCACTCATTCGGCAGCTAAAGTAAAAAATTTCAGAAAAAGTTGTTTTAAGTTTTCCATGAACAAAAAATTATTCTGACCATCTTAGAGAGTCTTTAGATTAACCTGCAAGAAGCTCTTCTCGATTTTGGAAGGCGTTCAATTTGATTTCAAAGTTCAAAGGCGAGCTTAGAATTGTATCCAACCAGCCGTCCGTGTGGCCTCTCCCCGCACCGACGGCTTCCTGACAGCTTCGCCGTGGCGATAACTTCTCACCATCAATTGTAGCTGCCACCTATTTTATAGTTTCCTCAGGAAGAACATCTTAACTACGTCGATGAGGGCAAGTTAGAAAAAAAGCGAAAAAATGGACAACTCCACAAAAACGCTTGTTTGCCCAATATTGATTGATGGCGATCGACAGTTGAAAAACGAGCTTCAGATTCGTGTTCAGCGACCTTGATTACCCCCAGGGCTGAAGTTTCGTGCTGCTTGAACGAAATCCACAAAATCGATAATATCGATCGATATCGATTGGTCGACTTCAGATTCGTGTTCAGCGACCTCGATTACCCCAAGAGCTAAAGTTTCGTGCCGCTTGAACGACATCCACAAAAATCGATAATATCAATCGATATCAATTGGTCGACTTCAGATTCGTGTTCAGCGACCTCGGTTGCCCACTGAGCTAAAGTTTCGCGCCGCTTGAACGTCATCCTCAAAAAATCGATAATATCGATCGATATCGATTGCCTTCAAAGACCCCTCCCGTCGATGATCATCTAAATGCCCAGGCACGGTTGCCGACGTGGTCGGCACGTCTACGGCTCGCCATGTAGGTTGCCGACGTGTTCGGCACGTCTTCGGCTCGCCATGCAGGGTTGCCGACGTGTTCGGCACGTCTACGGCTCGCCATCCACGCTTGCCGACGTGTTCGGCACGTCTACGGCTCGCCATGCAGGGTTGCCGACGTGTTCGGCACGTCTACTGCTCGCCATGCAGGGTTGCCGACGTGTTCGGCACATCTATGGCTCGCCATGCAGGGTTGCCGACGTGTTCGGCACGTCCCCGGCTCGCCATGCACGGTTGCCGACGTGTTCGGCACGTCTACGGCTCGCCATGCAGGGTTGCCGACGTGTTCGGCACATCTCCGGCTCGCCATGCACGGTTGCCGACGTGTTCGGCACGTCTCCGGCTCGCCATCCATGCTTGCCGACGTGTTCGGCACGTCTGCGGCTCGCCATGCACGGTTGCCGACGTGTTCGGCACATCTATGGCTCGCCATGCAGGGTTGCCGACGTGTTCGGCACGTCCCCGGCTCGCCATGCACGGTTGCCGACGTGTTCGGCACGTCTACGGCTCGCCATGCAGGGTTGCCGACGTGTTCGGCACGTCTACGGCTCGCCATCCACGCTTGCCGACGTGTTCGGCACGTCTACGGCTCGCCATGCAGGGTTGCCGACGTGTTCGGCACGTCTACTGCTCGCCATGCAGGGTTGCCGACGTGTTCGGCACATCTATGGCTCGCCATGCAGGGTTGCCGACGTGTTCGGCACGTCCCCGGCTCGCCATGCACGGTTGCCGACGTGTTCGGCACGTCTACGGCTCGCCATGCAGGGTTGCCGACGTGTTCGGCACATCTCCGGCTCGCCATGCACGGTTGCCGACGTGTTCGGCACGTCTCCGGCTCGCCATCCATGCTTGCCGACGTGTTCGGCACGTCTGCGGCTCGCCATGCACGGTTGCCGACGTGTTCGGCACGTCTCCGGCTCGCCATGCAGGGTTGCCGACGAGTTCGGCTGCCGCGCCCCAACTCAAGTGTGACGGAAACACGAACGCACACACACGCTTGCTCCTTTATATATAGTAGGATTTGCCGTGAAAAGTGTTCAATTAGATTTGAAAAGTGTCAAATTTGGTTGCAAAAGCGTCCAATTCGACGTGAAAACGATGTAGATAACTTCGACTCGTTTTCCTAGCAGTTTTAATCGCCCCTTACCAGGATTGCGTCTCTCTGACAACGAGAAGCATAATCGTCGTTACGCCGGAACTATTAAGGTGTAATTTGACTTTCATGCTTAATTGCGTAGCAGAGAGAACCCCGCAGGACAAGAGGTAAAGAAGATAAGACGCTAAATGGCCGCGGAGGGAGGAAGGGGGGGGGGGATTCACCTTGTGTTAGAGGGTTATTAACCTTCATCAGAAAGAAAGAAGGAAAGTACCTATCTAAATAAGAAGTGGTTCAGCTTAGGGTGCAATCCCAGTGAGGTGAGTCCACCTTATACACTCAATTAATAGTTGAAATGGAAGCACATGCAACGAAACGTAAGGCAGCCACTAGACTCTCGAGGAAGCCCAGGGGGTTGGGGTGGACACGCCAAGGGCGAGGGGTAAAACGCAAAGCCGGGGCCGGATTCATCAACGACTAACCCGCGGGTATAGAGAGTAGAGATACTCGGCTCCAGGACCTAACTCCAACGCGACGTCGCACGCTAGCCGCGTGCGATGTCGCGGCGCTGAAACGCGGACATGCGTTCGGTCACGCAGGGTTAGCCGCAGAGCACGAAATGTTCTCAGTGTTTAAGCTTCCAGACCGCATTTCTCACGAGGAACTTAAGATCCCACAGAATGTGGTAGGCAACAGTCTGCAGTAAGAAAATTGATCCGAGAATGAGTGATAGTGACCTTTTTTCCGTAGTAAAACCACAACCACGGGTAAAAATTGACCGAAGAAGTTGTAGATGGCAAATACTGACGATGGAACCATCCACATGACCAGGATTCATGTCTAAACTGTCGCTGATCGTTCTATTGAAACCACATTTATATACCTTCTCCAAGAAATGTTGAAATAAGGCAAAGGCGTGCCGCATGTCCCTGTAGGAAGCGTTTCTAGCCGTCGGAAGCGTCGGACCGCGACAACTCGTCCAATTTCGCCGCGCACGGTGCGCGACGCCAGGGGGGTTCGCGCGGCGTTGGAGTTATGTCTGCCCCCGGAGATACTCACCATGAAGCCCGGGTCTCTGACTCTTGACTTATCTCTACCTCTTATACCCCGCATATCCGCGGGTTCAATTATTGATGAATCCGTGCCCCCGTTGTAAGGAGGACCTCCTCTTTGGGATTGCACCCAGCTCAGTCCGATGCAAAGGTGCAACACACCAGTCCTGTGCAAAAAATAAAATAAAAAAGAACTCCGAGCAACACCGTATGCCATGTGATACTGCATCACATGTCATATGTCATTTTGGTGGTCATATTAGGTGGTGACCCCCCCCCCCCCCTTGAACCACTTAGCGCTGAAGATGACACAAAACGCTACATAGAAAATAGAAGAGGACACCAAAATTGACGAAAAAACTGCGGAAGACCGCTGAAAAACGATTCCGGCGATGACACCCCCGAATGGTTACCGTATACCAGCTGTCTGCGCCCTCCTGCTTAGAGATCGCGCGTCGGCGTCCACGTTGCCGATTGATCGATCGATGTCTTGTGCGTCCGCGATGGCAGCGCTGGCAGGTGGGTCGTGGTGCAGTGGGTAACGGGTTTACTTCAGTGGGTAACGGGTTGGGAGGGATGAGGGGGTTTGGTTCCCATGCGTCGTGGCACTCTTGCATTTCAGCTGAGTATCTAAGATCTGAGGAGCTTTTTTGCGTATTGTTTCAGCTGTATGCGCTTCGCCGCTCGAAGAGCGCAGAATCCAGCTGCGGAGTCCCCTGAGCGACGAAAGCAGTTTGCACACGAACATCTTGGATGGCACCCACCCTGGAGTCCCTTCTCTAGCGTGAACCCAGATCCGCATTCCCTGAGCCACGAAAGGTTCGCATGTGTAATGATAGGCATGAAGGATTTCGCGCGCCACCGCCAACGCACGCCTATATGATACGGTAACCATTCGGGAGTGTCTTCGCCAGAATCGTGCTTGTGAAGACCGCCAGCACGCCTCCATGCAAACCCGCCTCACAAATATCGATCGATCTATCGCGTCAGGGGTTTGTAATGACGGGCCAGGGACGGGGGAAATGTGCGACGGGTGGCGGTAGTCATTACTTCAGACCGTCAGTCCCCGGCACCGTGCGTACGGTTCCCGTCGGCCCTTTTATTCCCAGCATTACTGCCGTGTGCTGCACCAAAGTGGCACTGGATCGGGCACCAATTAAGGAAACGCTCGCGTAGCTCCCGCCAACTCCAGGCTTTTGATAACCGCGATCAGATGTTGGAGAAACCGGCACAAATCCAGAAATTGAGTGGGTTTCGGTTACGGGATACTGTCGTAGAGCTGTCATGCCAAGATTGAGAGCTCTACGACAATATTGTTTTCTGTTCAAAGACATGCGGAGGTTTACGGACGGTCGCATGTGGAATATCTTGAGCGGATTCCGTTTCTCATTCGTAGCTTGCGAAGAACCTGTCCAGGTACAATTATAAAGAAGCGGGTCCACTCTTATTTTTCTCATAAAGTCCGGGGTTTCGTTCAAAGACTTGAAATGGAGACTCTAGGCACGAGTACATCTAGGAGGACATCTGAGCTTGTCTAAGCTCTCTGATGTGGAGGAACCCTGGCTGTACATCCTTCTTTAGGCTTCCACGCTCGTCCAAACTCTTCAAAATTATTTACGGAAAAATATGAATATAACTACAGTAGGACATCTATGTACACTTACTGCAGCTAGAGTGAAGGGGGTACGCATGGAGCGCAGTCGGACGGGGGTCCATTATCGGTGCACCCGATACCAGGTTCTTGGTTCGGATTTCCACCCAGGCCATCCAAGCTCTCCATCCTTCCGAATTCGGTGAATTGGTACCAGACCTGTCGGGAAGAATAAAGGCAGGTCACCGCAAGGTTGGTCATTGTATAGGCCAAATACGCATTCAAATTGCCTCCACGACATCATGTAGAGGTAGAATACGTGGCGAATCTCAATCAGGATTAGATTAACGCCGTCCTTCATTTATATTTGTAGAGTGGGGCAAGCTCCGTTATGGAGGCGGAATGTATCTCTCTTTCTCTCTCTCTAGCACCCACCGTATAATTACCTAAGTTACTCCTGTACAGTAATGCACGTTACGGTGACGGCACTAAGCGGGCTGCTGCCCGCTCCGTGTATGATACATTCGTAGCACTTTCGGTCGATCACTCGAGTTGAATCGATTTGTAGGCATTGTACGGGCGCGCAATCACTCTCGCCCTAGCAACGCGGACTATGGCATTTGTTATACCACCGCTCACCCGAGCGAAGCTCAATGATAAGCTACCGTATCGATCCCAGTCGCGCCGCCCGATCGATATAGGCCCATGCATACTTCTGCGACACCGTGGCGCAGCAAGTTGGGCGACGGCTACCTCCACGAAATCCGGCGGTCGCGGCGCGGGCGCGTTAGAGCACCGTTTTAGGCAACGGGACCGACGTCCCCGTGGATGCCGCGCCCCGAGGAATGGTTTGAACCATTGCAGCCTGCGGCAATCGGCGCGGCGTCGCTTGCGATAGTCGCCGCGACAGTCGCAGGAGTGTGCATGCCTCTCTCTGCGGCACGTGTCGCAGTGTCGCACCGCGGCCGTCGCGGCCCTACGCTTCATCATGGCCGCGCCTCGCTGTCGCAGAAGTGTGCATGAGCCTTATGGGGCATATCATTAGGCTTCGCTCGGGGTGAGCGATGGTATAAGGGTCTGTTCATACTTCGCGACAAGAGCGACAAGAGCGACAAAAGCGACAAGAGCGACTGGAGCGACGAATATGGTGTGGTGTATGTAAATAATTACGCATTTCACACTACATTCGTCGCGGACGAAGTATGGAGTACGCAATTATTTACGTACACCACACTACATCCCTCGGTCTTGTCGCTTTTGTCGCGAAGTATGAACAGGCCCTAACAAAGGCCTTTGGACGACCTTGAACGACACTTAGAAAGCGTACGAATTGACTAGTCCGAGCGATTGCCTGACGAAAATCAATACGCATTCTTCGTCGGGGCGACTAGTCGCTTCGGTCCTGGGCTATGAGCCTTAACCTGCATACTTTAGTTCTGCATGCATAGCGATTGTGAGGTCCATCTTGTGTCTCTTCCATAACTAGCAGTAGCAAAGCAATAGCCAGAATGTGTATGAAACACTTCGTTGTATTGTACGAAGGAGAAGAAGAAGAATGGGACCCGATCCAGACTTGCACTGATGTTTACGAGATGCTTCCTACTGGTTGCTTACGCAATCGCACAATTTACGACCGATTCTACGCCATCAGCGCAGGTTACGATCCGTGTCACTAGGGCCGTATGCTCGCGAAATATCAACGTATCTTATCACGCTTCAATTCCCATCGGGGTAGACGAGCATACGGCCCAAGTGTGGTTCATCGTGCTGCAGAAGTGCTCTGTATTTAGTAAAACCTCCTCCAACTGATCTTCCTGAAGAGGGTGATGTCCGCTAAAGGGTCTCATTATAGTTTGCGGCGGGAGCGGCTGGTCGCTGGGGAGAACAATAGGTATTGATTTTTGCAGGTCGATCGTTCGACATTAATCGACTCGCCAGTCGAGTGAGCCAGTCGCTCCCAACGCGGACTAGGAACAGGCCCGAGGTGGAAGCCGTTTTGACAGCGTCGGGCAGTCGTGGCGGGACCACATGACATTCCGCACAGTCCGATCAACAAAAGCCAGTCACGAGTCACATCGTATTTCTTGCGTTTCGTGGAGCCATCTTCATTTCTTCGTGGATCTATCCTATTGGGAAGGGGGTTAGTGCAGCGCAGGGGTGGAGCCCGGCATCGTTCGATTCTCAGAGTAAGCACGGCGGTTCTTCCTACTGGAAGAAATGCTCATCAGTTGCCCTTTAGTCTCAACCTCTATCCAAGACCTGTTGTAATCATCATGTTATGAAAAATTCATCGAACTCGATTCATCCGCATGATGTTTGTTGCAGCATACTAGAGACAAATCATTCAGAAGCGTAGCAGCGTGCAACCGGCACCTGGTGTCGAGGATGTCGTTCCTCTTCTCGGTGGCAAGGGCACTCAATCCTCTCTCATGGTTGCTGCGACCTAGGAGGAAGGAGGACGTGATTCAGAGCGAATACGAGTTTCAGCCTGAAGTTGAGGTGAGCACCAGGGGCAGATTGACAACGAAAGAAATTGTGTTCCCTAATTTTTTGGAAGAGACCTCGAAGTAGGGTTTCCTCCCGTTATAACACCTCCACTTAAGACACTACTCCCAATTGTTTGTGCTAACTTATCTTTACACCATTACTAATCGACTCCGGTAACAAAGAATAGACATCAATTTTAGTGAGGCGATTGCATGGCATTAATCGATTTGTATGCTTTGCACGAGCGACTCACCTCAGTCGATCTCATTGCTCCTGGCGCAAACTATGAATAGAGTCCTTGATGATAAGTTTCTTAATCTGCGACACCGAAATGTCTCCAGAGGGTGAAGGCCTAGATCGATCCCATCCAATTTATGGACAGCGCTCAAGGACGTCAAGGACTCTATTCATAGTTAGAAGTTGAGCGATTTCGGTTTCGTGGAGAACTCCAAGGTAATACAAGAACATAGGGTGAGGGCCTGCAAATGCAACTTTACTCCAAAAAGGACATAGTCCCACACGAGAGGGCTCACTTCCGATGATGGCGGTGAAACTAAAAGTAAAAGTAAGAAAAGAAGGATGAAAAGTAACATTGGAAGAACTCGTTTTAAAAACTTCCTTTTCTTTGATCGAAAATTTCCAGGTAGATCCTGCTGATGACGTGGACTCTTCCAACGGGCAAGTATCTGATTCTTCCGAAGCAGAGATTGAAGAGCGTGTGACGAAAAATGATGGGAAGAGGTAAAGTGTCCTTCTGGCTTACTTACAGTAGTTATCCAATTAATTGCGGAACTCTGGTCTTTCCTGCCATCTACACCCATGTGTGCTAGGTCATCTCATCATTAAGAGTAGCTCAAAAATCGAAAAACATCTGCTCTGAGGTTTCTGGTACTTGACTGCTATCCAATTGGAGTTTTTAAATCCTCTAGGAGAACAGTGTTCCACACTTTCAGTGAAGAAGCTCCACAGCTCCACGATGACGGATGTTCCGATCAGAATCCACCAGATTCGGCGACTGTGGTGGGGATAGCAGTTCGTGCAGCGGTTTAAGATCGCTCAGAGGAGTAGAAATTTCAGCAGGATCGGCTATCATCGAATGACAACGCATGCAGTCTTCAGCCCGGTGACGAGTTTGTTCAAATCGAGCAAGTAAGTGAAGTAAATAGGCATCGCCATCGCAACTGATTAGCTCACTGTCAGTAGCAACGGTTGTGAAAAAGCAAGTGCCCATCTATAGTTTGAGTGCGCGTCGGATAGTCGACAAAAGTAGCATATTGGCATGTCACACGCTCGTAGACTATGAACGACCCCTAGGCATTATAAGTAAACAGTTATGTTCAGAAAAACACTGAGGAACCGACATCGATTGCGCTGAGAGAGAATGGGAATGAAGAAGAAGCTACCGCCACGGATATCAAGTAGGCAAAGCCTCCTCAATATCGCTTGATGTTCTTAGAAAGAAAGACATTTCCAGCTCGAATGCCTGCTGCTTCTCATCGTCAACATCAGCTTCTGTGGAGGATCGTGAGAAAGTAGAGGATGGGCAGAAGGGTGCGGCTTGCAATTACGTATTAGTGTTAAGATAAGGGGAGCATGATAGCGTAGTCCGAAGAGGCGTCGGCTCTCACATGCACCAGATTGTCCGTCCAGACCAAGCAAGCCTGCCATCCCTGCGTTGTTCGCGAGTTGGTGTCATGCTTTTCAGAGAAGAATGAAACGCTGACTTGTCCATCAGCTAGCCACTACGTTTCATTTTATAGGTCAACTTCACATTCAAATTGCCCACGTCATCCGTAGAAGTCGAATGCGTGGTGCATTCGAAAAGGGATTGATTTATGCTTCATTTACAATTTTATCGTCTACTAAGCTAAGCGGTGCTAGCACAAAGATCAGCCTATCTAGGTTTATGACAGTATATACGAACGAACTTTGAACCTTGTTGTTTGGGGTCTAATTGTGACTACTACTCTGTAGTTTTGTTGCGATTTGGTTATATTTTAATTTGACCTTGGAATAAAGAGGCACCGTGGGAGAAACAAGAAAGAATGACTTTCATTGCTAGGAAATTGCAAAGAGAGCTCCTATCGTAGGTCAGTTGTTGTTTTGCTTACCTTCGTTTTACAGCTATTGTTGAACTGAAAGGGTGAAGTTTCCCCTCCCACTGGGAAAGATCCAATTTTTCTCAATCTCTAGACACAGCAGATGTTCAGAAGGGGTTTCTAGTGTATTGGTTAGGCCATACCATACTTGAGTACCGTTTCCGCCTTGACAAGCGTTGTTTAGGACGCGCCAGACGACTGGTTGGGTATGTAGTTGATATTCAATGAACGATAAAGATTGGTATCCAACAGTCGCTCGAGATGCGTTTTACCTCATTCTACTTCTACACGAGATCCTATAGAATCTTCGAGGGCGTATCTGGCTCATGCAATGACTTCTGGGTGCGATGGTTGAATTGACGTCTTGCTAAGGGCAAACGCGTATTCATGTTGAATCTACGAACTCCATTAGAATTTGAATACATGATGCGCCCATTTTTTATAATTTGCGGCCGGAACTAACACCAGTCTATTGAGCCTATGTAGACTTTAATGACTTGGAGCTGACTGTGACCAGTGCGTCAGTTCACTACAGCGTATGCACCGAAATATTTTTTAACCAGACTTTCAGCGGCCTAGCGGCCGCCAAACCCCGAGAATAGAACAACCCCAATCTTCCTGCTTTCTTCTTTAGGCCTTCCTACAGTTAAAAAAAACTGGTTCTACTATATAGATTAGTGCAGTGGGATATGGTAGGGCAGAATTTTCACAGCGCATAAGCCCATCCACGCTCCATCACATATACGCGATTTATTCTCCGAAGCGCTCGTTCTCTACGTGTCGAGAAACAGGTAATGGGAGTCCCAATCCGGCGCTTAATCAGCAAAATCATAATTAAAATTAATCGGTGTTGGTCGACACCGCTTACTGTTCGACGGCAACAATACTCCTCCGAATCCCATGCTCACTCTCTCTACCCCTCCCCCCTCCCCCGCCCCCCTCCCCTCTCCTGAAATACTTCCTTTCCTATGTGTTGGCAAAGAAACGCAGTGAGAGTCAAACATGCACATACGACACTGTCACTACGTTGCCACGACGTCTATGACACTCCTTCTGCGTTCTGACACACGTGCCACGACTTCTGTAAGCCGTCTTCAGAAATCTGACACACACTGAACGATGTTGAGGGAAAATGCTGATTCCCTCCCCCCTCCCCCCCACCTCTCCCTTATTCACGCTCCCCTCTAATGCGCCCCCTGTTTGGTCCTCTCCCATTGGTCGCCCTTACTCGGAATCCCTACGCAAGTTGGACGACGTCTTCAGCACGTCTTCTGAATCCCTACGCACGTTGGACGACATCTTGCGCAGGTCTTCTGAATCTTGACTCACTACGTCCGCAGGTCTTCTGAATCCGTACGCACGTTAGACGACATCTTCAGCACCTCTTTTGAATCCCTACGCAAGTTCGACGACGTTGAACGACGTCTTCAGCACGCCTCCTGAATCCCTACGCTCTGCACTCGATCCCCATTCATGCCCTGACGCGTTGCCCCTTGAATATCTCGTAAATTTGGACGATCCGCCGCCAAGGATATGTTCGCCAGCAATTGCCCATGGTTAAGCTCAAAAAAGCCGGGCCGGCATACGCCACACTGTAGTAGGCATCTTTTGGTTTCAGTCCCACTCCCCGTGACGGACACGTGACATTAGCCGATTTTCTATAGTATGATACGGGAAGTGCTGAA
Organism: Heligmosomoides polygyrus bakeri; assembly: GCA_947359475.1. Taxonomy (NCBI): domain Eukaryota; kingdom Metazoa; phylum Nematoda; class Chromadorea; order Rhabditida; family Heligmosomidae; genus Heligmosomoides; species Heligmosomoides polygyrus. Next base: position 19,050,840 of record OX375868.1, read on the forward strand.
GGCACTGTGAGGCCAAGAACCATCAACGACTAAACCCAGGAACATACGTAATTAAATGGAACAACTTATCCACGATGTAGTATTGATCGCATACCTTACTCGACGCTCATCGTTCTCTGCATACCCAGGAGAATTTCCTTACCTTTATCCATTCAGATTGGGAACTCCGACTACTCACTAATTCGTACTTGCCCTATACGATGATTTGTGGTTTTCATCCAGTAGAAGTCAGTGTTATGTTTTCTTCCCAGAGAAGTCTAATAACAGTTAACCCACCCCGTTGGAGCGTTGGAAGGCCTGGTTGGCATGGGTTCTACCCGAACATAGAATCTTAAATTTGTTGTGCGCAGGACAGCTGACGCTCTTTTGATGGCGCTACTGCTCACCCAGATATGCGATTATTTGATGGTGTTCTGCGATAAGTCGTTTCTCATTTTATCCTTATCTAGGTGCCGAAACCCTCTGTGAGCACAGCACGCCTGAAGCAGGAGATGCGGAAGTTGCGTCAATTTCATCGAGCCCAATCATTAGTTTTGGAAAACCGGTCATGTGAGTCCAAACCCTTTTGCGTTTATACTCATTCACACGAAAACATAAGACTCCATCAGTTTTTCGGTGAAGATAACGTTTTTCTTATATACACAATGTGTGGTTTCCACTTCATTACTTCAGCCACTGGATGGCGTGTCACAGATGTCGATTCTCGGCGCTAACCGGTCCATAACGGAAGATCTCGTAGGTCGCGTGACCCAGCTACATGAGTATGAACAGCGCTATGGAGGCCTTTATGCTAATTCATAAGTTGGTCGCTCTAGGTGATTTAGCGAAAACAACCGTTATCGATTCGAAGAGCTCTATAACCGATTTTGTGAATTGTTAATGTTGTTGATTTTTACGCGATTTGGATACTTTTCAAACCGAATTGGATCTTTTTGAATCAGGGTTTTCATTCTCCTAAGCAATCTTGAAGCTTTTGAAGTGAATAGCTGCTTATCAGAAACAGCTATGCGAATATATCTGCGTTTTCTGGAAATGATAATGTTTTACCGTTCTCAAGTGTGTAATTCCACGGGATTTTTGCCATCAATAAAAAAAATCGCCGTCTAGGTGGGTGCACGACGCAATTTTTTAGCAATGGAGACGGCGCCTCCCTGCACTTTAATATGAGCTACAAACAATTCTTTTTTCTCATTTCAAATTCGTCAAAGTTTCCTAGAACAGTGTTCGTCTTGATCTGAAGCGTTCAGTATGACACTAAAATGGTTATATAACTACTTTCCTACGAAATGACGTATGTTGGAGCTGCTGCGCCCCAGGCAGGGTTTGTTACGACGTTGTATTGAACGGTTATGCCGGGTCAGCCATATTGATTAGATATGAAAGGACCCAAGATTTTTCTTTGGTGATTATTTATTATTTTATTTCAATTTGGAATGTTCCAGATCTGAACAACGCAATGAAAGCATGATAGCCATGATTTTTAGAAATGAAGCCGCGTCAGAGCGGAAGAGAAGGGCTAGCGATAACCTTCCTAATGATGGCGAAATCACAACGGAGCTCGAAAGTATGTACGAGGCATAGTTGCTTACCAGCGAACTGTCTCAGATGTATGTTTGAATGGTGAAAATGAATACCGCCACGAAAATCTCCGCCCTTGAAGTTGTAGGAAGGTAGGTTTCATTTTTGCAAAGTTCTTTAACCCAAGGGGTTAGGGCCCCTGAAGGTCCAGTATTGAATTGAACTGCCAGCACGGATTTGACACGTTTGTGAGTGCCCTCAGTGGAGATACGAGAGGAGGTGAAAGATACAGGTGCAGGCAGCTCGGTGGCGCAGTGGGAAGTGGCGCTGTATCAAAGAAATAGGGTGATGTGTTCGACCAGGGATGTGCGGAATTTCCGTTTCCGTGTTCCGCATTCCGGTTTTCGGCCATTTTTGGCTCTTCCGTTCCAATCCGTGTTCTGCCTGTTTTTGGGCCGGAAGGCGGAAACGGAAATGGGCACTGTTCCACACTGTTTTCTATTGAACACAACCAGCTTATCAATTTATTTGTTTTTGTACGTGGAGAGCCACGTAGATAACAAATCAAATACGGTTAACAAACAGCATGTAAACCAACAATGAACGAAACAGTTTGAGTCATCAAACGAGTAAACTAAGAAGCGTCCTGGAGATACCTGTCAAACGAGTTTTTTGTACTGCCTCAAGGAGTTAGGTAGAACGTTGTTCTTGGAGAGCTTCAAAATCTCGGTTCCTGCTCGATTAGTAAAGAAACCTAACCTTACATTACATTTTGCCCTTGGGATTCTGATCTTCCACTGGCCACCTCTCGTGTTAGAAGGAGAAACGGAATAGAATTCATGGACTGGAATGCCTAACATGCCAGTTACCATCTTATAAACCATGACAATATCATCCTTTCTCCTACGGTGCGCATGTGTAGGTAGGTTGTAGACTTTATTTCTTATAGTAGCCGAAGGAATCCTGGTGTAATCGTGTCCATGTATTCTTGTCCACAATTTTCTTGTGTTGAACGGCTGTTTTGAACGGTTTCTAGCCTCGCAATCTCTCCTTTATGCATAGAGCTAAATACAGTGGTCCCATATTCTAGTATGGGTCTCACATAGGACTTGAAAGCGAGAATCAAATGTTTCACAGAGTTCGTTCGCAAGGATCTGAAAAGGCTGTGCACAATGCGATCAGCCTTTTTTGCTACTGTTTCACAGTAGTCCCTGAAAGAAAGTTTTGTGTCTAAAATGAACCCTAGATCACGTAATGTAGTTACGCTACCAAGCTCTAATTGATTTAGAAAATAAGCCTTTCTATTCTGTTGTCCTAGGTGGAGCACTTTAGACTTTTGCACTGATAAGGGGAGATTCCATCTTGCTGACCAATCCGCTACCACATTTGTGGCAGATTGGAGAGCAACATGATCCTCCTCGTTTGTTATAGGTCTATACATTTTTATATCGTCCGCAAACATCTTGCATTTACACCATTATGGTTAACCAAGGAAGGAATTTCCAAAGTGTATATAGTAAAGAGAACGGGGGTTAACACACCTCCTTGTGGGACACCGCTGGTAACAGAAAGGGATTCAGAAAATGACCCATTTACTCTAACCTGAAAAGACCTTCCCGTTATAAAATTTTTTATCCATTTAATTACTCTCGGATGAATGCCTATATGGATTAGCTTATAAATAAGCCCTTGAAACGGTATCTTATCAAAAGCTTTCATGAAATCAAAATAGATGACATCTATGTCGATTTTTTGTTCGAAAGCTTCAGTCCAGTCATTTAGGGTCGATACATTAACGTTTCAGCAGACCTTCCACCTCTAAAACCATGCTGGTCCTCGGGGAGGAGGGAATTCGTCTCAAGATACGTTATAAGACTGGATTTTAATTTTCTCTCGAAAACTCTGGCAAACACCGAGGTGATACTAATAGGACGACAGTTGGATACAAGACAGACAATTAAAAAGAGTTCTCCTTTAATTGTGAGAGAAATACTGTTTGACAACTCCAGTATTAATATTCTTGAAATTGGTTAGGCTACAAAATAAAACACTCAAAATGGCAACGGCTGGGTGCAGGGCAAAATTAGTGTGCCACAAAGGCTATGTATGCACTCTATGCTAAGAAAATGCACTCAACATTTGAATGATCATAAAATTCTTGATCCATTGGTTACAAATAGCTCACAAAAACTTTGTAAGCATATAGCGCAGTGTCATGAAACAAAGGGTTCAGTAGAGGTTGTGCCATGCGGTTGTCTGCTCCAAGATTACATCAGCGTTCCTGATCAAAGGTGTCAATTTCAATTTTTAATTTCGTTAGGTGTGATACTTATCCATAGGGAGTTATGCGATTAATTTTTTAATGAAGCATCACGAATATCTACCATGAGCTGTTGTTTTGATTGACTATGGTGACTTATTGAATTCTGACACAAAACAATTGCTTCGAGAACCGCCTTGGAACTGTCCAGCTGTGTCACCTTGGGCGTAGGGTTTCTAGGCTTGCACAGACTGAATATTCCGGTGAAAGTGTGGACCCACCATGACTAGTCAGTCATCCAGTTATCGTCTTAGATCCCAGAATGAATTCTGAATACTGGTTTTTAGTGATTACAATGTAACTGCTAATGTTCAGCATGCAAATATCTGTGCAGTCACCACGTCGCCCATGACGCCACAGGCTTCTAAAAATGTTGAGAGGAATCTCTTTCCTAGTCGGATAATGATCTAGGTGGCTACTCCAGTTTTAGACCTTACCCGAATCGTTTTTTTTTTAAATGCTGGTCTGTAAGTAACCTCAAGTGATTAAGTCGGTTAGGTCTACCGTTCAAAAAATATCAGCATCAAAAAAGTCAGCGAAAGACGTCGCAGGAACGACTGCATGCTGAAATAGTGAGAAATAGTGAGATAAGCCCCTGAATTTTCTTCGTTTATTGCTCAGCCGTAGCTAAAAGGTTATCATAGCAATATTATGAATTCATGCTTCGTTATGCTATGTTATGATGAGGATGAGCATTAGACTCTGCTGCTCGCCAAGTTCTAAGCAAGAAAAAGTGCAATAGAAGCCGCTTCTGACTCCGTGTCAGGTGCACTTTTGAAAAAATGGCGAACATGTGTCATTTCCGTTTCCGCGTTTCGTATTCCGGTTTCCGGTCATTTTTTAGCGTTTTCGTTCCGTGTTTCGTCTTCCGCTTTAGAAAAACTTCCGCACATCCCTGTGTTCGACTCATGTGCCTTCCCGAATTTTTTCGTTTTTTAATGTTCATTCCTTGTTTGGTATCTATCACCTTCCCAACTTTTCCTACGCGTATGTTCCACTGCAGCGATTGCCCCTCCCTCCCCCCCCCCCCCCCCCCACCCCTCCTATGTACTACGCTTTGTGTTTCCGCAGGCACGCTCTCCTGACTTTGGCATTACCATGGCTAAATCTGAAGCGGCACTATTGAACTTTCACAACCCCTAACCCCTCGGTCGAGGTCGAGAAGGGCTAGGAAAAAATTTCCCCCAGACTTTGCCTAAGGGGTTATCTGGGGCGCTGATCACGATTATGACTTTCATTTTTTTGAAATTTCGGCCGATTACGGTAGTTGAGCACGTGTGAGCGTGGTCCCATAGTAAACTTTGAGGGCCCATTGCTCCTTGGATTCAAAGACTTCGCAAAAATGGAACCTACTTTTCTACTATGTGAAGGGTGGAGACTCTCATAGTGGTATTCATTTTTGTCGTTCAGACATACGCCTGAGACAGGTCCCTGCTTAGTTACTTCACCTACTAATTATCTTCACTGTGATTTGTTAAGGAATTGCGACGGAGCAAGCGTTGAGAGGCAGAGGTCGACGTAGCCTCAACGCGATAGCCGGAAAGTATGCTGGTTCGATGGACTTGCAGTCGGTCTCGTCGGTGCCTCCCACACCGGTCAACACACCGGTGCTCCCGCAAAGAAAGCGCCACAAAGGCGAAGTGTACAACAGTTCCTGAGCAGCTTCTGATGGTCAAAGTGAAGTGCTGTTCGCTAATTTACTAAAGCGCAGCAATATCTTTATTGTAACATTGTGGTTTCAAATCATGTACCGTTATTTGTTGTTGTTGTCTAAGACATACGTTATAATAATTTAATAAATGTGGATTATAACAAGTGTCAAGGACATAGAGAGGGTTGAATAGCAGTACGATAAATAGGGTTCACACTTCAGTGACGGTGCAACGAGGCAGTAAGACGACTACAGAGATCGATTACAAGCCGCGGATGATATTGACCGTGTGATGCCTAATCAACACCGGTGGGACTCGTTCCCACCTCGAAGATGTTAAACTCATGACGAAAGCATCCTTCTTTTCTTAAGCTCCATGGCGGGGTCCGCTCCTCTAGTGCCATGTCACCATCTTTCCCGATCGCGTGCTAGATCAGGATGGATGCCAGCTACTTTAAAGTCCGTGTGTAACGTGTCAGCCCAGCGCTGCTTGGGGCGTCGTCTAGGTCGCTTTCCTGACACTTTCAACTCAAGGCCTATCTTACAGACGCTGTGTTCCTTTCCACGCAGAAGGTGGCCGTACCGTCGTAAGCGAGCTTCGCGCATCTTGTCGGCTATCGGCGCGACACCGAACTTCTGCCGAATGACATCGCTTCGGATGCGGTCCATGCGAGTGGCTCCAGTCGTCCAGCGTAGCATCTTCGTCTCCATGACGCTGAGGCGCGATTCAACCTCCTTGGTCGCAGGCCAACACTCAGCACCGTACATCGCTACCGGCCGGACGACGGTTCTATAGATCTTCGACTTCAAGTGCTCTGGTTCTTCCTATCGCAGAGAACCTCAGTCAACGAGCGCCACTTGATCCAAGCCGCACTCACGCGTGAGTTCACCTCAACCAACAGACTGCCATCAGACGCTATTGCTGATCCCAACTATTATAACACCGAAGTGCGGGCAAGCTCAGTACCGTTAATCCTAATAGACCAGGACGTTCGCGTCAGTCGTTAGGTACTCGGTCTTCTTGAGGTTCAATTTGAATCCGCAGACCTCCAACAGGCTCAAGCGTGGGGTGCGAGAATCGCAGGAGGTCATACTCCGACTCAAGGTGGATGGAGGGTCGTACTTCGATTTGGTTCCTAAGACAAAATTCCTCGGAGCGATCGTTCTTTTACAAGTGTTGTAAGCAGAGGTCTGCAGTTAATAAATTTATTATTATTATTATTCAATTAATAAATTTTTGAAGCAGATAAATTAATCAAATGAAGATTTCTTAGGCATGACAACGAAATAGTGACATCTTGAGCATCGCTTCTTCTGCGGAAAGCAGACGTCATTTGGATTTGCAGAGCTATTGCAGTAGATAATACATTTTTTAACCTTTTTCAAAACAGCTGAAATTGAGCGAATTTTGCTCAATTTCGCAGTGACGGCGCGACACATTTTTTAGTTGAGAGATGCAACTACTGAAGCTGAAACTGGATCTTGCCGAAATTTATTCTTCAATTTGTAGCAGGAAAAAGTCAGGCCTCTCCTAAGCAACCTTTCATCCGATTAGGTGGAGTGATTTTCCCATCCTGGATTTTTCCAAAAAATTATTTTCTGAACAAGGCTACCGCTGGAACTGAAACTAGAGTCCACAACAGCCCAGGTTTTATTTAACACTCCTTCAAAAAATCAAGTCTTTCCTAAGCGATCTTCCTTGCAATCAGGTGAGGTCATGTATCAATTTTTTTTCAAAAATAAACATTTTTCTTCCCGAACGGAACGATGTTTAGACCTGACAAGTAGCTTTAGAAAACGGTAATTTCTATTATATTTATTTATTTATTTATTTATTCAAAATCGATCCATTCCTAAGCGATCTTCCTTGCGATCAGGTGAGGTAATGCTCAAAATTTTTTTCAAAAATGAACATTTTCTTTCTGAGCGGAACGATATCTGGAGCTGAAATTTAGCTTTAGAAAAGCACAATCTCTGATTGATATATATCAAAAAAGTAGCTCATCTGGAGCTAGTTTCGATGTGATCAAAAAGGTTGGATCTCTGGTCGGTCGCTCGTCGATGTGATTGGAAGGTGCTAGACTTTTACTTTGTTCAACCGATCGTACTCGTTCAGTTTTAAGATATATGCAAACGCGGATTGCACTTAAAATACTAACAAAAGTTCTCTTTCCTATGAGCATAAAACCACCTTTTAAAAAAGGCATATTCATGCGCGGCAGGGAGGGTGAGGTCTTTGCTCGAAAAAATTGGAGTAGTTCTACAAAAATGGCCATAACTCTCTTATCTTTAAGAGCTGTGCAATTGCGGGCGGCTACCTGAAAATTAAAGGAAGTTCTCTATCTTATAGATGCAAAGCCAGATTTTGAAAAAAAGATCTTCATGCTCGGCCGGGGGTGCAATTTCTCGGCGATTTTTGCGGAAATACTTGCCGAAAATCGCGGCCCCCTGGCAGCGCATGAAGATGCTTTTTTGAAAGGCGGTTTGGCAATCTTCAGAGAGTGCATTTTCTCTAGTTTTCTGAATGCCGCCCGCATTTGCACATCTCTCAAAAGTTAGTGAGTTGTGATCGTTTAACTGCCGGCTACTTCGTAAGACCTCTCCTTCCTGCGAGGCCGCAGATTGCGGCTGCCCGCACTTAAACGATCATAACTCGCTTACCTTTGAGAGTTGTGCACAAACGCGTGCAGCAATTAAAAAAATAGAAGAAATGCTCTATCGTACGTATAAAAATCAAATTTTCAAAAAGATATCTTCATGCGCTGCCGAGGAGGTGCGATTTCTCTGCGATTTTTAGCAAAAATCGCAACGCCGCGGCCGCGCATGAAGATGTTTTTTCTAACGGACGGTTTTTTGCATAAATCTCAAAACTGAACAAGTTACGATCGGTTGAACAAAGTACATGTATAGCACCTTCCAATCACATCGACGAGCGATCGACCAGTGATCCATCCTTCTTGATCACATCGAAAATAGCTCCAGATGAGATACTTTTTTAGTTATGTATCAATCAAAGATTGTGCTTTTGTAAAGCTACATTTCAGCTCTACGAATGATCCGTGCAGGTAGAAAATGTTATTTTTCAAAAAAAAAAAATTTGAGCATGACCTCACCTGATCGCAAGGAAGATTGCTTAGGAATGGGTCGATTTTGGAATATATATAAAATAGAAATTACCGTTTTCTAAAGCTACTTGTTAGGTATATACATTGTCTTGTTCAGAAAGAAATAAGAGTATTTTTGAAAAAAATTGAGCATGACCTCACCTGATCGCAAGGAGGATCGCTTAGGAAAGACTTGATTTCTTGAAGGAGTGCTAAATAAAAGCTGGGCTGTTGTGGACTCTAGTTTCAGTTCCAGCGGTAGCCTTGTTCAGAAAATAATTTTTTGGAAAAATCCAGGATGGGAAAATCACTCCACCTAATCGGATGAAAGGTGGCTCTGGAGAGGCCTGATTTTTTCCTGCCACAATTTGAAGGTCATGTTTCGGTAAGATCCATTTTCAGCTTCAGTAGTTACATCTCTCAACTAAAAAATGTGTCGCTCCATCACTGCGAAATTGAGCAGCAATCGCTCCATTTCATCTGTTTTAAAAAATGCTTTAAAAATGTATTATCTAGTGCAATAGCTCTGCAAATCCAAATGACGTCTGCTTTCCGTAGAGGAAGCGATACTCAAGATGTCACCATTTCGTTGTCATGCCTAAGAAATCTTCATTTGATTAATTTATTTGCGTCAAAATTTTTTTAAATTGAATAATAATAATAATAAATTTATTAATTACAGACCTCTGCTTACAACACTTGCAAAGGAACGATCGCAATTTTGTCTTAGGAACCAAATCGAAGTACGACCCCCATCCACCTTGAGTCAAAGTATGACCCCCTGCGATTCTCGCACCCCACGCTTGAGCCTGTTGGAGATTTGCGGATTCAAATTGAACGTCAAGAAGACCGAGTACCTAACAACTGACGCGAACGTCTGGGTCTATTAGGATTAACGGTACTGAGCTTGCCCGCACTTCGGTGTTATAATACTTGGGATCAGCAATAGCGTCTGTTGGCAGTCTGTTGGTTGAGGTGAACTCACGCGTGAGTGCGGCTTGGTTCAAGCATCGGGATAGGGGGGGGGGGGGGGAGTCGACAGCAGAATCAATGAAGAAGGCCAGGAGGTGGCACCAAGAAGGGTTTAGGCAATAAGGAGGGACCAGTAGGGAGTTACCAATAGTGGTGGTAGGGAGCATTAAGGAGGAGCAGCAAGGGATCCATTACGAGTAAGGGAGATCGGATTTAGAAGACGTGATACCGATGTCACACAATGGGCGTTCGCTCGCCGTCGTCAGGTGGGCGTGGGAGGGCTACTTAATTGGGGTAGAGTAGCAAGGATTCCACGGGGAGATCTACCTGAAAGAAGGTACCTGAACTCGGGACCAAAACGAGAAACCAACAAGAAGGGAGCCGTAGGGGAATTCATACGGGGAACAAGGAATCTGCCATATGCATAGCCTCTTCATGCTCGCCTCAGCGGCGACTGCTCGCGCTTCTGAGGTTCTGAATTCGGAAGAGGGTCTTCTGAGCTTCTGGATCCAGAATACGGCCCCCTACGTCGCACAACAAGCGTCCTGATTCTGAATACGTGTCAGCGACGCCTGCCGTGAGCATTAAGGGGGTGGTGGGGAACGGCAGTAAGGGGACCTCTAGGGTGGACCAAGAGAACAACCAAGAAGGAAATGAACAACTTGGAAGAAAGGCCAGGACGGGAAAATCAGCAAAAAGGAACCAGTAGGGGGTCAATGGTGGAAACAAAGAAGTGGGCCAGAAATTGTGACCAGGAAGGTGGGGGACTAAAGAGGGGGGAGGGAAAGCCAGTAAAGGCGGACCAGCAATTAGATCCAGTAAGAAGAAACGAGTGAGGGCGAACCTGGCCTCGGAAGACATGTCAACGATAACCTTAAACCCTAGCTGTTGAAAATGAGAACGGTTGCGGAAGAGCAACCTGCGTTAACCAACGTGCGTTCATCCCGGCCGGCGGCGCTGGATTTTTCTGACATCCTAGTATTCTCTAACACTCTCTAATATGGGTAGGCAATCAGCGAAGAAGACGACTGTATCTAGTGAGGAGAACCATGCGGAAATGCCCTTATGGTCTAGTAAGTTATTTGAGAAATTTGATTCCTACTCCAGTAATATTCAAAGTGTGTTCGCGTCGTCCTTCGATCGCTTCTTCGCTTTGGTGAGCGAAGTTCAATCCACGCAAAACGCGTTCTTGGCTAGAATGTCCGAGGCGAAGATAAATTGCAAAAATAATGTGCCATCAGTGCAAAAGAGTCTGCTGTATTCCACAATAGTTAAAATAAATGCGGATAAGGAAAAAATCGATGAAAAACAACGCAAGATCACGTAGGTCGGAATTGATGAACAGTCGAACGACGAGGAAACACCCCGAAGTTTAAGGCTGGGCGTATTACTGCCCAGCGTCATCCTCCTTGCAGGCCTCACAGAAGCGGAGGTCGAGTGCGTATTATCAAGATCTCCCTCCCTAGTCAAGGCCTTAGGGACGCCCTTCTGTCCGATATACCAAGTTTACCTCAATATTTGAGAAATATGCTGGATCATCGTGCATGTCTCTTTAATATTGCGCGACAGTCAAACCTCACTTCCGACTGGGATAAATATAAAAAATTCTCAAAAAAATTCTTGAAAAAGATTGAGAAATATAATGCTCGTTTAGAAAAACAGGTTATCGACTCAGGGGATAAGGCTAGTTTTTATCAACTGTTGCGTAAGAATCTGAAGCCCACTGGTGGATTAGGTGTTTTGGTAAATGGAGACAAAAGAGCGGTATTAAATATTGATAAAGCTAACCTGCTAGCAGACCACTTTTCTCAGATGTTCATAGTTGATGATGGTAAAATGCCAGTATATGAACCAGTCGTAAGCAACTTCATGCATGCCGTGCCTTGGTTTCAGGAAAAGGAAATTTATGACATAATAATAAAGTGGAAGAAATCGTATAGTTTGACACCAGATTTCATACCGTTGTTCTTTGTTCAAAAAGTCGCACACGTTATTGCTAAACCATTAGCTTATCTCTATAATCACTCTCTCATATTTTCGGAGATTCCAGAAAGATGGAAGCGATCATTTGTAACACCAATTTTGAAAAAGGAACCTGCTAAAGAACCAGCAAATTATAGGCCAGTCAGCGTATTATTCTTTTTTGGGAGGGTTTTCGAAAAGATTATCAAAAATTGTATTGTGGAGCATGTCGAAAAAAATTCTTAATTCCTGAATCCCAACATGGGTTTGTTGGAGGAAGGTCCGTAGAAACAAATTTACTAGAGAGTTTCAACGATTGGACCAGCTTAATCGACGAGAAGAAGTGTTGCGACGTGGTCTTCTTCGATTTCTCCAAAGTTTTCGATAGAGTAAGCCATTCTAAATTAATGTTCAAGCTAATCAAGATTAGATTACATCCTCTTTTACTGAAATGGCTAGGTGAATACCTCACTGGCAGAACTTTGCAGGTGAAAGTTAAAAACGCGTTCTCTACCATTAGAAATGTAACTAGCGGAGTTCCGCAGGGGGGAGTTCTATCCCCCATTCTATTTTCTATATGCACCGCTGACCTCCCAAACGTACTGCGTGACTCTAGAGTGGTGTGCAAGCAGTTCGCGGACGATTTAAAAATATACTGCGAATTTGTTGAAGATGATTCTCAATGTCTTCAACAAGCTATCGACATCGTTGAAAAGTGGTCTAAGTCATGGCAGCTACCGTTAGCAGCAGAGAAAACGAAAGTTATCAGAATTGGAAAATCCAATTCTGTTCCCAATTACGAGATAGGTGGACTACCTATAGCTGTGGCAGATAAGGTTGTGGATCTGGGTTTTCATTACAACAACAAACTAGAATTTTCAGAGCACTATAGACTAATTTGCAGAAAAGCGCTTAATAGGACTTACCAGATATTTAAAGGACTCTCTACTACGAATAAATCAGTTTTGCTGCAGGCGTATAAGTCGTTTGTGAGGCCTATTGTCGAAAGCGGGACAGTCTTGTTTTCGCCACATAAGAAGAAGGATATTCAAGAGATTGAACGTGTCCAAAACAACTATACCAGGAAACTAGTGATAAGGTACAATGGATTATTCCATCGTCGAATTCCTAGAGCGGAAATACGCAATAAGTTTCTTGGTCTCAGCTCTTTGAGCTCACGAAGGTTGTTGACAGATGTGTGCTGGATGTTCAAAATTCTGTCGGGGCAAGTACGAATAAGATCGACGAAATTTTACAAGCTCATCGCATCCAGGACCAGAGGAACTAGCTACAAACTTTGGTACTCCAAACCGAAATCAGGAGCTAGGGCTCACTTTTTTACTGTTAGGGGCGGATCTGCATACCTGGCATTAAAAAGTGATTTACACCCCTCTCGAAAAAATTTTGAACATTTCAGACGAGTTGCTAAGAAGGCTCTCCTAAAGTGCTAATTGTATGTTTATTGTTCTGTTGTTTTGAAGTGTTATTTGTTGTTGAGTAGTGATGTTCAATTAGTTGTCACACGACTGTCTTAAATAGTCGTAATAAATAAATAAATAAATAAATAAATATGCGTTGCGGTAGAAAGAACCTTACGCAACGTTTTGTACATTCGTATGCTCGGAGGGATTACACTCCTGAGGAGCTCGAACTGGACAAGGCGTTGCGTAAAGAAGCGAGAGACCTCAATGCTAGGGAGGGTCGCCTCGTTTATGTTGTTCGGAATTTTGATATTTTCAAGCTCAAGTTTCCCCGCGAACTGCCTAGGCGTAATGAGGGCCTGGGTACATCCATGGTTTCTTCAGTGTCTGCACAAGTTTGGGGAGAGCGAGCTTCCAACGTTCAGAACAACATGCGAACACGCTCTTATTATTTATCTTCGCCTTCGCAGGCCTAGGACAATGACCTCCTAACTTGTTCTCACTATGTTCCACACATGATTCTTGAGCCTACTACAACTATGTCATCCAGCATCGCTGCTTTTCCCAACATAGTTCTCTTCTTCAACTCGCGTTCAATTTGCAATAAGCTTCCCGACCTGCAACATTTGCTGTATATTGCTGAACCTCTTCTCGTTTTTGTCACGGAAACACGGTGTAAGCCAGACCTCATTAGTGACGCCTCCTTATGCCCACACCCTTCCTATCAAATCTATAGATGCGATAGGGAGGTGGTGAACTGGTTTTGGTCCTAGGTCAGCTGCCGCACCATTTGTTCGCTTCACGAAATTTCTTACCTTATTGCCAGTGTTTGATCCTACACGTGAATGTTGAAGAACAAACCATGTACTTTATCTTGTTCTATAAAAACCCTGCTTGTGCTTCATCGATGTCTCACGAGGCCTTATCATTCATTTCGGATGTACTAGAAGAAAGTTCGAACTGTATAATATTAGGAGACTTGAACTTCCCCACTATTGAATGGTGTCAGACAGGTATGGCGTTCAAAGTCTATGGTTCTGCCCGGGATTTCTACAGATTCTGCAATGAATACTCACTCTCACAACTGGTTAGAGCTCCAACGCTGGGATCTAATATTCTAGATGTAGTCTTATCAAACAACGTGAATGTCGTTAATGATGTACGAGTCTCTGAGCCGTTTTCAACGTCTGATCACAACATGGTGTCCTTCCATTTCAGTTTAAAGTGGATGAAAGGATCACTTAACTATTTACGATACGATTTCATTAGGGGTGACTATTCTGCGATTTGCCAAAGACTTCTGCAGATCAACTGGAGTAGCGAAATGTCGCATTGTCAGTCTGCAGACGATTATTACTCCTTCTACCTACTAAATTGCTATCAACTTATTAGAGAATATGTTCCAATTAAAACATGTGGAAGCAAGTATCGCTATCCAAATAGGATAAAAAACATGCAAACAAAGTAAAATGTCTCTACTTAGCCCGAACAAGAATAGCCACTCAAAAATACATTCGTTTCCCTAGAAAGCTAAAAAGAGAGTTGGCGAAACTAAGCTTGCAGAATGAGGAAAGAATAGCCCGAGTAAAGAACTCTAAGGTATTTTATAGTTTCGTAAATGGACGACTCAAGTTGAATAAGGGTATTGAATCCATATTCGGTGACAGTGGTGTGCTTTGTAAGTCCGTCGCCGAAAAAGCAAGTGTTTTCGCATCTTTTTTCAAGTCGGTATATAAACAGTATCTAAATCGAAAAGTTGATTGTCCTCTATTCACCCCATCAAAGCTAGATTTTCTTGATATCAACAGTGAACTGGTATACAAAACGCTCATCGGCTTACCAGCTCGCAACTCCACTTCACCGGATGGTATCCCATGCATTTTCCTCAAGAAGGCAGTAATTGGACTAGTCCCTGTTCTCACACTTCTCTTCTATTAGTGTCTTCTTCACGGTGAATCTCCATCAATGTGGAAGAAAAGCATAGTTGAACCAATTTTTAAGAAAAGGAGAAAAAACCGGCTTTAAAAACTATAGGCCTGTCTGTCTTACTTCCTCAACAAGTAAGGTGTTGGAAAGGATTGTACCCAGTCAGCTCTATAGTTATCTTCGTGAAAGGAACCTTCTTACAAAATTTCAGCATGGATTTCGTGAAAAAAGTCTACTGTGAGAGCTCTTTGTACAACTGTTCCTATTTGGCAGAAGATAATCGACTCTCACGGACAAGTTACTGTGTTATATCTAGACTACACAAAGGCATTTGATTCTATTAATCATGACCTCCTATTTGTCAAGCTTCGCGCTTACGGTATAGAAGGATGCCTTTTAAAATTTTTGCAGTCGTTTCTAATAGGACGTACACAGAGGGTCTTGGTCAACTGTGCTGCTTCAGACACATACGAAACTCCCAGTGGCGTTCCACAGGGAACGTGTTCAGGCCCCCTTATGTTTCTCTTCTATATAAATGATCTGCCATTTCGCCTTCCTCACTGGGTGCACTGCTCTATTTATGCGGATGACTCCAAGTTTTACTGTTACAACAATACGGAAAATTTTCAGCAAGCTTTGGATGCCGTATACATGTGGTCTAGCAAATGGATGCTCGATATCTCTTATGAAAAAACCACCATCATGTGCCTCGGTAAAAATCACCCACGAGGGATGCAATTTTACCTAGCACCTAACGTTGTTGGAATCTCAACATCTGTACGAGACCTCGGCATATCCTATTCAAACACTCTTCGCTTCGAAAAGTATGTTGATGATATTGTGTCTGCGGGGCATAAGAAGTCCAACTTTATTCTGCGCGCCTTTCAAACTCGAAATAGTTCCACGCTTTTTAGACTTTTCACTATGTACGTGAGACCATTGCTAGAGTACTGTACTCAAGTTTGGTCGCCATCAAAGCGGACGTACATTGAGAAAATTGAAAAGGTTCAGGAAAAATTTACGAAGCAATTCTTCATGAGAAAGGGATTGTTTGATGTTGGATATCGTGAAAGAATGACTTCTTGGTGGCACATCCCTGCTACTAAGAAGAGTTATATATTATCAAAAGCTAATTTTCCAAATAATTAATGGTTGTTTAGACGTTGATATTAATGAATTGTTTAATCGTTTAGAATTTAGCAGCAGAACGAGAGGTCACCCATGGCGTTTGTCTACAGGAGTAGTTTGTAGCCAACAGTTTTAGTCATTTCTAGTACGAGCTGCGAGAGTTTGGAATGATTTACCCATTGATGTAGTCTCGTCATCGTCACTGGCCATTTTCATTCGAAAACTTGAGCACCATCTCAAGCAACAGGGGTTCTTCTAAGCTAAATTATGGAGTGACTTCATCGAGAGCAACTGTGAACTATTGCAGGATCGACTCCTGTCCTTCTCAGCAATTCCTTTTTGAGCGACACATTCGCCCGGTTGATCTCTAATTCTGCAGCAGTGTCTCCGTACCGTTTTAACTAGCTATGTTCGATTCCTGTTCCTCAAGGCACTTGTCTTGGCCCACTTATGTTCCTGCTATACATAAACGATATGCCAAGCTTCCTTCCTTCAGAAGTCCACTGCACTATTTATGCAGATGATTCCAAAATCTTTTCAATAAATAACTATGATGCTCTTCAAAAGGCGTTAGATGCCCTGCTAAACTGGTCCGAGAAATGGAAGCTGGACATTTCCTTTGAAAAAACGGCAGTAATGTGCGTTGGGAGCAGACATCCTCCAAACTGCTCATTTTACCTGGGAAACTATCGTCTAGCCATCGAGAAGTCAGTGCGAGATCTCGGTATTGCGTACAACGACAAACTTTCGTACCAGGAGCATATTGAGAAGATAGTATCGATGGCATATGCAAAGTCAAACTTTATCCTGCGAGCCTTCAAAACACGAAATACGGAAACACTTTTCAAGCTTTTCGTGACCTATGTTAGGCCAATCTTGGAGTATTGTACGCCGCTGTGGTCTCCTTCTCGAGTTCAGTACATTAATAAAATTGAAGACGTTCAAAAAAGATTTACAAAAGAGATATTTGCAAGAAACGGTCAATTCTTCCTCAGTTATCGTGAGCGACTGACTCGATTGGGTGGAAGTTCGCTAAAACTGAGAAGGGTGTTGTACGACCAAAGTTTTCTATTTAAGCTGTTTATGGGATACGTTGACATTAGCTGTGATTTCCCACTAATAATGTCACTGTCCGCCATTAGAACAAGAGGACACCGTCTTCGACTACTTCCAGGAAGAGCCCGCACGCAGCTTTATGCAGAGTCCTTTTGGTGCCGAGTGATAGGTACATGGAACCAGCTCCCAACGTGTTTACTGATGTCATCATCTCCATATAGCTTCAGTCGGCATCTTGAAGGCTTTCTAAAACAGAGGGATCTTTTTTGATTTTGTTATCTTTTGACTCACATAAACTGCTGCGCCATAATTTCAGGCAGCTTTTCTTTTCGGTTGTTGAAACGATGCTATGCCTTGTTGCGGGAGCTCTGGAGCGTACGATCTGTTACATCGAATCAGCTGAGGAGTAGCACTGCAGAAGAGTTTTCCCGGATCCGTAACGTGCGGCCTTGGTGTTGTTGGCGGGCCTACTAAGTTGGTACCCGGAGTCGTACGCGCCACATATACGACTTGCAGTGCTGGCCGCCCACTGCCCTTCAGCATCAGTTCACCGCCCGTGGTTCCGACTTGTTTACTCAGCAGTGCCGTTTTATTCATCTTGTGGATTGTATATAACTTTTCACCTCTCGCTTCTTCACTTGTTTTATGTTATTATTATTTTGTTCAATTCCCCAGTTATCGGCCGTTTTCTTAATTTGAGGTTGTACTTCTTTTTTTAACCTGCTGCTGATAATAAATATTATTATTATTATTATTATTTCTTTTATTATAAGAAACAAACTCAGGGCTACTCTTTGGCGAAGCAAATACCAGTCCTTTACATGACGTTGTTAGATTTCCTTATATGCCAATCATAGACACCTTTCTTGTTTCATTTTTGTTTAATTGTTGTTGTTTTGGCTTTCATAAACATGAAACATGAAACCTGAGGGACAGAAGTACTGCGCTACACAAACCAATGACGTTATTGGAGGGTCCGGAGAGAATGTCTATGATGAAGGTACCGAAGTGGTGAACGGCTTGATACCGATGCAGCATGCAGCAGCTCCGAGATGTTACCGAATTTTAAGCTTTACAAAAATTATTTTTCAGTGATGCTGCAAAGTCGCGCGAAGCGCGCAAGTGCTAGACACGCCCTGTCGGAGCTGTCGGAGCACTTGTCACATGATAATTGACCAGTGTATGGAATAGGGTATCAAGAATTCGTTTCAGGAAAAGTTGCTTCGTTATCGTGTAACATCGCCTAAAGTTATCCGATCTCACCAATAAGTGTCGAAGAGCATTGCCCTACATTGTCACGAAAGGGCTAACATACGTTTAGTTACCCAAGTTTAGGTACAGCTCTGTTGTCGTTGCATGGTGAAGCAAACTAGTACACGTTTATCAAACGTGCAATCGGCAATTGATACATCTTAGCCCTCATTGCATGGTGTATTTCCCAGGAATCGAACCTGGACCGCCCGCTTGACAGGCGAGCACTTCAAAAAATCGCGTTTTTCGAACGTATTCGAATTCGGATATTCAGAAAACCCGCTTTTTTCGAATACATTCAAATTCGAATACTCGGCATTTGAAGCTTTTCGAATATTCGAAAAATTTCGAGAGCGCAACTATAGCGAGCATTCTCCAACCGAACCACGGACCTCCATTTTACTCACTGTTGAATCCGAAGGTCGAAGGCGCAGGCTCAAGTGGTCTGGGCATATAGGTCGCATGTCAGCTCATGCCCAACAACAATTCCCAACAAACAAACTGCTGTGGAGGATCCTACCAAGCGTATGGAAGATCCATCCTGGCAAGCTTCTCCGAAAATGATGGGGTCATATTATATTAACTAAGTGAGGAAGAAATCTCCAAGGGATGAACCGTGGGCCTTAAAACACTCACACACTCAGCGAAAATACCCGACAAGAAGATATCGACTCAAAGGGATGTAAAAAGATGAACAGAAAGCAAAAACAAACACGAAGGAAATGGCAAGCAGAAGTTGGAGCAAACAACAATATAAATATTAATTGGAGGTCAAAAGGGAGAAGTGGGTCGGACTCGAACTCGTCGGCATCGGTGAACGACGGCCCTAACCGAACCCGTTGTGTGGAAGATCAGTGAGGACCTATTGCCCACTAGTGATCACGCTGCCAACCATGCGGTTCTACTTGCCCTACTCTTGCAGCGTTAGGAGGTTCTGCAATGGCTTTAGCCTCCCGGCACTGCGCCTACCTTCCACATTCATAGAATATTATTCATCTCACCTTTTGGTGCTAAAAATTGCCGCCTTCCTGTTCTTCAAAACAAGCTTTAAACCATTATTTCTTCTCAAAAAATAGAATTTTGTAAAATTTGAAACAACGCGTTCCCTTATTGGGTAGGTGAATTAAAACTAAAGAATCATACTAAATTTTTCTTGAACAAAAAATTATTCTAACCTTTTTTGGAGAGTCTATAATAGTTTAATATAGAAAAGGCTCATTTCCATTTTGGAAAAGTTTGCTTTGTTTTCGAAAAACTTAGGCAAGGTTAGAAAAGTGTCCAGCTCGGTGTCCAATTCGACTTGAAATGGTATCTATGCAATCTGTCAGATAAGGTCAGTGCTGCCATAGTGTGCTCACACAGTGAAGTGTAGAGCGAAAACCTCGGCCACTCCGAAGGAACTATTGCCTTCATACACTGTAAACTGTAATCAGTCGTATTCTTTTATCCACTTTATGTACGTGTGCACATTTCTGCTGAAAGGCTTACATAAATATTCCAAAAACCGTTGCGTTTCTCCGAGTTTGGATATTGGTGATAAATCACCAGATCATTACAAAGGAGAGGGCAGTAAACATTACAGCGCAGCAACACCCAAATGCCGTGCAGATACCGTTTCTCTGTGGAAACTCGATACTTTAGTAGAAGTGCGAGAAAGCGGCTTACCACGGAGCTCAAGCCCTTGAAATCACATTTGTGAAGCAGAACCTCTACTACTGCACCACCGAAGCCATGTTCAGACCAGCGCGCCCCTGAGTGGTGAGCTTGCGCCTTTGGATCGTTACCCGTTGTTAACCATAGGTACTAACTTTTAGTCCCCCTTGCTCGTTTGCCTCAAGGATTCGGAAAAGGCGAAACATATTTTGCCACTATTGGAGCGGAGATTCTTCCTATACAGGGTGCGCCAAAATTATGGCGACAGCACACTCGCGAACAATTTGTCCTCCTACTGGGAGTGTATGCTTTTTTCTGTGCTTTCGATGTTTTTACTGCGTCAATTTGTTTAGGCTTATCTCAACCAAGCATAAAAATAAATTGCTTTTCAGGATTGTGAAACGTTCCTGCCACCGTGCTTCGACCATTAAGCCTTACTGTCAAGACATTTCGGCACGCGACATTCACCGCCGTCTTGGAGTTCATCGAAGAGTTATATATAGAACCATCAGACGCTACGAGGAACTGGGAACCGAGGGTGATAGGTCCGAACGAGAGAGACACGTATCTTTCACAACTACGGACAACATTAGTAGGGTACGTAAAGGGGTTCGCAGAAACTCGGCGCGCTCGGTTCGCCGGATGTCGTGAGAAATGGATATGAATGAGACGTCACTGAGAAGAACCTTCCATAAGCAGGGTCTTAAGGCCTACAAAAAGGCCACATGCCAAAATTCGACGGGAGTCCAGAAAAATAAGAGAAAGAAGCAATCGAAACAGCTGCTCAGAAGATTCGGAGACCAACGACACCGCATGATTCTTTTCACGGATGAAAAGTTGTTCACAGTTGAAGAAGTGGTCAACAAGCAAAATGTGACCTATTTCGAACCCACATGTGACTGTGACCCGTTCTTTACGTCCTGCATCTGTCGTGGTTTTTGCTGGTATAACGGCCGACGGAAAGACGCCGCTGTGGTTCGTTCCTCAAGGAGTGAAAGTGAACAGTCAGAACTATCTGGACCTTCTGAAGAGTGAATTGTTACCCTGTGCTAGTGCTCACTTTAGAAGCCGCTCCTGGACCTTCCAACAGGATGGAGCTGAAGCTCACAGGGCAAGAATGGTGCAGGGCTGGTGCAGGGACTACCTCTCGGACCTGATCAGCTTCCAAGACTGGCCAGCCAACTCTTCGGATTTGAACCTGATGGATCCTCCGTCTCTGGTCAGTTCTAGAAGCCAAATCATGCAGGAAACTGCACCGCTCTGTGGATTCTTTGAAGGAGGCTCTTCAGAAAGCGTGGGATGAGCTCTACTCACATACTTGCGTGCCGCCGTCGACGTCTCCCCGAAGCGCCTCAAAACCTGTATCGACGCCAATGGAACATTTTTGAATCTTAATGTAGTATATAGTTCACAATAGACTATTAAACATTATCGTATCGTTGGTTTCTCGAAAGTGCTGCATTTTCGCTTTCGGCGATATGAATACGTTGTCGCTATAATTTTGGCGCACCCTGTAGTATTCGCTCTTGACATTCCGGCCTACCGTTGAAACAGTTCCCTTGTCAGGGGTTTCAATACTTACGCCTCAAACCGGCCCTCTTCGAAAGTCGCTTAGCTGTTGGAAATCGCGCCGCGCCGCTTGATTCCGCAGGGCTTTTCGCCCAATACAAAAACCTTAAAATTCCGTCAAATGGCAGCGAAGCATAAATGTAGTGCAACGCACGAAAATTGATAGTTATACCGATCGTGGTACGGCAAGTATAAACTGTGCCTTATTCACTCATACCTACCGTAACCTACCGTAGTTAGCCGAAATTTTGAAAATGGCTATCATCCTCGTGATCACCCTCCCAAATAACCTCTTTCAGCAATGAGCGTTTAATAATAGAATAGAATATGAATAGACTAGCATTAGATAGATTGAGTTTTGGCGAAAATAGGCTCGGAGGGGAGGGGGTCACCAAGTACTCAGTGAATATTCGCCTTGGTAGGAAGACACCTGTATGTCCAATTACATTAGAAATGGCCTGGCTCTGTTCACCTTAGGTGTAGAACACGCCAGGGCTGCATAAGATTTTTAGTTTCGCACTACCCAAAACGTGTAGGGCCGTTCCACACGGTGATTCTACCAGCGCCCAAATTTTTTTA
Organism: Heligmosomoides polygyrus bakeri; assembly: GCA_947359475.1. Lineage (NCBI taxonomy): Eukaryota > Metazoa > Nematoda > Chromadorea > Rhabditida > Heligmosomidae > Heligmosomoides > Heligmosomoides polygyrus. The sequence goes on from OX375868.1 coordinate 19,072,950, forward strand.
GCATTCTTCTGGAGCCGTGAAATTACAATAGCGCCAGCTAAACTGCTCTCCCAGCAAAATTTTCTTGATCGATGTGGAATAACTATATCAATTATGACTCGCCATGGGGTCAAAGCCCCAGCCATTTGCTTTTCTGACATCCCGCGAAACCCGCTCAGTGTCTAGTCTTGTCCGGTGTCTGTCAGCATCGCGCCATACGACCAACCTTACAAGGGAAGGATACTAGGTGACCATGGGACTTTGAGATGAGACGTAGAGCACTGGATGCGGCTTCGAACGGTGATTCCAAATATGTCTTCCTTTTCTGCTCTGCGCATCTGTGAACGGAGTTATGGACCATTTTCATAGCAGGCTCCTTTGCCCTCTAGGTCCACGCAGAGCGTGCCAATCACAAGAGAACGAGTTCAAATAGGATTGAAACTACGCTGCCGGTCGAGCAGTGGTAGAGGGGCGAAGTGGTGAGACGAATTGGTTTACGGTTCGAGTCCCCTTTGGTGCAGGATTTTTGCACTTCCTAAAAAAGATCTGCCACGATCAACCAAAGCTCTCTATGTCGAATCGCAATGGAAAAGTTCACCAGGAAGGACTCGTTCATACTGACAACTTCATACTGACACGAAGATACAATTTATCATGAATAGTTGCTAAAACATGGCGACAAGACAAACAACGCGTTACACTAGCAGCTGTGAAATAACACTACGAAATGTTCAAAACATAACAGCTGTTGGTAATGACCGCAGCGGACAAAAAATAAATCAGCGCAGCCGCTGTAAGAGCAGTGCTCTACGGTGTCAGTAGGGAAACAGTAATGAACCTACCTCGATGCTCCCGCATTGCGCATCTCGCAAGATGGACGCGAAACTGGTGGCCATTTTCTTCTCTTGCCTTGTAGGAACGCGTGAAGCATCGGAAGGACCGAGCCCCTCCAAAAGGCACGCCAACACAACAGCTGGTCAGAACATAGCTTGGAAGATAAGTCGGCAGTATTGTCCTTACCGACCCGTGTCCGAAAAAAATTCGGCCAGGAAGGCAATGTTTAAGGCACTGATCAGCCACGTTTAAGCGTGGGTGGTTTTCCGTTGCGACTTGACATAGAGAGCTTTGGATGATCACGGCAGATCATTTTTTAGGAAGTGCAAAAGTCCTGCACCACAACGGAGTCGGACCAAAAACCACCTCTCACCACGACGCCCCTCCCCTCAACCCTACTTGAGCTCGTTCTCTTGTGATCGGCCCGCTCTGCGTGGACCTAAAAGGCAAAGCAGGCTGCTATGAAAATGGTTCATAACTCCGTTCACAGATGCGCACCGCAGAAATGGAACACATATTTGGAATCAGCGTTCGAAACCGAATCCAGTGATATACGTCTTATCTCAAAGTCCCATGGTCACTAGTATCCTTCCTTTGTTAGTGACAACGACAAGGGAACTCCTCCTAACAAGGGAACTATCTGAACGGTACGCCGGAACGGTAAGAACGAATGCTATAGGAAGAATCTCCGTCCTCCAAATAGTAACAGAACATGTTTTGTTTTTGCCGAATCCTTGAGGCAAACGAGTAGGAGGGTGTAATGGTTAAGGGTCCGCAGAGCGAGCTTACCACGGCAGCGCAAGATACCCGTGTCGTGGAGTGGGTGGCGCAGGGGTAGAGGGCTGCCTCATGTTCGTGAGGTCGAGGGTTCGGTTCCCATGCTACAGCGGGTTTTTTCACTTTTGCAATAGTGTCGGATTTCCATAGAGAATTCCATATCTGAACTTGTTTTTGGAGTTTGCTACGGTAAGATGTTTTTATTACTTATTATTTGTCGACATCTCGTAATTCACTGGCAATGTCCGAATTATGCCAAGTGCAGTTTTATATGAAACTTTTACTCCAATAAATTGTTCTCATTGTCAATGTAAGAAATTCTGACGTAGGAACAACATGAAACAGCGGCAGAAAGCTAGAAAAATGCTTCTAATGCAATTTATTAGCGTCAGTGAGGTGAGTGCCACCAGTGTACTCACAGTGTTGGAGGGGACCACATGATCTTCAACTTGATCTACCACCTCGATCAATATTGTCGCACTTCTATGCCTACAAAGTCGCGCGAACAAGCTGCTGCCGCCAACACTGACTCTACTATGTTTGCAATGTCTGCTTACCCTCGAGTGGTCGTTCACCTACTGACACTGAAGTGCGGATCTCCACTGGATGCTGTCCCTTCGAGAGACGAGATGAAGCTGGCAGAAAGATAGCAAGTATCCTGCGGGATTTCGAACTGCGACAGGTGGAAATCGACGAAGTTGAGAAGTTTGAGGTAGTGGAAGAAGAGGACCAAGAGTTTCAACCAGAAGAGGATTGTGAAGGAGTCACTGCGCCACTAACCAGTGAAGGCATTATCACGCTTTCGGCAGGACAGATTGTTTCGGAGGAAAAGGTTTGGCTATACTAGAATTGTTATTCTATACATGTTTGAGAACTGGGAAAAGTGTACTGTATCGCGATTCCAGGCTAGTGCTGCAGCAGAGTACCACTGAGCAGGAACTGTGAAGCCAAACAGAAGTTCGGATATGAAAATCTCTATGGACCATGGAAACCAAACCCTAGACCTCATGTTATGGGCGCTTGAGACGTGAGATTGCTTCTTCCCCTTTCACCGTTATGGGTGGTTCAGTGGGTTGCGGAAATACAAGGATAACAGAAGAGTGGATGAGTTGGCTTTATTGAGGAACGTCGCTCCTCTAAGCGTACAGGTGAACGTCTGCCAGGGCAAGGCACACCCAGCTTGGGTGCAGCGAGGCCCCGCCCCTTTACTACCTTATGAGCATCACCGGAGTCGGTGATACTCCCGGCGGGGCGCAACAATAAATCGCATCATACATACATATATGTAAAACATTTGAATTGGCGGCTTGATAGGACGACGGCGCGGCGACTGCTAGATTGGGGACGGGGACTGCTTGTTGAACGTGATGACTGCTTGGCGGAGGACTGCTCGTTGACACATGACGACTGCTTGGCGGAGGACTGCTCGTTGAAACATGACGACTGCTTGGCGAACAATGGCTAGTGGTGCGGTCTCTTCATCGGATGCGATGGCTTCTTGCGTGTGCATAGGAGGACGTTGAGGTCAAGACCACAATTTCCACACTTTACACGGCAATCATCCATGTGCTCCGGAATGAGACAGCACAGACAAAGGCGCAGCCTTGACGCTTGGGCTGTCCTAGCGACAGTGTCGGCGAAACGACTGCACCTACCCGAAAAGTGGTTGTCGCGGTTTTCGTCCACGACGACTTCGGGGTGCTTCTATCGAGAAGCGTGTTTAGAGCGCGCTCCATCGTGGCACCATTTCGCGTAGAATAGTGACGGCTTCGGAGACTTGTGCGGTGACGGCTTCGCAGTTGTGCACCTGGATGGAGTCGTCCAGCTCGCTTGGAGATTGGCTGAGAGAGACATCACGATGGTAACATGCTTCAGTGGAGCCCCTTTTTATACGCGATCGTGCCTTTGTCGCTACTTTACAAGCCCCTTTGGCAATCCCTTTACGGTGTAGGGGATACAGATGATAGTCGTATTATTATATTACAAGAGTGCCGCGGCGGCATCGGCGACCAGTGAGTGCGGTCGTCTATTTGGCTGATAGTGAGATTTTGGACTCGCGCATTGCGCTATTCGGCCGTGTTTGACGCAAATCTATACCCGCGGGACATACGCCAATGAGATATTTTGGGCTGCCACCTATATGGTTTGGCCACTTTGCGTCTTCCGTCAACACGGATCCGACGACGGCAGCCACGGCGACGATGACGACGACCACCTATCCCGGAGCGCCAACGATGAGCTGCCGCAGGACAGCTTCAAGGAGAAGCCTCAGTGGGTTTCATTTATGGCTTCCATTTTTTGAGATGCGACCCCCATCTCATGCATGCGTGGGGGTCATGGGGGCGAGCATTGTCGTGCAGAAGGAGAACTCGCCTTCGGTTTACCAAGGCCGGCCGGATTTCCTTCAACTTTTTCATCATTTCTTCAATTTCAATGCAGTACTTCTCTGCCGTGATGGATTCATCAGCTCGTGAGGCACCCATCTTTCCAGCTTTTTGGTCTTTCCAATTTCCTTCAGATGCCAGGCAGCGGTGTTGTGACTGACGCCAAGAACCTTCGCTATCTCCCCCTTTGTGTGGATCCTCCTCTACCACATCTCTCAGCTTGTCCTCATCAACATCACTATGCCTCCCACGACCTTCGTGTTCTTCCAAGCTCTCATCTCCATTCCGGAACTTCTGATACCAACAATACGCCGTCCGAATTGTGGAACATCCTTGACCGAATGCGGCGTTGATCTTCTCGTCCGCCTACTTAGCTGTAGTGCCCAGCTTGAATTCATACAAGTAAATGCCTCGGATTACCCTTTTGTCCATCTGCAAAAAAGTCAATGAAGAACTTTTACATAGAAAATTTGGTGCTCGCCGGTAGAGCAAAGTTTGCGCTTCTAAATGGTATGCCACATATTACGGTTTGTTCTTGATCAAACGCGTAAAGACGCGCCAAAAAATGGCGCGAGCAGTGCCATTTAATTCGTTACAACCTAATACAATGGGTATAAGATATGTCATTATATAGTCGCATTATCCCCTGGTTTCTTTCGAATAGCTACGATGATGCAGTGCCATATCGCTTTGGCTATGTTAGCGCCTAAAGAAGCTATGAGCGATAATATGCTTAGGAGGACTAGCGGCCCTGCCAGATATGTGATTCCTGTCAGCAGTAGTAAGCACATCAGTGCAGCTATCGTTAGTTTCCAATGGCTACGGATAGCCTTCATGAGTGGATCAAAAGGCTAATGTCCGAGAACCACTGATGTCGTAGAGCAACACCATGGATTTGTGTATCAAATATGGAGGTCGTAGGGGATGCCACGTGGTAATATAATGTCCCTTTTAAGAGAAACTTGGTAGGGGTTTCCGAGCAATGCGCATTGCACTGCTCGTGAATAGCTGGTTGCTCGAAATGCAGCACGATATGGTTCTGTTCATCCGATGGCCCGCACTTGACTGGAAACTGCTGCGATTCGCATGTCACCGTGACGGTAACCGGCGTTTGCGATTTGCAGACCGCTGTGAGGTGCGCCCCAAGTTCGCAATCGTAGCATCCAACTAATTGAGAGATTTTAAATCCGCACTTCTGACTGATGACCATTTCGGCAGAAGTTTGGAGGATTTTGGAGTCTATTCGAGTTTCTCCTCATTGGATGTTAATAGTACATGACTTCCGTTAGAGAAGAGCATGCCGTAAGGTGTGACTAGTGGAAGCCTAGAGTCCTCTCGTCCATTAAGCATTGTAATGGAGTCTTGCGGGCACTGGCAATTGTGCACGGAGGTTCCACAGTGACAGCGACTTTTGGTGGTACATGTGGAGAAGCGGTATAATGCTTGTAAAGGGCTATCACAAGCTATCGGACCCTGGAAATTGCTTGGTAGCAGGTACGAACTACTGTTGGAGATCAAGAAGCGTTTATTTTCCATCGAGCTTGCTGGTGATCCGGCTTGGGCGCACCGTTTAATGTGGTATATGTCCATTATTGTCGGTCTCGTAAAGAACTCGACTATCTTGGAGCATTTGAACTCGACGCTCTTTTTTCGAAATTTGGCGAGTCCCACGGTATGGTTTCCATGAATGATTTCTACACATAGTTCAGACTGTAGGCGGTTGAAGAGCAATTCTCTGTTGTATTCGTAGTGGCATTGATTGACCTCGTTGCACACCTGGTCGGCTGAGTGTCACATGTACCCATGCTGACATGCTGTGATCGATGAGACGATGCACAGAAGTGTGCACACGGCGAGGTGGACTGAACCAGGAAGAGGACTCAGCTCAAAGCTCGGAGCAGTTGGTTCAACCGTGACACCTTTTGTGTCCTTTGCTTTTTTCTTATGATCGGACCTGAATTTTTTGATCACATTTGTAGTTAGCCAAATTGCGATGAGAGCCATCGCAATTACTACGTAAGTCAGAACGGCTGTGGTCACAATAGCTCCGACGGGCCAGCAGTGTGGATTACCCAGCAAGGTTTTTGGTAGTAGATATTGGTGATCGCAGAAATTCGCGCGTTCACAGGTTCTGACTTCTTCCTGTACTGCACCATTGGCTAACGTGCGAAGTCTGACATTGGCCCCTATTGGTGTAGGGGAGATAGGTAGCACATACCGAGTTACTCGAGTGCTGTTACTTAGAGCTTGGCATTCTCTGCCGATACATATTTCGAACCAGCCATTCATTGGCGGGATATCGATCATCCCCTTACTGCATAATATTTGTCAATGATCTGTGACGACAAATCGTCTTGATCGCGCGTGATCACGGTTTCGGCGCCCTAATCGACCGGGTTTCTCTGCACTCTCTGTCTAGCGCGTAATCTTTTGTCATGAGTATCTGCCCCGCTCCCGCCTTAGAGAGGAACTGAGCCCCGGTGATATGTCACCATTTTACTCCAGCACTATTGCGCGTGGGAAGTCGTCGATTGACTTGGCCGAAGGGCTCCGGGACTGTGGCGCTGGGCCCATTTTGCGTTCGTCGTGCCATCGAGACAGGCGTGCTGGAGTGAGCCCGTCCTGGGCGTTTGTTCTTCATTCTGTTGCCCTCTTTGCTTGTGTTGCTGGCCTGTTCTAGGGGGTGCTGCCACTCGTTCCATCGTTTCCTCCCGCGATCATGATTTGGTTCCAGGGTCTCGTAGCGCGCGTAGTTTGTTGGAGCCCTCCCCCCGGCCCCCTCTATTTCTTGATGGTGCTTGTATGTGGATCTAATGGTCTTGACTTGATCATCTGGGAAATGTTCCTAACCGCGTGCGATCGCGCTGCCGCTCGCTCGAGTGGCTTCTCTCACCCAGGGTCCATTCCTCCTATTTATGTGCTTGTTCTGTTCTCATTTCGTTATGTAGATACGTTACGTTTTCACCTGTTCTGTTCGTTGTTTAGTTGTTGGTAATAAACGGTTTAATTACCCAAGTTTGAGGTATTTGGAGTTGTCTATCCGCCCGAATGGCATATCGCGTCGATATTTGGCGAGCTCAGAAAGCGCGTTGACCACTTCAATCTGGCAGTACCAACTGCACTGCCGTTTATTCTGCTGCAGTCCAACTTGAAGAGATTCTAGCCTACGAATCGCTACTGCGTAGTTGTCTTCCAGCTCGCTTATATTTCCTTTCAGCTTAAAGGGCGCTGTTATATGTCTGCCTTTAAAGGAAATTTTCTTGGAGTAGAGCTCCAGATACCTGTAAACTTTTTCGTCGGTTTGGTATTCGTCACTGGAGATTCCAAGTCCTTTTAGCTCAAATAGTTTTTGAAGCATCTCCTTTTCGCTTGCTTCTATTACCGCTGTCATACCATAGCAAACGGAATTTTCAGTAGTATCTGAAGAAACTGTTCCTTTGCCGTATATCGTAGGTCCAAATACGGTTCTCGGAACATGTAACCCAGTAGGGGTTTTTATGGCACTGATTGGACCTGTAACTAGGTCATGATAATAATCTAGTCCCACGAGAACGTGAGGTATTTGGTGTTCACCACGAACCTTCGAGTTTGATAGACAAATATTGTTCGCTTTCAAGAAGGAGATATCAATAGCGCTGAGATTTACGCTAGGAAACCCGTTAGCACGGGCTTTCTTTGGACTTTCAAGTTTAGCTCCTCTCCAAATGTGGTGCTTAATTTGACCTGGACAATATGGCTTTTGAAGCTTTCAATATGGCCTCCTATGCCTGACATTGTGCATATCTCAGTAGTCTGTTTTGGGACTCCTAGTCGATCTGCAAGAGACTCTTCAATATCAGTCTTCTGTGCGCCAGAATCAAAGAAAAACAGAATCTTTTCATATTCATTTATATTATGATTCCATACGTTGCCCTCGGCAGTCATTAGAATGAGCTGGGAGGAAGCCCCGTTTGGTACAGAGGTAACCATCTTGGAGCACATCTGTGTATTGTTGCCAGGTATATGCCTTCGGCGATCTGGTTGATTTTCTGGATACCGTTGATTGGGCCGCGATTGGTTGTTGCCTCCGTTCTGGTACCCTTGAGCTGGATTCCAAGCTCTATTATTGTTTCTTGGCTCATTCGTGTCCCTTTTGAAACATAGAGAAACGTGGTGCTTTTGTCCACATGCGGAGCAGTCCGGCTTTAAACGATCAAAGCTGCTGTGACTAGGTGAGGAGCACTTCCAACATCTGCGTCCCTCCTTTAATGACTTTCGGCGAGCTGTTTGGTCTGTTACTGCTCTGCAGGTCATGGAGCCATGGTTGTCCTTTTGGCAGAAACAGCAGCAGAACGTTGTCTTTGATTGACATGTTTATCCTGAGACGTTCTGGTGCTATATGTCTGCTTCTGGCCAAGTCTGTTGTCGACGTAACCTTTCGCAGCGACCTCTTTTTTAAGGTGGCCCAGCAGATCTTCGATCGTCTGTTGGTCGAGCGACTTGCCGCTAACAACACAGGTTTTACAACCTCACGAGGAAATTTTGCCAAGATGGTTTCTCCCCACATTGGGTCACAAGTTTTTCGGACGTCATATCCAGCTGACACCATCTGGTTAACAAGGACTTGAATTTGTTTCAGAACGGACGCACAGCTGTCAGCAAAATTAGTGGCCGATTTTAGACTTACTAGTTTTTGAATTATTTGTGATCTATTCATAGAATAGTCACAGTATGTATCTTTGAGGGTTTTTATCATCCACTCATAGTTTTGTGATAAGGGTTGTATGCCTTGAATAACGCTTTTGGCCCTTCCTTTCAAACTTTCTCTGAGGAGAATGATTTTTTCGATGACGTCCAGTTCGTCACTTTTATGAATCAAGGTTTCATATACTGCCCAATACTCGGCGAATTCTTCTGTCTGCCCATGAAATTTGGGCAATGACGCCTAGGGCGGTTTCATGGAGCGGCGCAGTCTTTGTACTGTCTGATTTTGTTCAGCGCTCTCCGTTCCGGGTTGACTGCTAACGGTGTTCTGGTCCGAGTCGACTGGCTCATCCTGGACCACCTGATCAGCAGCTATAGCGGTTACTGCAACGTTGTTTGCCAACGTTTTTTGTGAAATATAACCAAGTGTAATGCAAATAGCTTGGTTGGCACACTTGTATTCGACCACTCTCATCATCAGTTTATCAATGAGGTCCCTAGCGTCATTAAGAGTTTTTTGCGGTTGAGACTCTTCCTCAATCTGATCAATTTCTATCATCAAGTCTTTTTTCTCTGACTTGGTTTTGCAGTTGCTATATTCTTCTTTTAGCTCCTCGTATGACATTTGGAGAAGTTCTCTTCCATTTTGCAGCTGCTTTAGGCCACATTCTAGAAGCGTTATACTAGCTCGGGATTTTGTGCAATTCTCTTCATCTGCAGTGGTATAGTCTAGGCCGATCGCATATTCTTGGAAGCTCATGACTAAATTTTTTAAAGATGTGGATCTGCCCATTATCTCCGTTTTTTGAAAATGAAGTGCCATTATTTATATTTGGCTACTCCTGTGTTTTCACTAATTCGTGAAAGATGGACCCTTTTTTAACGGAGACCTTTTTTTCTGACTAGCAGAAAGTTTGCTCCAAGTAGTTTGACTACGGGAGACTTTGTTATCTGGCTCGTAGAAGATTTGCTCCAGGTACAGAGTACAGGAGACTTTGTTATCTGACTCGCAGAAGGTTGCTCCAAGTACAGAGTACGGGAGACTTTGTTATCTGACTCGCAGAAGGTTGCTCCAGGTACAGAGTACGGGAGACTTGCCCAGTTAAGGGATTTGCGGTCTTGAATTCGACCGACTTTAAGCTCAGATGGAGCTTTTTCTCTTCTCCAGGGATCAAAGATGTCACTCTTTGACGCGGGAGTAGGTTGGCTTATTAGGCCGATGCACCAAAATGTTATGGGCGCTTGAGACGTGAGGATTGCTTCTTCCCTTTCACCGTTATGGGTGGTTCAGTGGGTTGCGGAAATACAAGGATAACAGAAGAGTGGATGAATTGGCTTTATTGAGGAACGTCGTTCCTCTAAGCGTACAGGTGAACGTCTGCCAGGGCAAGGCACACCCAGCTTTGGTGCAGCGAGGCCCCGCCCCTTTACTACCGTATGAGCATCACCGGAGTCGGTGATACCTCACGAACATGAGGCGTGCCCTCTACCACTGCGCCACCCACTCACAGCGGGGATTTTTGCACTGCCGTGGTAAACTCGCTCTGCGGACGCTTAACCATTACACCTTATTACTCGTTTGCCTCAAGGATTCAGCAAAAACAAAACATGATCTGTTACTATTCGAAGGACGGAGATTCACCCTATAGTACTTGCTCTTGCGAATCCGGCGTACCGTTCAGACAGCTCCCTCGTAAGCTTTAGAATTTCCCACATCTTACCCAATCGAGGGGCGGTCTTTATGTACGAATGGTCACCGCGCCCGCGACGGCGACTGCCGCGTGCGCGATGAGCTCCGCTGCGGTCGGGTGAGCTGTACCTCATGACCTGCTGCAGATGCTAGGTTTGAGTTGTTGTCTATCCCCTCCTGCTGTTGCAGGAGCTGCAGGAAAACACGCTCTGGTTGAGAAATTGAGTTCGGATTATAAAACTAAACAACGTTCTAGTGCTCAATTTTATATGATACTTCTTCAGGAAAAGCTGAAAATATACCACACCGTCGCAGTGAAACTGACTTTGTATACACTTTCTAACACGTGATGTGCAAGTTTTGATGCAGATCTAGATATGGCCGTTTAAGTCACCCAATTGCGGCGTCTTCCGCCGCGCTCGCCGCGCTAGTCGCCGCGTGCGCGGCGACCATCCGTACATAATGTCCCGAGGGCCGCGGCCTACCCGATCAAAGTGACCGACGCGACTTTGGTGTGCTGTCCGCGCTACGGGCTGTGCATTCGAATCGACGACTGAGCACATTCAAAATTTTTAAATCCAAGCATCTTTGCTGTTCGGCGTAACGCTTTAACGGGCTACCTTCATTTAGAGTTACACCGCGGAATCCCTCTAGACTTGTTTTCTATGCTAGTGGTTCCCAAATAACATCATAAGTCTTGTTTGGTCTCCTATTCTGTGTGAATCTTTGAGGTCGCTGAATCCGTCGTGTTTGACGTTTGCTAAACGTCGGAGGTAGAGGGAATCAAATTGCGATTGGAGCGCGCTGTTCTCAGTGGAGCGCGTTATTTCTGCCGGCAACCTTCTCAAAGCATTTCAACTTTTCTCTACATCTGAAATGCTTGAAGTTATTCACGTTGTCGTGCGATGTTCACAAAGGTTGTGCTGGTTCTATCTGTTTAACCAATAAGCTATAAATTTTACAGCTAAGCACTCAGACTTGAAGATTTCTGCCGAATGTTGGGTTTGCCTCAAAGGTCCACTCCTTCTCAGCAACCTTTATGAACATGTGAGTACCGCTGAGGGATACAGTGAGGAAGATGTAAAACATGGAGGATATCAAATCTGCGAAATATGTCACGGCGCCTGATCTTTCATAGGAGAAATGTGGGAGGTCATTTTTCTCAGTACGCGGCAGGAAAAACCATATAGACATGTTGTTTAGAATTGCCTCCTGCTCTTGTAAGAACGCTACACCCAAATACAATTATCTAAACACTTTCGAAATATCAGGTGTAGACCACAATATTTACCATTTTCACGTCGAATTGAGCACTTTTCAAATCAAATTGGACACTCTTCTATGCTAGCCTAAGACTTTTGTGATCAGAGCGAACTGTTCCAAATGGAAATGAGCTTCTCCTACATCAGACTAAGGAATCTTGAAAAGGTTAGAAAGATTCCTTGTTCAAGGAATTGTAGTAAAGCTTTCTTTGAAGTTTTAATTCACTTACCCAGTAAGTGGACACATTATTTGTTTTTAAAAAAAATTTTGAGGAAAAATAATGGTCAAAACTTGTCTCTAAGAGCAAGAAGGCAGCCATTTTGTGTTCCAAAAAAAGATTGCGCCATCGCCCGTCCAAGACATCGGGTTTTTTATTCGACTGATGGCAAAATTTCTGCTTGCATGAAGTTTCACATTTGTAAACGATACAATAAGAACAGTTGCAGGGAAGGCACAATATCTTTATTTAGATGCTTCATGTTACCAGCATTTATACTATCAGTCAAACAAAAATCGCGACGAGCTTCCCAAGTGCATGGCGCGAGCTTATCCTTCGATGCGCCTGTTTGCTGTGCTTTAAGACAAACTTTAAGTTACTATTTTTCTCAAAAAAATAAAAATTAAAAAATTATTTATAGGAGCAGGTGAACTGAGAGATTTCAGAAAAGTTATACCAATTTGTTTTGAACAAAAAAAATATTCGAACCATCTTTCTGAGTCTGTAGTTTAAGGGAATTTCGATTTGGAAGCGTTTGAAAAGAAGTCTGATTTAAAAAGTCTTCGCTCCAGCTCCGATGTCTAGCCAACGTCTTTATAAAGGTTGCTGAGAAGGAGTGGACCTTTGAGGCAAACATGAGATTCGGCAGAAGTTTTCATGTTTGCGTTTTAACTGAAAAGTTTAAAAACAGCTTATAGGTTAAACAAATAGAACCAGCACAACCTCTCTGAACATCACACTACAACGTGAATAACTTCAAGCATATCGGAAGTGCAGAAAAGACACAGCGTTCTGAGGAGGCCACCGTCAGAAACGACGTGCTCCACTGAGAACAGCGCGCTCCAATCGCAATTTGATTCCCTCTACCTCCGACGTTTAGCAAACGTCGTCGTGTTTTATCATACGCACGCTTTCAAGTAGTGGTTTAAATGTACGTTTTTTCAGTCTTCGGCGGTGTGGAACAACACATCAGCAAACCAATCCACAAGTAAATTTCTGAATTCTTTGTTTCTACGCTTGACACAGTAGTATTTATCACAAAGCATTGCTAGCATATTACTAGAGCTGTCAACTAGTTGATAACTATCTGGGGATGAGGGGTGTTTCTCTTGTGAAAGACAAGTCCGTTTCAGTGGATTTCGAGCTTATGCTGAGTCGCCGTCGATATGCCGACAACACTTGGGACTCGGAGCAGGGCGACGACGTACCCGTATCGAAACGTCTGTGCTTCGAGGGTGACCTGCAGTGCGAGAAGGACAAGTGCGTATGTTTTCTTCTAAATCCTTGCTGTTTCATATCGAGTATTGTTAACGGCAGTCACATTATAGTTACTCCATAAAGGATATAGATCAATCCCTTTTTGAGATGCGCCACACATTATACTTCTAAGGCCTATGTTATACTTCGGCGACGCTGTTGTCGGCGACAATGCTGAGCGGGTGCTATGCAGCGCGTAGCAGCCAGCGCAACGCTGTCGCCGACAACAGCATCATGAAGAATAACATAGCCCTAAGGATGTCTTGGAGGCTGTTTGAATGGTATTTGGCCATAAAATGACTTGCGGTGGCCAATTCGACGGACACACGCTATATTTCTGAGTTCTTTTCTGTTCCTGTTTTTCTGGGCAATGTTTTCGCGGCATTATTACGATCATGTTGGCGCATCCTTATGGGTGTATTAATAATAAATTATATTATCCTTCCCAGACCTGCATGTACTTATTTACCGACCCCAGAGTAATGGAAGGCTTGGTTGGTGTGGGCGGGAAATCCGAAACAGGGACCTGGAATCGAGAGGGTACTCAACGACCGGTGCCTCATCCGACTGCGCTACACTCGCACTTCCCTCTAGCCCGAACTTCCACGCCCGCGAAAAGCAGGAATACATACACAAACAACGATAACACGCAAGTTATTGACGAGAAAATGGCCGCATAGGATTTCGTTGCTGTGTGGAGGACGGCATAGCTTGGCTGACTAGGTTGCCTTGTAATTTCTATTCACTATTCACTTCTATTCTCATGCAGTACCTACGGCATCTCTCCCACAAGAGAATGGTAACGGGACAAAGCAGTTTTTTTAACACATTGGCGACAATACGCAGCATTTATGCTGCGCAAGGAGGCGGTCGCGTGGGACAATACGCATCATTTTTGCTGCGTAACTTTAAACTCGATTTTCCTTTAAACTAAGGCAGTTTTGTGGGATTTTTTTTGCAGTGCTCCTATAGTCTATAACTGCGAGAAGCTTCAACAGTCACGGGCAAAGAAATGCTTGGATGGTACTCGAGAAAATTTGATAGCACGACGACGAACCCCCAAACCAATACACCCCTTTTGGATATCGTGTAATGGGAAGAGATTACTTGGTTTCCCCAAATTGAACCAAGGAGTTGTTACAAATTGACCTTAAACTAAAACACATCATTAAGAAAAAAGATGAAGTTATTTTAGGAATAAAAGCATTTCTCACATAGCAAGTGAAGATCGCGCGCACGTGCAAGGAGACATTATTGTTAACTCCTTCACGTCATGCGATTAAACTATATCAACATATTCTTTATACTTATTAGATTTTGTTTTATGATCGATGTGCAAGAGCTGCCAAAGGCTCATGCTCCGGGAAACGCCTAAATAGTCACGGACCACCTTTTGGCATAAAGCCCTATCTTTAGCCTAGCTCCATTAGAAATTATTTTGCTAAGCATTCTACTAGCAGATATTTTTCGTCCGCTTTGAATCGTAAGTTTTCCGCATCTCTTACTCACACTAGATCAAAATACCGGAACACAAAACAGGGGACGGAAGGACTAAAAATGTCTGTGAACGAGAATTTCGATCATGAAACGCAAATTCCGCCCATCCCTCACCAAAGACTTTTCAAAGCTGTGATTATGTTCAACTTCTTTTTTTGCAAAATTCCGCCCACACTTGTTGGCGCGACAAAAAGGCGACCCTGTGGGACAATACGCAGCATAAATGATTCGTACGCGCCAGGTGGCTTAGAAATCGCTTGTCCCACGCGCGCACCAATGCGAAACGCGCGATGTCGTCAATGTGTTAAAGAAAAGACGCCATGAAGCCGAGTTGCTCTTGAAATGTATGCGAGGCGTGCACCGTGTGCTATTGCAGACGGTTCGTATGTTGTCGAATTCAGACGAGATCTTCTCTCTATTATTGCTTAACTAGCGTACAGGTTGCTTTCACGGTTGACTCCATTTTTGTTGCAAATGTTATTCATAGAAAGTGGTAGTATAATTGAGAGAAGCGTCGGTGATCATCCTGTTTGACGGTTCTGATTCAGGTTCCGCGGTGTATTCCACAAAGATGTTAATTAAGTCCGTCTTTTACCCTTTATTTTTGTACCTATAAAGTCCATCCTATAGCTCACCTAATGGTGAACTGGCACATTATTTCCGGAGGCAGGGATCACTCAAACGCTCTTTTTAAATACCTGTAAGGGTTCGATATGAGGCAACATTCTCAGGGTGACGACAAAGAAACAGCAACCAGCATTGAATAGATGTGAAAATAAACTTGAAAAAGGCATGGACGCCAGTTTAGAGAAGCACATTTCGTAAACAATGAGTCGGGCGCTATTGCTTATCGTTATGCAAAATATAGCCAGATATGGATGATTAGCTGAAAAGAATCAGCAGTCGATTTTTTATATTTTTTCAGTAAAGCTTGCGACAGCGTGCAGGTTTCTCCTAATAGCTGTGCTCCAACCATGGACATCAACTCGAACGAATACTCCATGGACACCAAAGAGAAGGTGCAACAAGCACTCAACGGCGTAAACGACATCTTCTTGATCATTAAGTCTTCCTGTTTTCTAGGATCACGCTGTTAGAGAAGAGCAGAAGGAAGTCGAGCACAATTCTGAAGGGGGTTCAGCGGTGACATGCGAAGAGGGCAACATGGTACGTCAAGTTCCGTCATCAGAGCTAAAGATGTTGTGAATATCGCTTATGGTTGTGTGTATAGAGGAGTGAATAGGTTAGACAAAGTATTTAGATCGTGTACCATGTAGGCTGATATGGTAGCGGCAATTCTGGTAACTTGTTTTATAGGGGCAGAAGTGCTTCGACACGTCTAACAGGGTGTCTCGCACTTGCGCGCTTCGCGCTACTTTGCAGCATTACTGGCCTACGGAAGGTAGTTCTCGTAAAGCTTGAAATTCGCTAACATCGCGGACCTGCTGCGCATTTTGTCGGCATCAAGCCGTTCACCACTTCGGTACTTCATCACAGTCATTCCCTCCGGACCGTCCCGTGACGCCATTGGTTTGTGCTGCGCAGTACTTCTGCTCTCAGGTTGCTCCTCCGCAATCGTTCTCATGCTCAACAGCTTGCGTTTCCCAATATCGTTGACACGCGTTCCGAATCCGGATGCCAGGTTCCTCCACACCTGTTTCTTTCTACAGGATCTAACTGCTGGTCCGCCCTTACTGGTCTTCCCCCACCTTCCTGGTCCCAATTCTTGGTCCACTTCTTTGTTTCCACTATTGACCCCCGCTCTGGTCTGTTCTTACAGGTTTTCCCGTTTTTCCTGGTCTCCTCTCCAGGTTATTCTTTTCCTTCCTGGTCTCTCTCCTGGTCCATCTTGGAAGTCTCCCTTGCTGCACTTCTCTACTACCCCCTTAGTGGTCTTCCCATGCTCACGGCAGATGTCGGTGACACGTATTCAGGATCAAGACGCTTGTTGCATGACGTAAGAGACCGTCTTCCGGATCCAAACGCTCCGAATCTCGCGCAGTTGCCGCTGTGTCAAGCAGGATGGGGCTTCCTCTGCTGATCACTCCACGCCCGGCGCTGTAGGGTCCGGTTGATTCGCCCTTAGGCGGACGCTCTGAGTAATCGCCCCGACCAATGGCGCGCGGCCGGCCGGCAGCCAGATGACTCGTTCGCATCCACACGGAGGGTATGGGAGTCCGGATAAGCTGCATTGAGGAGAACAGCGTGAAGTAAGCGCAGTTATTTTACGATGGCAGTGGCGAAAACTGCGCGAAAACGTCATTATAAACAAATTGCGTCCTTAGTTTTGTAGTGCAGATTGAAAGGTAGTAGCCTGCTAATCTTCAGTCCATTCTCCACTATTCCTCACCTCAGTTTCCGTCAAGAAGCGGGTGATAGTGAAAGCACTCTCGATATATTGGGCAGAAAAGGCGTTCATTCTCGAATGCAATAGCATGAGCACCCAGGCTACTAATAGCCTTATCTAGTCCACAGTGCATTTGCTTCCTGAGGTGCTAAAACAGATTCTTGCTTTTTTATTGTTTCCTTTCACTTCGTGAAGATTCAACCTCCATGTTTTGCCAACCAGAAAATGAGTCATAAAATTTTAACTACAGCTGGTCCCATATGGAAGGCTAAGAAATCAGTGAATTCCTGAGCAAATGTGGCTAAAGTTCTTAAAACGAGGGAGCACCACTTGTTGTCCTTGGATTATGAAACGTTTTATTGATCAGCAAGACACTAGTTCCTATAGGACCTTTTGTGTAGCTTTCAGGACTGCCTAACTACTGCATGTGTACAAATAGTGAGCTCCTCGTTCTTCATTATACTGAGCATTTTTTGTTTCCTAAATCATGACAGATGGATCATGATTCGGCGGAGAATCGTTGGATACACCGTCCTCAGAAAGAGGCGGGGCGAAGGACGCGCCGAGGACAAGATGTCCGGGTCCCTGCCTTCACATAAAGGCATCGCATTTGAGGCGAAAAATTAAAGAATTGTGTTGAAAATTGAAAGAATCCAGAGAGAAGAGAGACGTTCTCCTTTCCTCAACTGCCTCCATAGCCGAACCGACTGGAAAATAACATCACTTCCCCGGGATGCGTTTACCAATCGTCTGCTATCAGCTGTTAAGCCGCGTGCACACTCCGCTGCGGCAGTGCGGCAGCCACGCTGAAGCATAGCGCGGAGGGGCGGAGTCACACTGCGGCAGCATAGGCCGCAGTGAGGAGGTGTACACACTTCCGCTGCCGCAGTGCTGTCGTCATCGGCCGCAGCGGCTGTGGCAGCTAGGAATGATCCAGGCATTCCTCACTGTCACTGCGTGCGGCCGCGGCGCAGTTCAACAGTGCCGCAGTGTGCGCGACCAGCTCCGCCCACTTTCCGCTGCCGGCTGCCCGCTGCAAAGTGTGCACGCGGCTTTTGGACGACATCATGCCAATTAACGACGGTCTCGCACACAGCAAACTTGTCCAAATAGGGGGGGGGGGGGCGGGCAGGGCGGGAAATGGGCGGCGAGCGGCACGGTGTACCGAACGACTGCTGTATATCGCTAGAAGACCTCAGATAGTATGAGTCATCGGCCGCGCGCCACTGGTCGGGGCGATGACTCAGAGCGTCCGCCAAAGTGTGAATCAGTCGGACCGGCGCTGTAGATGGTGAGGCGTATCTCAAGTAGGTTAGATCACGCCATCCCGCGCTGTAGATGATGAGTCGTATCTCACGTAGGTTAGATCACTCAATCGTCGTCGACCGCTAACTCAATTATATAATGGTAGATAGATGTACTGTCAATGTGGTCGGTTCTGATCAAACTAGACACTCTTAAAATCACGGTGAACAGCTTGTAAATCAAAATGGTCGTCTTCAAAATTTAACAAGACACGCTTGAATGCTCAAACTGAATTTCCGATTTAAGAAATTTTGGCGACTTTCAAGGAAGAAATTCCAATGGAGCCTTATTTCCCTACGTCGTAACGGGTCGCATAGTGAATGTTATCTCTTATTCAAAAATGAGATACAAACCTTAGGGACGGTGAGCCTGTCTGATTAGGATTGTCACTACACGTTTTCTTTATAGGTGCAAGTGTTCCCACAGGCTGTTCCACTGTACGAACAACATCGTCCTATAAATCACTTCAGTTATTGTGATCGCTCAGTTTATTCACGTCATCTATTCTTCTGATGTCCTCGTACACAACGAGTCGGCGTAACTTCATATGTGTGTAGGCGTTATGCGGGTTAGAGGATGCACTGTTTAGATGACGATTTCCACCTCACCATCAGTTTCGTACTGTAACGGAATCCTAGAGGCGAAGTGGACCACGCGAAAGAAAGCATAATACGTTGTCTTACGGGGTTTGAATATCACAGAAACGCCGCCTAAAAGGGATTCATCCCCCCACAAACCTGCACAGCGCCTGCATTTACACAGTTGTTGGGTCAGTTGTCATCTTGGACGATCATGCTCTTCGCTTTGAAGATGGGATGATAACAGTTGCTTTGAGTGCTTGCTTGTTTTTGGGTTGGGTCTTTCTAATAACGGTTTTTTGCTCATTTTTAACCTGGGTCTTTGGATAGTTAACGTATTCGTATTTTTGCAGTCAAATATTCTTTAGCGATCATTCATTCATGATTTTAGTCTATATATGCTATACTTCTCATGTTTAACCACCTCCATTACTAAGATTCGTCAAATGCCCCCTGATCTACCTGATTGATGAGTGTTTTGGTCTCGTTGTCGACCTCTACGTTTTGTATTAAACTTCAATGTGCGTGAATTCTATTATTATTAGTGAACCAAATAAACGACTAAACTTCAATTTATCGTTGTAGCGTAGTTAGAAGGTTTATAGTGTTCTAGTCTTTGCGTTTATTATGTCTTCAAGCCTAAATTAAAAAAAAAACTGACACATGAATGGTGGGAAATTCTTGAAGCCGTTCTTTTAAGGATTGAAAATGTCGATGTGAGTGTGGAAGCTTCAATGGAATCCATAATCACTTCCTTCTCACGTTGCCAGAATAACTCCTTGCGCTGGATGGGGCGGTCCTGACTGCTGCGATGGGTCAGCATGTCCGCAATTGCAACAGTACACTCGTATGGCGAGCGAAATGGCAGGTTCGGTGTCAGCTTGATACGGGGGTTCAATCATCGAAGGTCTGTTAATTAAGAGTCGCAAGAATAGCACAAAAGAATCCGCCGCCGACTGGATTACGCAAGATGCCAAGAGACCAGGGGCCGGATTCATCAACGGCTTACAGCAATTTAACAGAGAAAATACGGCCGAAATCCCTGATAGCGCGTCGAACTGTTTCGCTTGATTTTCCGCGCTATCAGGGATTTCGGCTGTATTTTTCTTGTTAAACTGCTGTAAGTCGCTGATGAATCCGGCCCCAGGACGCTCAACAACGCGTTGGTTGGACTTCTTCATGAGGAAACCCTGAACGAAAGGTTTGACAGGTTTCCCGCCTCTTGAGCGAGGAGGATCCACTGGAAAATTCTGACACGCGATAGCGACAAATGGAGACGTAGGACTAGGAATTTTTTGGATTTTATGAAATTTTTAGGGCACTCTCATTTGTCGCTGACAAAGAAGCGGAGAACGATGATGGCATTGCATCTCAGGAAGAGGCCCGCCCTGGACGAGGGGCGGTCTTTATGTACGAAAGGTCACCGCGCCCGCGACGGCGACTGCCGTGTGCGCGATGAGCTCCGCTGTGGTCGTGCGAGTTGTGGCTCATGACCTGCTGCGGACGCTAGGTTTGAGTTGTTGATATCCCTTTCTGCTGTTGCAGGAGCTGGGGGAAAACATTCTCTGGTTCGGAAATTGAGTTCGAGTTATAAAACTAAACATCGTTCTAATGCTCAATTTTATATGATGCTTCTTCAGGAAAAGCTGAAAATATACCACACTGTCGCAGTGAAACTGACTTTGTATACACTTTCTAACACTTGATGTGCCAGTTTTGATTCAGGTCTAGATATCACTGGCCGCTGAAATCACCCAATTGCGACGTCTTCTGCCGCGCTTGCCGCGCTATTCGCCGCGTCCGCGGCGACCATTCCTACATAATGTCCCGCACCCGCCCTGGACAGCGCCTCAGTTCGCAGTATTGCGTATAGTAATCCCCTTGCGGCACAGCTCCACGTGAAAAACCACCAAGTTCATCGCGGCGTGGGGCGTGCCTCAAAACTATTATTAGGTTGTAACGAATTAAATGGCACTGGCTCGCGCCATTTTTTGGCGCGTCTTTACGCGCTTGATCAAGAACAAACCGTAACATGTGGCATATGATTTAGAAGCGCAAACTTTGGTCTACCGGTGAGTACCAAATTTTCTATGTAAAAGTGGGAAAACTTTAGAGTTTTATTGACTTTTTTGCAGATGGACAAAAGGGTAATCCGAGGCATTTACTTGTATGAATTCAAGCTGGGCACTACAGCTAAGGAGGCGGACGAGAAGATCAACGCCGCATTCGGTCAAGAATGTTCCACAATTCGGACGGCGTTTCGTTGGTATCAGAAGTTCCGGAATGGAGATGAGAGCTTGGAAGAACATGAAGGTCGTGGGAGGCATAGTGATGTTGATGAGGACAGGCTGAGAGATGTGGTAGAGGAGGATCCACACAAAGGTACCAGGGGATAGCGAAGGTTCTTGGCGTCAGTCACAACACAGCTGCCCGGCATCTGAAGGAAATTGGAAAGACCAAAATGCTGGAAAGATGGGTGCCTCACGAGCTGTCTGAGGAGCAAAGAAACCGATGAGATCTCGTCCGCACTGCTTCTACGGAACGAAACGGACCCATTCCTTGATCGCATCGTAACCTGTGACGAGAAATGGATAATGTACGACAACAGGCGACGATCGGCATAATGGGTGGACAGCGATGAGAGCCCCAAGGTTTTTGCGAAGCCGGAATTGCACCAAAAGAAAGTAATGGTGATAGTATGGTGGTGTTCGCTGGGAATTATTCACCACAGCTTCCTCCCTCCCGGTGAATCCATCACGGCAGAGAAGTACTGCATTGAAATTGAAGAAATGATGAAAAAGTTGAAGGATATCCGGCCGGCCTTGGTAAACCGAAGGCGAGTTCTCCTTCTGCTGCTCGCCCCCATGTAGCACGAATGACGTTGCAGAAATTGAATGAGCTGAGCATTGAAACACTACCACATCCTCCGTTTTCTCCCGACCTCTCCCCAACAGACTACCATTTCTTCAAGCATCTTGGCGACTTCTTGGTAGGGGAAATACTTAAATACCAACAGGATGCCGAAAGTGCCTTCGAAGATTTCGTCAATTCCAGAACTTCTGAGTTTTATGCTACTGGGATAAAAAAGCATGTGTCACGTTGGCAAAGATGTGTAGAATCAGAAGGTTTTTAATTCGATTAATAAACTTGCCTACAAGCCGAGATATTAACCTAATAGGTTGTAACGAAATAAATGGCACTGAACCACTGTAAATTTAAACAGTTAATGACGCTGATCGCGTGTTCATCCTGCTTTCGTATAGTCCAGGTCTCTGAGGCGTATGTTAGGGCAGGAAGAACAGCGGAGTCGAATAGGTGGGCACGGAGTCGGACGTTCTTCGTCTTCTTCGCGACTTCCTCGACGCTCTTGAAAGCTCCCCAAGCCGTTCGTTTCCTCCTGCTCAGCTCCGGCGCTAGGTCGTTGGCCATATTGACTTCGCGACCCAGATACACGTAGCTGGAGCATTCGGAGATGTTCGTCCCGTTGAGCGAGAATGGGGCATCAGAAACTTGTCCGTTCCTCATGAACATCGTCTTCGTAAGATTCAGCTGCAGTCCACGTTCCCGCATACACGATCGAAGTCGGCCAGCATTCGCTCCGCCTGGCTGATGCTCGGTGTTATGAGCACGATGTCGTCAGCGAAACGAAGATGGTGCAGCTGCTGGCAGTCGACCTTCATTCCCATGTCTTCCCATTCTAGTTCGCGCATGACGTTTTCCCCTCCTCTTCCTTAATATGTTACATGACAATATTACAACAAATTAACACTGTCGAAACGCATAAATTAAAATACAAGAACAAGACTACACGACCAACTGAAACTACGATGTTAAAATGTCGGGCAATAAAAATATGGATTTGATGTAGAACAGCCATAAACACCTTAGTCCTACACTTTTAGGAATTACTTTGCTAGTTAGAAGAGAGGGCATTCGAAGGTTTATCAAGATTTATACATGTTGATACAATGTAAATCTGCGGTATTTGAAACAGTACCATGTATGTAGTTGCTATAAAATAAAGGTACACATGCTCATTAGCTGTTGAGACTATTGAAGGAAATATATGAATTTGGAAAA
This sequence comes from Heligmosomoides polygyrus bakeri, assembly GCA_947359475.1. Lineage (NCBI taxonomy): Eukaryota > Metazoa > Nematoda > Chromadorea > Rhabditida > Heligmosomidae > Heligmosomoides > Heligmosomoides polygyrus. The sequence goes on from OX375868.1 coordinate 19,095,841, forward strand.
TTCAGAAGTGACGGGAAGCTTGAAGAACCTAACAGCAAAGAGAATGAGAATTATTACGTAGATACTGTTATCAGATAACAACATGAATCATACAACTATACCATACCGTATCCCATAGCAAACTACCTGATAGTATGCTCACATCAGACACTTATGTAGACTTCCTTGTGCTAAGGGAAGCTACTACAGGTGAAACCCAATAAGGATCTCATCCATAGAAAGGAACTGCCGGCATCGGGGCACACATATCCGGTACACCGCTGTGGGTAATGTTCTGGTAAGGTCCGCAACAATACACACTGGCTGCATTGTCGGCCGGATGTTTCTGTAAAGTAGCTTTTAGTAGAAATGTGACATCGCTGCACGGGTTGTATGGGATTGATTGCGATTGAATTGTAGCTATGGAAAGAACCACTTCCAGAAATAAGGGGAGCTTGCAAGAAAGAATATTCGAAGAGGCTGAAACATTATACCTTGCTAAGAAAGGGAGTAACATAGCATGGCAGCAAGAAACGGGTGGTCGACAATTCCACGATGGCGGAAAATGTTGCCGCTGCACCTCCAACGAAGCCGATAACTGGAAAGGAATTTTATTTGTTTGTAAACACGATTGTCAACTGAAATTGTAAAAGTACACTTCTTCTCTATTATTACTATCTGCAGAAAAGAGCTGCATTGAGCAGTACCCTTTGCCTCGATAACGAGTGAGATATTCTCGAGCAGAACGAACGCACTTACAAATAATAAATACGCAGATGAAGAGAGTCGCTCGAGGAGTGTGGATGAGAACTCTGAAAAAGTTTTAGAGAAGAACAGATGATGATCAGAATGAAGAAACTACTGCAACCAGTTAAACACAAAGGAGAGCTACATACAACGACGTATATTAGGTTGTAAGGAAAGTTTACCGCCACTCTGACGTTCCGCTAAATTTTTGAAAAGTGTTCTGGAACATTCTCCCAGCAACGCATACATAGGCCTACCAATGACCTACGTATACCACAATTGTCCTCATATTGCGTGACGACTATGGCGACTATGGCAGAGAAAGTCGTTCTCGACTGTAAGCCACTTCGTCTGCTTCTGCTCTACGAGTTCAAAAAGCAAAGCAGTGCAAGAGTTGTGGTGGATAACACATGTGGACCGATGGGTCCTATCACTGTCTCCTACGCCACAGCGAAAGTATGGTTTCGGCAGTTCAGGACTTTTGTTTGGAGGGCCAACCAGATCTGATAGGCCAGTTGCAGTGAATGATGAGCGCATTCTTGAGCTCGTTCTGGAGGACCCCCGCCGTCGCATCCGTGAACTGGAAGAGGAACTCGATTGCAGTCAAACCACCTTAGCTCAACACCTGCGTGGTTTCGGGAAGACAGATATGGTGCATGGATACCGCATGAAATTAGCGGCCACGATTTGCAGATGGGCCAAGATGCGCGCATGAACTTCTTGAGGTTACGGCGGAATTTTTCTTGGATCGAGAACCTGATCGCTGGTGACGAAAAGTGGGTAGTTTACGTGACTCAGTCGCGCAAGCGTCAGTGACTCAGTCGCGGTAATGCTCAGTGTCTGGAGGAATCGCAAAGGAGTCACTCACTGGGAGCTGCTACCTGCAAACACTGCTGTCCACTAGCAATGTCTACTGCAGGCAGTTGGATCGCATTGAAGCAGCTCTTCGTGGGAAACAAGACAAGATCTTCTTCATTCACGACAATGCGGGCCCACACGTTGCAAGAGCGACTCAGAAAAAACTCCAGTGTTTCGGATGGCATGTTCCTACCGTATCCACCAGACCTCGCTCCAACGGACTACCATCTGTTTCTTTCGTTGTCGAACCATTTGCAGGAGAAACAACTCGACGACATGCAGCAACGTAAGAAGCGACTCGCTTAGTTTTTACGAAAAAAAAAACAGGAATAGAAGCGGGATCTACAAATTACCTGACAAATAGCAATGTGTTGTAGATGATAATGGTGCATGTGTTCGTTAGTTGTTGTATATAGAACGAGAGAAATAAATTTTAAAAAAATGCACGATTGGCGGGATACTTTTTTGCAACCTAATAACATGGAAGAGCTCACTCTGTAAAAGTGACTTGAGTGTGGTCCTTGCCGGTTTCCTTCGCCTGAACGTGTCCGGCAAGAAGGTAGACATAGAATAGGCATGGGAGGATCACGGCGGCTAGAGTCATGCTAGAGCCACCTAAATCAGCTCAATATCACGAGTAATACAGACCGATAACGATGGAAGGTGAGTAAGGTCACTCGAGCAGAAATCGAAGAACTGAGGAGAACAACTTCTGTAGGAGTGGAAGATTGGAGAGGGCATGAAACTGTGCAACTGACCAACGAGATCAAGAAGTGGCCCGAAGTTTGGAATGCTTTCACCAACAAACACCACCGCTGTCATGGTAGCCGATCGAACGGCTACTCTTTGCCAGCAAAAGTCTGGAAAAAACGCAGTTTATATGTGGTCACGTACCAGGGAATGCCTTCAGTTTTCCTTGAAACTTCAGACAGAGACCTATGTCATATGACAGAGCTTGGAAAGGTGATTACAAATATTTAGACCAATTGTGCTAAATGGATCTGCTGAGCGAAGTCTGGCCGGCTGAAGATTGACTTCATGTCGTAGCTTACGTATCAGACGCGGCGGCGGTGCAGTAGTAGCTTCTCGCTTCGAGGTAATATGGGCGTTGGTTCGATCCTCGGCGGTGTCGTGATTTTTGCGTTTTGCAATTTATCTTTAGTGGGACCCTTCATCCCCATGTCCACCACCAACACTTGGTAATAACATTCACGCTTTTCGAGCTCATTGAAGGTAGAACGGTATCAAATTTTGATTAACATTCAAAATAATTTAAAAACGGATGCCATTTTTTGGGATCAGCGCCCTAAATGGAGTCCATGCATAACATTTGGTCGAAAATAGTACTTCGCAGCTCATCACGGTTACCTTCTATTTATCTAGGCCTTGAGCTTAGAGGGGGCTTGATCTCGGCCACCATCCGTTTTTGATTCACTTCATGTGGAAATTGAAATTGCTTCCTTTCCATCTCTAAAGAGCTCGAAAAAGGTGAAGGATAGTTATTACAAGGCGTTTGATCAGAAACGTTTGGAAATTGGGTGAAGGATTTCACTGACGATAAATTACAAAAAGTAAAAACGCCTGTATCGGTGAGGACCCAGACCCATACATACTCCTGCGAAGTGGGAACCAGAGATGAACGGACTTACCGTTACCCGTTATCCGTCACCGTTTTAATTTAAAAGTGCCTGAACTCATGATCTGCTATTGAAATTGGCGCAATTTAAGTCAGTTTCATTTTTTGTTGTTTGTTCGTCATCCATTTTTGCGTTAATCGCCCATTCTTGAGCAAAATTATCCGTTGTCCGGGTTTCGAAATATGGTTATTCGCTCATCCCTGGTGGGAACACTACCACTGCACCGCCGCCGCATCTGTTTCACTTACTAATTTCTGCGCTGACTGAGCAACACTGCGTCCAGTGCTGTACCAACGCACACGACAAGCTTCGACTATGCAATCTCTCACCGGCCAGAATTCGCTTGAGAGATCCAAGCAAAGTTGGAGGGCGCGGCATAATTACGGGTGCACCTAAACATTTTAATTTTTTTTCGTTTTATTCCCAGAAATGTTCCCGCTTCATTCGCCTAATATGTTGACTGAACATTCTGGAACTCATACGTACTTAAGTACAAAATGGTTAGGCGTTCCAACCATCGAAGTGCTATTATCGAACTTCATAACGCCGGCAAGCAAGCGAGAGATATTGTGAGGATCCTTTCCTGCCCCGAAGAACAGCTCAGGCTACAGTAAAACGCTTCAAGGAATTGAAGACCTAAAAAGACAGAAAAAGAAGAGGGCGTCCCGCGACAGCTGCCAACTGGAAAAATGTGAAACACGAGAGAGAAAAATCCGAACGAACGCCAGGAGATCGATGCGCCAGATGGCAAAAGACGTAGGAATAAGCGAAAGGTCAATAAGGAGGATAGTCGGGGAAAGCTTAAGAAGTTCCCTTATCGTCTGCAGAAATGCCAACTCCTGACGAACACTACGAAGAAGAGGAGATTGGAAGGATGCAAAAGGTTGCTGCAACGATTCACGGTGGCACGCGCTCGAGACTTCGTCTTTAGCGATGAAAAGATTTTCACGTTGAATCCAGCCTTCAACTCCCAAAAATGAGAGGATTATTGGGGACTCGCTTGCTGATGCTACCGCTTAATGACGAGTTCAGGAATGTGCGAGTGAGCTTCAATCCGTGGAAAAAGTTCTCAACCGTGGATCAATTCCCACTTCAGAGAGGCCTACTGGTGCTTTCTACAAGATTCGCTCCAGCACACAAAGCGAGGGTGGTCCAGGGGTCGGATATATGAACAATTAAATCCGTGGGTATGCGGGGTATAAGGGGTAGAGGTAAGGTAAGAGTCAGGTAGAGATAAAAGCGTCAGAGACGCAGACTTTATTGTGGGTATTTCTACCCCTATACCCGCGGGATAGGGTGCGTGTAGCGCAGTCGGAGGAGGCGCGACTGTCGCATGCACCCGATACCAGGTTCCTGGTTCGGATTTCCCGCCCAGGCCAATCAAGCCTTCCATCCCTCCGGGGTCGGTGAATTGGTACCAGACTTGTCTGGGAAGGATAAAGCGCTGACTTGTTCATCGGCTGGCCACCGCAAGTCATCGCATGGCCAAATACGCATTCATTTCGCCTCCACGATATCCCGTAGAAGTAGAATGCGCTGGCACATCCCAGAAGGGATTGAATAACGCCGTCCGTTATCCTTTATACCCGCGGGATAGTCCTTGATGAATCCGGCCCCAGGACTGGTGCGCCGAGCAGCTGCCTGACTTCATCACACACGACGAATGGCCCTCCAGTTCTCCGGGCCTTAACCTGGTGGATTATTCTGTGTAGGCCATCTTAGGGGAAGAAGCTTGCTCTACTAGACACCCAAATTTCGTCTCTTTTAAGGAGGCGCTTTTGAAATCCTGGGACGAGATTGATGAACCGTACCTGCGTGCCACATGCGAAGCGTTTGTCGAAAATCTGAAGGACTGAGTGGAGGCTGAAGGCGATCGTTTTGAAAACTGTTAGCATGCTTTGAGTTGTCATGTTTGTGGTAGATAAACTTGATAGTTAGAATTGATCTGCGATGTTTGACTTCAAAATGCCATTGAATTTTAGTGCACGGGTAACTTTGCCGCACCCTGTTCCCCGTCATGTTTCATGGCTTCTAACAAGACATAGGTCTCTGGTCGAAGTTCCATTGGAAGCTGAAGGCATTCCCTGGTTAGGATACCATTAAACGTCGTGCGGACGTACGATGAGGACAATGGAAAACATCCTCCAGCTCCTGATTCAGTGGGTTGAGGACGATTGTCACTGTGAGAATACAATGTATCGTAATCAATATGTTGCATGTTTGTTGGATCCATTGGGTCTACAAAGAATGATGTAATGAATTCGATTCTAGATAAGAATCTAAACAGCGTAATACCTGTATTGAAGGGAGAATAGAGTCCCTGATGGCGTCGTGGTACGTGAAATATCCCGTGGTGGCTATCGCACCATACATCAAGAAAAGCACTGGAGATGAGTCATTGAAATCGTTACACAAAGATTACCATCAATCATAAAACAGAGATGTGAAGAACCCTATAGATAGGGAGAAAAGTTGGGGATAGAAGTACGAGCTGTAGGACTTACTCAGAAATGATACCACAAGCGATTTGCCATACTCGCCGGGATTACGCATGTCGTGTTGAATCGTTGGGAATGCAGCGTGACCACCGCAAGAGAAGATCAGTGTTCCCACAGCGAGAAAGAAACTCTTCATCTTCAGCGGGGGCACTTCTCTAAAAGTCTGGAGAGCGGTCGATTGTTTCCTTTATACGAGAAAGTTAATATCTGAGAAAGCAGGAGTGAACAGCCAGATGCTAGAAGTTGAACTTGACTTGGGTTCAGAGTAACTGTATAAGTCATGATAATGAATGATAGTGGCTTGTATATGTGGCTATTCCTGCAGCCAACATACTTTAGGAGATCAAAAGCATGTTCTTTCTTTCGCAAATTAAAAAATTAATTTCTAAAGAATTCTTCTTTAAAAATTAATTTTTTAGTTATGGCAATAATATTTATATGTCACTAACGAACTCAGTTTTCTGTACAACGTTATGAGCACATTGCCCAAACCGATACACATATATCCGCTCCACGACAGAGATAATCGTTGTGGGATTACAGTAATGCCGATGAGTCTGGTCTTTCCTCAGGGCTTGTTCATACTTCGCGACAAGAGCGACAATCGCCCGCACAAAACATACAAATCGATTAAAACCGAGCGATCGCCGCCGAAATCTGTCCGTACTCGAGCGCTGGCGCTGTCGCTCCCGTCGCTCTTGTCTCCTGTCCATATTTCGCGCCGGCGACGGGAGCGACAGGAGCGAATGGTGCGACACCATGTCGCACTAATGTTTGAATGAACTCATGCCTATTCTGTGGCATGGTAAATATACCTAGTTTGAGTGCCAGATCGATGATATAGGTAATACGAGTGCTTGCTAGTGTCTGTGTTGACTGACAAGAAATAGGCGTTATGGTGCAATCACGTACAACGTCTGTCGCCGCAGTCGCTCTTGTCGCTCTTGACGCAAAGTATGAACAGGCGCTTAGCAACGTTTTTGCTTACGAAGACTTCGGGTGACCATGTTGGTTCTTTTTTTTTTGCGAAGTCTAGCGAGCGGAGCCTCTATCTTTAAGGTCCTGTCGAGGTCTGTTTTGAAGAAGCGCATGAGCTGATTTGACGTGCACTTTTCCATTGGTACTTACGTGTACTGTGAGCATAATCCGAAGTCCAAAGAGATTCCGACAACGATCAGGACAACTGCAGCTGCGGTGGTGAACATCGCCGCCACGACTGCCCACCTAAGCATAATACTTTGTACTGAGAGAATGATTTTTTTCTCGCAAAGTTAGATACCAATTCTGCGTATCTACTTACGGGCAGGAAGAGCTCTGCACAAAAACAACTCACCAAAAATCCTGCGGCGACTTCAGCAGAGTAACGGGTAGCAGACATACGGCCAAGATCAAAACAACAAAGCAGTAGCTGAAGTCGGTGTGAGCATAGGTCTTAACAACGGCTTTACTGAACAGCTCATAGACAGATCTCTTTATAGACACCTTACCTTCACTACGTCATGAATATTTTTCGACGACAAAAGCAGATATACGGTCGAGATTCCAAATTGGGTGATGTCATTAACTATAGAAACAAATCTCCTGAAGTACAGGTTGAAGAACATTCGTATGATTATTCGTATCGGTTCACATAGATAGGATAAGATATAGTAGAGAAAACTTCAGGAAGAGGAATGATGCGTCTCTACCTCGCGTGCTCGCCCATTGCACGGAAGGCGATTTCTGGATAAGGCTTCCGGCAGTGCACTCTGTATTCTGGCCACGTGTTGAGCAGAATATTCCAACTGTTTCCGAGTGCCCATGCAGTGTATAGAGTGACACTCATCATCACAATAAGCAGTGCAAAACCAGAGTAGAATTCTGGAAAAACGTAGAACATTTCATCGAGGAGAGGAACTGTAATGCTAACGAAGAGAATAATAATAAGGGCAATAAGTTCGCCGATGTTGTTGAGGCGCGCCATGCTTCGATCTCGAGATAATGTTTGAAATGAAGTTCTCGCCTACATCTGTATCGATGTTGACATATGATGCCAAGCCCAAAACAATGGGAGATCACACCAAACTTTGGCATTAAAACATGCAGAAATAAACAAACTAAAAAAAGAAAGACTCAAAAATCAAGGACTACATCCAAGATCCAGAATGGCTACAAGAATAAATATTTTCCATGCATCCAAGGGGTTTTTCTAGAGGGATTTGCGTCTACCGTAATTTCCAGCTTCCAATGCGCTGGCGAGGACCACAATACGCTACTATCGCGACCGACGAATACAGCATATCCTCCGGATAGGTTGTACGTGCGAGCTCCAATGATGGCAAGCTAGACACGCTTGTTGTTACAATGTTTATGCATATGAGAGGCGGTTTCGAACCATGGGTATCTCTCTGAAGCACTCCAGCGGTTCCCTAACCTTCCTCATTTATTCCACATGGTATCTAACGATCTTTCGGCGGCTGTGCAACGGTTGACGTGTATTTTTTAGCTTTGGCCAGCCGAATAGCATTCTTCTCTTCCTGTGGCTCGTCCAGCTTTTCGTTTAGAGCATCCATCTCCGCGCTCTTTGCCTTTGCTACAGCTGTTTTCGCCAGCCGCTTCAGCTTACTATAGACTGTAAGATGCTCGGGTGCCCTTGTCTTCTGCCACTGCTTATAGGCCTCCTTCTTTTTCCTTACAGCAGCCTGTACCTCTTCATTATAGAACCATATAGCCTTATTCCCTCTGGTTCCTCTCTTTGTTTCGACGAGGGTTTCCGTGGCACATCGTAGGATCGTTTGGGTCGCCCTCATCCAGGTCTCGTTTACGGGGCCGGTTGGATCAGGCAGACCTGCTTCGAGCGCTGCCTTTCCTAGCTCGTTGCACTTTGTGCCCCGCAACCTCCACCATCGGATTCTGAGTTCTGTTCATATTTTGGAGTAGAGGAATGTTAAGATCCGCTACCAAGGGCCTATGCTGTGATACGATCTCTTCTCTCGGGAGGACCTTTATATCCTGGACGGTTTTCAGGTCAGTCCTTCTCACCAGGATGTGGTCGACTTCCGTCTAACTTCCTCCGCTAGCATAGGTCACCTTCTGGCTTTCCCTTTTCGCGAAGAGGATGCTACAGATAACCAGGTTGTGAGCGACAGCCAGATCGAGAATTCTTTCTCCATCTGGATTTACCAAGCCGACCCCTTTACCTCCATGAACTTTTCCACCCCTCTTTTGCAACTCCCCACGTGCCCCATCATGTCCACTGCTACGGATAGATAGTCGCCTTTTGGTGCGGACCTTATGGCCTCCTCGAGCGCGAGGTAGAGTTCAACCTTGTCGTGCTCGGGGCATCCGGTCTGCGGAGCGTAGGAGGACATGACGGTCCAGTAACCTTCCTTCGTATCAAGCCGCAGTGACATGATGCGTTCGCTTTGGACAACAGCTACCGAATCCTTGAGATACTCTGCGATAGCTGTCCCGATACCATTCCTCTTCGTGTCCTCTCCGTTGTATTAGGGGGTGGGGGGGGGGCAAAAGTAATGAGACACCCCATGCCGTGACCACATATCTCGTGGCTGGAGTCTGGTTTCGTGCTTATCGTATTTGTATGTTTGTATGCTACTTACTGAAGCCCATCTGAGAAGTTACCACTTCCGCCTTTTCCAGAAGCATGCCAAAACCCCAGTCTGTCTCATGCCGAAACCCCAGTCTGACGAGTCGACCTGTGTCGCGCAAATCTCTCCCAATTCCCAACCCCGAGCAGCCTGGGCTCAATATTCACGCCAGATGAGAAGTACGTCTTCTACCATAACCCTGCCAAGCAGAGAGTCTGGGTAAGGCCTGATGACCTGTTACCGACCTTCGTTCGGCGAGATGTTCACGGCGATAAGCACCTTTGGAGTTTTGGGTCTGCGCCCGTGGAAAGGTTTACCGGAAACTGTTTCTCAGGAGCACTACGATGAACTCCATGGCCATTGTGAGCGAAATAGAAGAGATGGGCCGGCGACTCGCTCTTATTCAATCTCAGCGCTTCAAGAAGGTTCTCCTCTTCGACAACGCCGCACCCCATCGAGCAAAAGTGACCACGGATAAGCTTAGCCAGCTGGGCTACGTTCACATGCCTCACCCACCGTATTCGCCGGACATCTCTCTCCTTGCGACTACCACTACTTCTTGAGCTTACAGGACTTCCTGGTCGGAAGGGACACAAGAACCCAAGCAGTCTTTGACAACCATATCGAGCAGTTGATCAACACCAGGCCGAAGCAGTTCGGGAATGATGGGATCAGGAAGTTGGCTGAGCGATGGCGTCAAGATCATTGCCCTTAATGGCAAATACCTTCCTCAGCATCGTTGAGTTCTAATTGAGTTATAAAGAGATAAAGAATTTTTTCAATTTGTCTCATTACATTTGCCCCCCCCCCTAATAGAACAGCTTGATCCCTTCTCCAATCTCCTTGGCCTTCCCCCTTTCCATCTCGTTCCTTCTGCGCTTCATCTGTTCGGCCTCTTCCCTGGATCTTCCGGTCATTAGTGTTTCCACATTCAGAGTTCCCATTCGAATTAGCTTCTTTGGCCAAGGTCGTTCTACCCTCGGTAGCCCTCGCATACTGACCTCAGAACTCGGGCGGGGATTTTGCGCGCCACTTCTAGGTGACGTCCTAGCCTTCACACTGATTCTGTTGCGACTCTTGATCATGGTTTGTGACGAGTTTCTCCATCAGCCGGCCTGTCATCCTGGGCCTGACGCTAGAACCGTTGCTATTTTTGCACTTTCTGCAACGCATAGACATCACATGAGGAGACATGCCATACCGACAACCGCTTATGGTGTCTACCTCCTTTCTCACCCTGTGCGGAGTTCGTGTCACCCCTTTATTGCCTTCGGATGCCCCTTTCGTACCTTCGGGGGGCGTGCTGTGATTCAGACTTCGCTAGGCTTCCGAAGAATTGTCGAACTCCTTCTCAGCTTGGGAGACCCTGCCGGAGATTGAAAACCTCCGCTGTACATCGCAGTTCGACACCCATTGCCACCCCACGCCACGATGGCGCGCTAAACCATGTGGGAGGGTCTAGTGCTGAGAGCAACTTACGGAAGATCGGTATCCCCAGTGCACCTTTGAAGTTGGTAATGTTACAAGATTATTTCATAATGTCGAGGAACACTATTAGGAGAGAAAGTTTAGTAACAACTATGCATAATAAATGGGGATGGCTGGAGAGCGACTGTAGCGATGTGCAGTGGGGGGAAGTCCTGGTAGTTCGAATCGGTCGGTTCCTTACATGTGTAACTTGGCCAAGTTGCCATGGCACACATCTTGCTTCAGAAGGATACTGTGCATCCACCGCTCGCAATGGTAGTACATCGTGGTGCCCAGGAAACAGAAGGGATGGGCGGAAGCAAACCTGGCCCCTTATTTGTGGGGTGTTCTATAGACGGCGGCGAATGTGCTAGGTGCGGTCGACGGAGAGCTGCATTTACACTGAATCTATTACGACATGGCTCGGCGAATCCACAATGAAGCATAATCCCACTAACAAAGTAATCAGCAACAGTAGAATAGTAACAACCCCAATTTATGATCAAGGATTACTTAAAATGAGACCTTCTCGTAGCCATAACAATGAGGTTTTGCGCAATCTCTAGCTTAGTGACGTATTTCCATCAACAACAGAATTTATTAGATTCCTTAAAAGCTAGCTTAGCATAGCTATGTAGACTTAAATCTTCCTGATTGCTCTAGTGGCTAGCTGTTTAGTATTTCCCTTAGGTGTCGGCACACTTTAAAAAATTCACAACCCCACAGATTAGAGTTCTTGTGACATTCAAAGTCCACTCTTTCTTTATAAGTTTATTCCAGCTCCGTGCTTTCTTTGATGTGTTCTCGCTTATCAACACTGTCCCTTGTTCGTTAGCAGCACGTGATTGTTTTTAGGCCATTGTGTCATTCCCTGCAAAGTGATATTGGGGCGTGCGACTGTCCTAATGTCTGGTGGGAAAATAAAAGTACACAAACCATTTGATAGTCGCCAATGCATGCGTGCGTAGCACGGCGTATAATAGCGGTTTTATTGCTATGACAGAGAACAACTAAAGTATTGGACTACAGCAGTTCTCGTAGGCATCAACAGATGGATAGAACTATAATGTGTATAATCATCTCTCATTTCATCAGACATTGGACCAACTAGGTGTGATTTTGAAAGCAATTACCACGTCTAGAGCAGACGATGCCTTGTAAATCGCGATCACTATTATTCAGCTGCGATGCCCCTAGACGTGCTATGAATGTTACTCAAAGATACTCCACACATAGTGATTGCCTAAGTCGTTGAATAAGAAGTGGCCGCTTTTGACTGAAAACTTTGACAGGTCATAAGTCTGCTTGAAAACAATTTTATAAAACGAAATAAGCACATTTACAATTAATACACGTCTCCCAAGGAGACAATAAAAATCAGTGCTACGAGAATTAATAAAGCATAAGAAGTCATTTTCGGCATAATCTTGGTTGCTAAATTTTTATCCTTTACAAGGCGATCTGAATGAATGAAAAAATGTTAATCGGTAGGGGACAGATCTGGCGAATATGCCAGATGTGGCAGACTTTCGTGTCCCAATTCATCGATTTCAACAATTTTTGGAACGTGCGGTTACGCGTTGTCGTGCTGTAGGAATGGGCCTCTTCGGCTGACGAAAGCCGGCCGTTTTTCAATGAACTTCCGATGCATCACTTCAATTTCGGCACAGTGCTTCTCCGCTGTGATAGTCTCTCCAGTCCTCAAGAACTTGTGATGAGCTATACCAGACATTGTCCACCATACGGTCACCATGGTCTTCTTTGAATGAAGACTTGGATCTCTTTTTGACTTCCGTTCTTGTCTGGCCATTGCGCAGAGCGACGACGATTGTCGTAGAGGATCCACTCTTTATCGCATGTCACGATCCTGTCCAAAAAGGCCCTTAAATTGCGCAGCTTTAACGAACCACAGGTGTCGTGGCGCATCAGCGTCTGCCGAATGTCAGTTCGTGTGGTATCCATTCATATATTTTAACACATTTGCTTAAGCCTGAAGCGGCTGGTAGAGAGGCTATATGTTGTTACACGATATTTTGTTGCGATCAAAACTCTTGCGCCAGGCGGGACTCGAACCCGCATCTTCTGCATCGCTGCCCGGAAAGCAGAAGATGCGGGTTCGAGTCCCGCCTGGCACAAGAGTTTTGATCGCAACAAAACATCCATTCATATAATTTCTCTACTCTTCCGAACGCATTGATGTGGCGGATGATAGCGCTGCAGTCAACGCGAAATGCTGTGCTGGCTCTCTCACAGAGCGGATCCGCTTCCACCATGGCTTCGAGTTGGTCGGCGTTAAGGAGTGATGGCGGCCTACCTCGGTCTTCACCTTCAAGACTTTCTTCCCCAGATCGAAACCTATCCAACCAGTGGCGAATTAGCTGCGGTCGCGGCGTTGTGTACACCTTTCCATTCCTACAAGTAGAGGACCCGGACATCACGTTGATTCATATTGTATAAACGGCATCAAAAACTCGGTAGGAGGGAATTTTGTCACAAATACTGTAAACGTTAAAAGAGCGGAAATTCTGCGCTTTTAGAAATTGTGCGCAGTGCCTGAAACGGGACCATGAAATGGACCAAAATTTGAGGTGGCAAATCGGCCATTTCATGTGCAACGACGAAGTCTTATCATTAATTCCTAATTTTCATGTATTATAGTACTACATAAAACACATTTTAAATACTTTTCATATACTTGAGCGTAGACGATAGTTGGAGTATTCACACGAGATCAAATGAGAGAGATGCCTGACAGCAAAACCATTGTAAACTACAGGTCATCTTTTGATAATTCAATGATCCTTTGAAACCGTTTTTTTTCACACATGGGGATACCTTTTAGCAGTGTTGAAAATTTTCAGTTTTGTTATAAGCAAAGAGGTGGAAAAATTAGGATACCGATGCCAAATGTCTATGTCAATGATCTCTAGTTGTAACCAAAGAACACAGATCAAACATAGTGATTGGCGTTTGCACTTTCATCAAAGGCAACTCGTTGCTTTATTGAGCTGATAGGGCTTCTGCTGCAGCTGTGAATGACAGTACAGAAACACGCGGAGGTTGAAAGTCGAATCGGTTTCTGATTTATTGCATTTATTACCCTAATTCGCATTAATTACAGCGTGGAGGAGGGTAAGGTTACGTGTACGGACCTCTCCTAATACCTGTTCCTATTCCGTTATTGCTTAGAAATGCTTAGCGTCATCCTTTAACGGACTATCGTACCGATCATGCAACTAACCGAGGCAACTTTAGGGCCATGCTTTTTTTTAGAGGTAGCCTAGGAACAGTTCATCAGGGTTCCGTGGCATCATCGCGACTGTAAATCTGAGTCTAAGTAAGCCTTTCGATAAAAATTTGCTATAAATAGATCATTAAAGAGCAAGAAACATAGCCGTATATATAACAATATTGCCCTGGCTTACTAAACCACTCAAAACTTTGGGCTCGAGCCGAAGTTTTTCGTACACTCGGCATTTCAGAGAGGAAATCACGCAAATAGGGAGGTCAAGTTGGTACATCAGCAACTATTTAAAGGATAAGGAATCCTACAAGAAAAAGATAGCTAGGTGATCGTCCTAAGTAGTTATCTAGATGGAATAAGGGTCATCTGGTTTGGCTAGCTTACAGCCTTCCTTCCTTCCACCCGGTCCACAAACAGCACTCGACAGCATTTGGAGCTCGTCTCGTAATATCCAAGCCGACGGCCACACATTGTTGACAACGTTACTATACAGCACTCCTAATACCACTGCTGGAGTCAAATTCGCTCAAACACGCGCCACACACGCACACACACACACAACACACACACACACACACACAACACACACACACACACACGCGAGAAACTGGGCCAAGGTCAGGTACTTTTGCAGTTAATCCTATATGGGAGGAAAATAGTTGTTAGCTCCAGTTAGAGGTTTTTGGCAAAAAGAAGTGGAACATCGAAATGTGCAAGTAATGTTCAATTGAAGATAAATAGTTTTACACCGGGAAGTGTGTTATGCTCTTTTCTACAACTGGACCTGCTCTAAGAAGTATGTGGCGTTGTCAACAAAAACCGTTAAGAATCATGTATTTTACCTGTCTGCACCATAGCGGTAGGTAAGGCAACGAGACCACCACCGGCCATGTCGTCTACAAGGAAAAGTGCCGTAACGAACCAGCTGAGGCCCTTTGGATTTCTGAATGGCATGGTCATGTCTAACACTGAGCTCCTCAAAGAGTAGGTACATGACGTCGACGACGAATCAGCGTAGCTGCTGGTGCTCCTTAACGGAACCGGTTTTATTTGTTAGAAGATAAGAAGAGCAAGAAGATTCTTGATGAAATATGTAAAATTTGATTGGTTTATTCGGAGTAGTCTTTCTCTTAAAATATTCGTTTCGTTTTATACGAAAGTGACTTACTTTTTCCTGGAATCACTTTCAGGAGACGGAACCTTGGTTGCTGAACTCCAAGACATTTTTTACGTTGGTGTCGGTATGGAGGAGAAGTCGGACAAATTGTAGAAGATCACTAGTGACTGGCGAGTCCTACGGCGAGCTTACCGCACCTGCTAGCCGCGATAATCGGATGTGAACCAAATTCTCTAAAAAAGAGTGGCCATTGTGCAATATTTGGCATGTAGATGGTATGACAGCATTTGCTATGGTGAGTGTGAAAGGTTATAAAAAGTTGTAAGCATAAGAAAATATTAAACGAGGAGGGGTGAAAATAACAAAAAATAAGTCTGTGTCATTTTCTGTATTGCTTATCTACGTCTTTCTCAAGGAGGCGCGTGAAGCGCAGTCGGAGAAGGCGCCGACTGTCGCCTGCACCCGATACCAGGTTCCTGCTTCGGGTTTCCCGCCCAGGCCAACCAAGCCTTTCATCCCTCCGGAGTCGGTGAAATGGTACCAGACTTGTCTGAGAAGAATGAAGCGATGAATTGTTCATCGGCTGGCCACCTCAAGTCATTTTATGGCCAAATACGCATTCAAATCGCCTCCACGATATCCCGTAGAAGTAGAATGCGTGAAGCATCCCAAAAGGGATTGAGTAACGCTTTATCCTTTATCCTTTCTCAAGGAAGTCATAGGGAACGATACTCACCAGGGAAGGATCTCAGGCGTAGGTCTGAACGGGGGAAATGGGTAGATAGCGAGAATCTCCACCTTTCGTATAGTAGAAAAACATGTTTCGTTTTTGCTGAGTCCTTGAACCAAAAGAGCCCTCGAAGGTGAGGGTACAGTAGCGCACCGTCAACATGTGGCCATGTGCATGCGTGCGTGCGATATTGTATGGGACGCGGCTGAAACGCTCAGCAGCAAGCGAGTGGGTGGCGCAGCAGGGTACGGGGCTGCTTCGAAGGTGCTAAGACAGGTGTTCGACTTTGTGTTTGTGCACCATTTTTGATTTTTTTCATAAACGCTGCCTCCTTCACCAATTTGCTTCCTACACATCTCTTGCACATTTATTTCACTCTAAATTGTCAAAAGGGCCAGATTCGTGATCAACATCCTATGACGTCGACAGGCCTAGTCACCCATACCTGCTGTATCCTACCGTAATCCACCGAAATTTCAAAAGCAGCTTTCAGATTCGTGATTAGCACCCCAAATACCCTCCCCCCTAGCAGAAGTCTGGGCAAATTCGGTGATTATGACCTCGACAGCCCTAGTCATCCGTACCTGCTGTGACACGTACCTGCTGTGAGGTCACTGTTTAACATTCACTGAAAAAAAAAAGCTTGTATAATTCAGAAAATGGGAAAAGTGAGTGACCAACTGCTCATAGTAAACCCTTACTTGACAATTTAGTGTGAAATAAATGTGTAGGAGATGTGTAGGAAGTAAGCTGATTTAAACCGCCATTAAGACACTATTGTACTTTAACGACTCTAAAGGTCGAGGAGAGGTTGAAATTTTTCTTGTCCCAAACCTCCCGAGGGAATTATTTGGGGGTGCTGATCATGAATCTGACATCCGTTTTTCAAATTTATGCCGATTGCGACAGGTTACAGCAGGTGCGGGTAACTAGGGCTGTCGAGGTCATGGAATGTTAATCACGAATCTGGGTGTTGATCACGAATCTGACCCTTTTGACAATTTAAAGTGAAATACCAGGCTGTCCAATAATTCTTGTCCGAATATTTCACCATTTTTAATTTTTTTCAAGTTTATTGAAAAACAAGTCTAATCAACAATATAATCACCACAGTTATCCACAACAGTGGCCCATCGATTGGGCAGGTCGCCGATGCCCTTCGCCCAGAACTCCGGGGGCAGCGACTCGAAGAAGTCCGCGATGTCGGATTTGAGGTTGTCGTAGTTGGTGAATTTTCTTCCGGCCAAATGGTGCTTCAGCGGGCGGAACAAGTGGTAGTCGGAGGGGACGAGGTCCGGGGAATACGGCGGACGGGCAATCGTCTCCCAGCCGAGCGTCGCCAACTTCTGCTGGGTCTCCTTCGCCACGTGGGGGCGCGCGTTGTCGTGCAGCAGGTGGACCGAGGCCCGTCGGAAACGCTTTTCTCTGATGGCGGCGGCTAGTTTCTCGAGCTGATCGGTGCAGATGGAGGCGGTGACCGTCCTGCCTTGCGGGAGCAGCTC
The DNA here is from genome assembly GCA_947359475.1 of Heligmosomoides polygyrus bakeri. Lineage (NCBI taxonomy): Eukaryota > Metazoa > Nematoda > Chromadorea > Rhabditida > Heligmosomidae > Heligmosomoides > Heligmosomoides polygyrus. The sequence goes on from OX375868.1 coordinate 19,113,207, forward strand.
GAAGTATAGCATGCCCTTGGCGTTCCACCAGCAGCAGAGCATGATCTTCAGCGGGTGCAGGTCGGCTTTCGGCGTCGTCGGCGGCTCTTCTCAACGCGGGATCCAGATGGCACGGCGGGCGACGTTGTCGTAGAGGACCCAGCTCTCATCCCCAGTGACCAGGTCCTCGAGAAACTCTTTGCGATGCGGACGAAGGAGGAGGGACTGGCAGACGGCCACGCGGCTCTGCTTGTTGGCGTCCGACAGACGGTAGGGGATCCAACGGACCAGAACTTTGTGGTAGCCGAGTAAGTTGAGTAGATTGTGGATGGTGAACTTGCTGCAGCCGAGCGTCGTCGCCAGTTCACGGGTGGTGGCTTCCGGCTTCCCCTTGATACAGCGACGGACTTCGTCATCATCCACCGTAGAAAGCCTCCCGCTGCGTTCCCTGTCCTCGAGGCTCGTGTCGCCGCTCTCGAAAGGATTGAACCAGCGCCTGACTGTGCGATGGGACACTGCATCCTCCTTCCACGCTCTGCAGATGTTGGCGACCGCGGTGCCCGTGTCGTTACCCAGCAGCCACTCGTAATACACGAACGTACGAATACGACCTTGGTCCATTTTAGCTTGTACTGGTAGCTAGACGCCGCCTCTGCGCCTCATATACCCCTAGCGCGGAACTCTGGTGAACCTTCTAGAAGGTTTTTAACTTGCCTGATATTATAACACTTCTAAGGAAAATTATAGAATTTTGAAAATTTTCGGACAGGAATTATTGAACAGCCTGGTAAATGTGTAGGAGATGTGTAGCCAGCAAGCTGGCGAAGGAGGCGGCGGTTATGAAAAAATGCAAAAATAGTGCAGGAGTCGAACACCTGGTCTAGCACCTTCCTCAAGGGCGATTAGCTCTTTTGCTTCAAGGACTCAGCAAAAACGAAACATGTTTTTCTATTATATGAAGGTGGAGATTGTCGTAGTACTATCCATTTCCCCCGTTCAGACCTACGCCTGACGCCCTTCCCTGGTCAGCTTAGTTGTTGCATTGGTTTCACGCTTCTTTTATTCATCGAGCAGGGTGAGAACTAGCATAATATTTTGACAGGATTTTTGTGAATGATTCATACTTATTCTGTCAGTAAAAAGCTTTCCTTTCATTGCCGAAGGCCGCCTTTGCGTTCGACGTTCTCTTCTCTTTAATAACATTGGTAAGAAGAATTTTATGTAGGGGCCATCAGTTTCTCAGGATTTTTAACCTACGTTAATGGTGAGCTAAAGCTGTTTTGATTCACCAAAACCTAATAGAATTTTTTCCATTGCTTGAACAGTTAAAATAAGAACGGAAAAGTGTACATGTGCGAGCACAGATGGGCGTTTAAAGTCTTATTTTTTGTGCATGCTATGATACTATATTATATGTACATGTGCGAGCACAGATGGGCGTTTAAAGTCTTATTTTTTGTGCATGCTATGATACTATATTATAAAGTGCTGAGAGCTATAAGGCGTCGCCAACGTGACCGTGAATTCAGAAGACCAGGTAAGGAGTCGTCCAGTGCGCGTGGTATTCAGAGGACGTGTCGAACGCGTCGTTCAGCGTCCCTGGGAATTCAGGTGATCGTCGATCGAAGGCCTCCACAACATGGGAAAGTAATCAACATCGATCAATATTATCGATTTTCTCTCAAGCGATCAAAGTGAGAGTCAGGTGATTATGATCACCGATGGAATCAATATCGATCAATATTATCGATTTTCTCTCAAGCGATCAAAGTGAGAGTTAGGTGATTATGATCACCGATGGAAGACCCACCGCTGGTGGGGGGGGGGGGGTTGATCGGGAGGCTAATATCGGTCAACATTATGGTTTCCTAACCGCTGATTTCGGACTGGGAAACACGCAGCTATTATGACCGCCGGAAGTGCTTCACAACGGTTGGAAAACCTTAATTGAAGGACCAATATCGATCGATGTTGTTGAATGTAGCTTGAGAGTGACATTCCTTTGCTTGTCTATCGATGACGTTAAGCCGCGTGCACACTTTGCAGCGGGCAGCGGGTAGTGGAGTATGGGCGGAGCTGGTCTCCGCCCACATTCCTCTGCGGCACTGTGGAACTGCGCCGCGGCCACACGCAGCGGCAGTGACGAATGTCCGAGTCATTCCTCGCTTCCACTGCCGCTGCGGCCGCTGTCCACCAGCAGCACTGCGGCAGCGGAAGTGTGCACACCAGGGGTGCACATTTAACGGTTAACGATTTAACGAATTTAACGAATTAACGGCATCTTTCGTTAAAATCTGGCTTAACAACTTAACGGAAATTTTTAGAAATTTAACGGAATTTTTAACGGACTTTGTTCTCAATGGGTTTATCACATTTACCCTTAGTATTCTCTAATGCTGCAGGTCTCATCCTCACGATCAGGACCATTCTTGAAGAAACTATTGAAATGAATTTTTGGAAATAATACCTTTTGGGGGGCGTGTGTAGCGCAGTCGAGTGAGGTGCCAGGTGTTGCGTGACCTTATACCAGGTTTCTGGTCCTTTTTCCGATCTCCCTCCCAGGCCAGCCAAGCCTTCAACCGCTCTAGGGGGGGGGGGATGGGAGGGTCGGCGAATTGGTACCAGGCTGGCTTGTTTGGGAAGGATTGACCGCTGACTTCTTCATCGGCTTCATCGGCCGGCAAATGCAACTTATTGTATGGTCTGATATGCATTCAAATCACATCCACGATATGCCGTAAAAGTATAATAGAATGCGCTGGCGCATGCCAAAAGGGATTGAGAAATGCCGCCCTTTATCCTTATCGTTTAATCCATTTAGAAGATTGAAATTTCTTCACCGAGCCCCCAACCACGTCAACGAATCCACAAGGATGCTGGCCTAACTTCCTCGTAAGATATGCCTATTCTCACCTGGCGCTGCTTATCCCACAATACTTTAGCCGCCACGTGGAACAGTCTAGACGGAGAGAATGTTTTCGGCCGCTGGACGTATTTTAAACGATTTTAGAAAACGCAGATAACAAACGTTAAAGAAGCCACTTTCCCTAAACGTTAGCATGTTGACGATGTGTCACACTTTTGGGCAGTGTGCGACCGCGTGACTGCAACGTCAGGATCGTGACGCGACCGTGTCCCACACACCAGCCACCCAAAAATCGTACGGTCGATAACGTGGAAACATTCCACTGATAGGCTTTTAATTGTAATTTTATTAATTTTTTCTGTGCCTAACCCTTTCACGGCATTGTCCGACGATGTCGTCGGACACCATCGTTAAAATAGTTTATGGTAAATTATGAAGCATTGAATAGTACAGTAATAACCAATGAGTCCACTATTATCTACGGTCAAGATGGTCGTTGGGAAACTTCGTTTTGTTACTGTTTCTCATATTTAACAAATAATACAAATAAAATAATACAAATAATCAGCGCGTGGGAAAAAATGCGTGCTGTCCCACGCGGCACTCACCTGAAAATCGCGCGTGTCGTGAAAGGGTTAATGGGCTGGTGCACGCATCGAGATTGCATATGCTCATAGAACAGTCAGACAAAAGAACTAGGAAAGGGGGAAGAACTCCGGGTAGCTGCCTGATCGCACATTTTAAGATGCCTTGTTGGGGATCATCTCGAATGGTTCTATACCTGTTCTTATTCCACACTCTGTAGATAATTTGTTGCTGAGGGCTTGTTTGTTTTTCCGTATTTGTTGATGTTGAACTGTTTATTTTAGATTGCACTTGTACACTTCATCCCTTGAACTTTAGATGTTGACCTGTTGGAAGTGAAACGTTTAGGGTTTTCCTTGATTTTTTTTCATTTGAAATAATGGTTTGCAGCTAATTGTATTTTTAACGAAATTTAAGGATTCATACCGAAAATTTAACGAAAATTTTCTGTAAAAATTTTTTGTGTGCCCCCTGAGTGCGAACCCCCTCACTGCGGCCTCCGCTGCCGCAGTGCGACTCCGCTCCCACGCGCTATGCTTCAGCGTGGCTGCCGCTGCGGAGTGAGTACGCGGCTTTAGGCAATTCGTCACTGTTGAAGCGGTCTCACATGGATTTTTTTCTGTTCAACATATTTAGTATTAGGCCTATGATATACTTCCGTCCTCCGTAGCGACGAGGGATTGCACGGCGACGGCGACGACGACCGCGAGGTGTCGCCTTCGCTGAACCGGAAAAAGTTCATGGAGTTTTTCAGACAGATGCTTTTGCAGAATTTCCTGCAATATGGCTGGCTCCCTGGTTTTCGCTCATGTTTTCATCCGTTTTCCTTTTTATTTTGCTGTCATAAATCACTGTTCTGGGCTCGACAGGAGACATTGGCTAGCAGTGACAAGTCGAACATAGAAATGCCCCATTTGTGCTGCTTTGCCCTAGTAGAAATGTTTTACGAGCTAGGTTTTTTCTGTATCAGCGCTCTTTTTGGTATCTCCTTTGTGTGCGATTCTCCTTGTTGACAAGGAAACCCAAATTTCTGTGCCGGACTATATGACTGTTTCCAAAAGCTATACTGAAAAGAAGGTGTACCGCATGCCGCACCAATTTATGATCCATTCACGGCGAGTGTGTCATCGCCATCCCCACGGATCTCCAGCTCTGCGATGAGACACATTTCTCTGCTAGCGAGGGAAATCACAAACAGAAGAAATGTGGGAATTAACGCAAGCACGGAAAAAAGATACGATGCGAAAGTGAAGGAGCTCGAATGGCCGTACGGAATCAGGTAGAACAAAACGAATGTTGGAACCAGCAGAGCACAGTCAGAAACGAAACAAGTGTACATTGTGCACGGCGACGGTTGACGGCATAACTGTTACCACGGCACCCGCTGCGTCGTCCACCACTGCACTAAGGGAGTGGTTCCGCACTCTCGTCTGCATAAGTGACAGCCGTTCGCTCTGTCGCCGAGCTCTATACCAGCTCCATACGGCTCGATCGGGTATACCATAGGCCTTAGAAGCGGTGGTAATCCTCCGTTCTGACAAAAAGGCTTTTCGTCGTGTGACCGACCGAAATCGAGCAGACGCTCAGTACTATTGAAAACTTTAATTTTTGCCCGAGGTTTACCGTTTGAGGATGAGGAGTGAAGGGCTAGACAAATTTGGTGCTTTGGGAGATCAGGAGGGTTGTCTAAGAACCTAGAAGACGAAGACACTGATTAGCACAAGCAACGATAGCTGAACCGTCTGGAATTGATGCCGATATTGAGCGCAGTGGTAGTGAGGGTATTCTTGATGGCTTCATACCGCAAAAGAACTCTAAAGCAGCATGCTTGGTCTGCTTGTCCTTAGCTTAGTGATACTGCAACATCGCGCGAAGCACGCAAGTGCGAAGCTCGCGACAGAGCGCTTGTACACATACAATACCGCTCAAATTCTTTGCAAAAAAGACGCTTTGCGACGGATTAATCCGTCACAAAGCGTCGCATTGCCATAACTTTTCTCAAAGTTATTTGTTTAAAATCTAATTAACACCATTAGAAGCCCCGTCTTATTTTCAATCCAACGATCTAAACATCATCTAAAACGATTGCACAGTGACCTAGTTATGAAGCTTTTGCTTCCTCGGCTCCGTTAGTTGATTTACGACCCCTCCGAGATCCCCAATGGCATGTCCTTAAGGCTTTTCGTTGACGAGGTTCATCGAAACTCAGAAATCCTCTATGGTTTCAGTAGATCTGTATTTGTTACGCATCAAGCATCATTGTGGTACTAAATAGGGCCAAGTTTGAATAACATAGGGCCGATATGAGATAAGCGCAAACGCGTGGAAACCTAAGATTCAGTTAAGAATTACCCAACTAGTAGCCTGTTACAGAAGACAGAATTCTACTACTTTATTGTGTGAACGATGGTTTTTATAAAACTGTGAAATGGCTTTGAGAAATGACAGAAATGACTAGATTTTCTTTTTTCCAACAAGGGATTGGTCCAATCTCAATATGCGGCGTAGGATTTCTCCTATCTTTGAACTTCGGTTGCTCCTGTACAGGATGAGTACGAAAGCCGCGTTTTTGTGGTCTACAGTAGACCACAAGCACATTCGAATCTAAAAAGAACGAAAAGATTTTGGCTGTTCTAAGTAGATTTCTATGCGGCCAAAGTTTGACGAAAACAACAGAAAATTTCGTTTCAGTCGCTTACCTCTTTGTGGATGAGCTTATTCGAAAAACCAACTGGACAGCATTACTCAGCTCGTTGCGAGCTTTCCACAGATGTAATATTGTCCGTATTCGAACTGAAAACCATTTTCACCTCTTCGGCCGCCGAAACAAGTTTGGAGCTGCGCTTCGGCCTGAGTGCGGACACGTCGGCGGCCGCTCGCTGCCCTTGCGACCTCCCGCGGCACTCCACAGGAAGTGTGAATACTGTACATAGGCGATATACGACATGTGGAGTGCCGCGGGAGGCACAAGGGCAGCGAGCGGCCCGTCGCCATGTCCGCACTCGGGCCGAAGCGCAGCTCCAAACTTGTTTCGGCGGCCGAAGAGGTGAAAATGGTTTTCAGTTCGAATACGGACAATATTACATCTGTGGAAAGCTCGCAACGAGCTGAATAATGCTGTCCAGTTGGTTTTTCGAATAAACTCATCCACAAAGAGGTAAGCGACTGAAACGAAATTTTCTGTTGTTTTCGTCAAACTTTGGCCGCATAGAAATCTACTTTGAACGGCCAAAATCTTTTCGTTTTTTCTAAATTCGAATGTGCTTATGGTATACTGTAGACCACAAAAAACGCGGCTTTCGTACTCATCCTGTACAGGAGCAACCGAAGTTCAAAGATAGGAGAAATCCTACGCCGCATATTGAGATTGGACCAATCCCCTGTTGGAAAAAAGAAAATCTAGTCATTTCTGTCCATTTCTCAAAGCCATTTCACACGTTTTATAAAAACCATCGTTCACACAATAAAGTAGTAGAATTCTGTCTTCTGTAACAGGCTACTAGTTGGGTAATTCTTAACTGAATCTTAGGTTTCCACGCGTTTGCGCTTATCTCATATCGGCCCTATGTTATTCAAACTTGGCCCTATTTAGTACCACAATGACGCTTGATGCGTAACAAATACAGATCTACTGAAACAATAGAGGATTTCTGAGTTTCGATGAACCTCGTCAACGAAAAGCCTTAAGGACATGCCATTGGGGATCTCGGAGGGGTCGTAAATCAATTAACGGAGCCGAGGAAGCAAAAGCTTCATAACTAGGTCACTGTGCAATCGTTTTAGATGATGTTTAGATCGTTGGATTGAAAATGAGACGGGGCTTCTAATGGTGTTAATTAGATTTTAAACAAATAACATTGAAAAGAGTTATGGTAATGCGACGCTTTGTGACGGATTAATCCGTCGCAAAGCGTCTTTTTTGCAAAGAATTTGAGCGGTATTGTATATGACTCGTAAGTGTACAGAGTAGAACAAGCTTCAATGAATAAAAATAGGCAAAACCAATAAAAATGGTCGCTATGGAGCTGCATCAATTTAATAAAAATCAATAGTAAAAAACTGCAAAGGATGAAGAATTAATGTCCTAAGAATTCACCAAACCGTATACGGCGGTTACGGTTGAAGAATCACTCTAAAAATAGTGAAGCCTAAAAATTAGGTAAGAAATGAGTACTCGGTTCTGTTGTTCTCTACCACCGATGTACAAAAAGTGAGATGGGGAGAAGAACAGCGGAATAGTAGGTCTAATGCTACGTGTTCAAGGAAGCGCGCTATCGACCAATGCATTCTTTGAAAAGCACTCCTTATCAAGAGGAACGCGCACCGTAAGAAAGCTTTGGTACCAATACGAGTGATACCAGAAAAAACCGCTTCACCTAGAGTTGTTTATAAAGATCTCGCAGAGAAACTGCTTATTTCCACAAAACAAAAACGCAACGCATTTAGGAAAGCTTCCAAAGAAACAATTATTCACCAAAACTCTCACAATCTCTGTAATTTCAAATACTCGTGTAAGTCATCTCTAGCATTTTTGGATTTGTGTGGAAATGTACTGGAGGAAAATAGGCTAAAATTCAAAATTTCTAGAATATTCCTGCTGTCAATAATGTAGCTAACTGCTTTATCTGGAAGATCACATATAAATGACTAGCGAAGAAGAAATGCATCAAACAGACAATGTTGTTTGTGACTTCTGACTACGATAAAGTAATCTATCAAAGCGAAGGTGTTCAAATGTGACGTTGAGGCACGTTGTCGTGTAATCCAATGGAGAGAATGTCTTCACATGGCTCCTCTTACGCAGTCTTCTGCATAGAACCTAGTTTTATCATCACTGCGCTTCAATGTACCCTGATATGAAGCACAGCAAAACTGCCTTATTCTTAGGCTCCCAATAAGGGTTGTCTGTTTTCTCTTACTCTCTCATTGCCTTCCCTTATTTAACGGTGGGTTGGACAAGAGAAGAAACCGTGGTCTGCACATTATGACACAGTTGTTTGTGCTTGACTCTTCATTGCATTCATATACGCTTATCATAATCAGTAGTTTTCCTCTTATTGTTTTCCTAGTAAGACAGTTCCTTGTGTTCCTCGCTGAAAAAAAATGTCCTCAATCGTGGAAAAAACCGTCCTTGAATCTTCATCCATATCTCCTGATATAGTATTATTGGGGGAGGACGCACATAGATCAGACTGGGTTATTTATGCTTGGGCCTGCGTATGCCTAACCTGCGAGGTTCGCTCACTTTTTTGAGGAACATCGCTGCTTCCGTGAAGATGGTACTCTCGAGTTCGCCGAGGAATTTCCCACTTTTGAGGGTAGTGCAGAAGTTGACGCAACACGCGATCTACTGCTGCGCAATGGACCCAGAGGGTGATTACACTTGTTCCCGTTACAAGCCTTACATCTATCCTTTAACCCTATTTTAAAAAGTGGCCTAAAATTCTACAGTTTAAACACCTGTTTGTTCCGTAGAAAGAACTGGAGTAATTTGTAAAGGCTACTCCTCTGTGAACTGTAGGCACTGCAAATTATAGGGGGCAATATGGGCGGTTCTTGTACTGTCTCTGTGCTTCCATAGGTGTTTGTACCTCTTTCAGGGTATTTATGTGAACCTTTACTCTTGTTGACTAAATTATTTATCTCATCTTCCGTAGATATGACCTTATCCAAATCTCACTGGAGGATTTCGCTCATCATCCAAGTATGCTCTTGTATTGTTGGAGCCAAGCGATGTTCAGAGACTTTTTTCTGCAGATCCAGCTTGAATTCAGACTGTGCTTTCTGACCGAAAGAAGGACCCTGCAAAGAGACCCTTTCTCTTCAAGCTGAGTCACTAAAGATATAACCTGCTCGGGCAGACGCCTTTGCCTTTCTAGCGAACCTCATACAGTCGTGTAAGCGATTGGTTAGCGCAATTATTCCCTTTTGGAGCGGTGTGCCGTTTGCGCGAGAGTTCCTTTGCGCATACTCTTGAGCGCTGATTCGTCTGCCTTCTAGCTGAGTGGCTCGTTTGCGCAAATTCAAAGCATCATGCGCCATGCATTCTGTTGCCTGCACACTTACTCCTCAGAAAGGTCAGCTTCCGGAGAATCGAGGGCGATTGTAAGATTAAATAATGGCTGATGGCTTCTTTTACGGATGCCTACTTAGACGACTACCTTGGACGGCGAATAGCCGGGATTTCAGCCTGGCGAGCTACCTCTAAATCTTGGAAGGAAGCCTCTTGTGCCAGTGACTAGGCGCATCTTTTAATTATTATAGATAATAAAAATTGTTACAATAGCGCGTTAAGAGGTCTTTTGGCAGCGCAGTGAAGCAGAGCCTATCATGGTCATGGCAAAAGCCAATGAAATATATTTAGCTAGCAGTATGTAGGGAGATGAGGAAAAGATTTTTCCCAAACTTTTACACTTGCACTTATTAAAGCGCTCAGGGTCTTAACTCCAATTGATTTTTTGGCGCCGACGAACAGAAGCTTATTTAATGTGAAAATTTCCGAAGGGTCGTACCGTTCGATCTGTTGCGTCGTTGATGCAGATGAACCACCGGCCGCTCTTCGTTTACCGACACGCCACATAAGAATTCCTAGCAATAGTGACGCGGTATTCGTAGGCAACGCATACGATAGCCACCTTTACCCCTCAAACTTGGGTAATTAAACAAATATACACAGACAACGACATAACAATAAACCTCAGTAGGTAAGCGTACATAATACTAAGGCATAATAGGGCAAGCTTACAGTAACGGTTAAGGCATGTGTAGAAGAAGGCAAATTCAGACAGAATACAATAACTATTTCTGTGGCATAATATTAAGGAACTTAGGTACATATGAGGGGATATCGCAACCTAGGAGATAACGAGCGGAGTTATGGCGCAATAGAGAGAAGGATGTGAAGCTGAAGGCGTAAGCCGGGAGCTTAGACATGCGCACAGGAAGGAGAGAAAAAATAAAAAGGGGTTTAAGGCAGCGGAGGAGCTCAAGTGCTCCGCGGGTGAGGACGTGGAAAGCGAAGGCGCAAAATGTGGCGAGAACGGAGGAAGGGTATTTACGTCCTGTGCTACGATGCCGAACTCTGAATAGTCGCCATTGCGCATTCCGCCGTTCGCTTCTCAAAAGTGTGCGTCGCGTTAGAGCCGCGATACTGCTACCACATTTGGAACCCTCGAACAACATGGATATTTAAGTAGCTGGCATCTTCAAAAAAGATCCACTCTGTGGTGTTGCCGATAAGAATTCTGCACACCTCTTTTAGTCATGAGTTAGGAAAGAGTCGCCGTGTGTTCGCGGAGTGCGTATGTGCGCGTTCTTCTGAACGTGTAGCTGGTCTTCTATTTAGGTCGCGCGTGCGCGTGTCTACTTCATTTGCCGTTAGCCGCTCGCTCCCCATGCTCATCACGTCCTACCATCACAATCACATCGTCATCCGGTCGCTCGTCATCTAAGCCTGGAGGAGTCGTCGCCCATCTAATCGCTTAGTCGTCGACGCCTTGGTCAACGCTCACAACTCATATCATCGTCTACCTTCTACGTCGCTAGGACGAGAGCACCGGCACCCCTGTTACTACACCAAATTCATCATCATCATCTCATCGTCCAAGTTTCCACCTGTCGTTACTGTTTCTGTTCTTTTGCGTGTTTTCAATAAACTGTCCGTTCATCGAGCCTTCCTTTTGTGAACATCAAGGGGTTTTCGCCTACTTTTATCTAGCGATCATTATTAAAAATCTAAAGGAACCTAACTTGGGAGCCGAACCGGGATCCCAAGTTTACTAAAAGCGGGTTAAGGCTCTGGTGAACGGGAAATCTTATCGTCTCGTTCGCTCGTTCGTTCTTTCGCTCGATTTTTTTTTGTTTGACTGTGCCATTGTGGTGCCTTAGGCTCGCACTTAAGGTTGCAATGACTGTAATAGCGAGTGGCGGTGCTCCTTCGGGTTTTCCTACTCCGGCTATTGCATTAGTCGTGGTCCTCGAGAGGAGGGAAAGTTGCCACATCTTCGGCTGATGGTAACTTTCGATCCTAGAGGCAGAGAAAGTGGTTCCAGTAGGGGAACCTCTGCCCAAAATTTTTTTCGGCTGAGCAGTAGAAGGACCGTCGAGCCGCTGTGCTACAGTCATGAGCGTTGCCAGTCGTGGTGACGCTGAACGAGCAGACAGTCGATGATCTGCTGTCGCAGAACTGGTGACTGGTGAGACCTCGCAACGGAACGTGTCACGAGCAGACTTGGAGGACGAGTTCCGGCCATTACGTTGAAGCAACGAGGCAGCATCAGAAGTGCTGCAGCTGTGTAATCGACTAAAGAGGTCGATCAAGGGCACTGAAACCCTGGTTAGGGCAGAAGTGAGTAAAAGGTGGCGAAGTGGGAACATAGAGAGGGAGGCCATCGAGGCTGCCGGACGTCGTGGCACTGAGGAAGCCCTGAAGTGCTTGCCGACCCTGAGGGCGGATTGCAAGAAAGGCTTAGTGCTGGCCCGATGGGTCGACGTCGTGATGTCGTTCTGTCGTACTCGCGAAGAGTTCGTGGACAGGCTGGACGAGATACTTCAGCGAGAGGAAGTCCTCGCAGGTATTGCTGCAGAAAAGAAATTGCAGCTGGAGGAAGTGCCGAGTACGTTGTCTGACGTGTTTTGCGCAAATGCCGTTTTGCAGGAAACGGTTCGAAGGCAAGCCGCTGAGCTGGAAGAGCTGCGGGTATTGCGTCAGAACTACCAGGACCTGGCGCGAGAGCTGGAAGAGCTGCGCCAAGAGGTCAGAATGGCACCCTCAGAGAAGTCGAAGCACGTAAATACTTCAGGCGAGCATGCATGTAATCGTAACAGAGGACGAGAAGCGTTGTGTCCGTTACAGTTTGCTTCGACGAGAAGGCTAAACCAGATGTTGCAGTGTGCTAGCAACAACTGTGCAGACGAGACGGACTGTGCGCGTGACAGGTCCGAGAGGACGTCGTGGCGCTGTGGCCCTAGGAGGTGAGGTGTGTTCTTCGCCCGTGAGTGAGGCTAGTGTGGCAGCCAGGAGAGAAGAAGGAGGTCTGAGAGGGTTCGGAATAGGCCGAGCAGGCCGAGAGACCCTGACCAATTGGCACCTTACCTGAAGTACGTTGCCTTACCAGATGTTAAGGCGTATTCCGGTACTGATAAAGGGTACCCGTTCAAAAGCTTCCGGGAAGCTTTTGAATTGAAGTACCCCAGAGGAAGTTGGGGAGATGGCGAACTGTGTGCTCTTTTCCGATCCAAGCTGGTAGGAAGAGCACTGAGCCAGTATGCTTTAAGTGTCGTGAAAAGGGGCATGTTGCTAAGAACTGTAACAGGGTAACACCGTCACGGAAACACAGTAGCAAGCCAGGAGCTATATCTTTGTCGGCTCAGTTGAGAAGCACTGCGTGTCAGGTGAGAACGCCGGGTGCAAAGACAAGGCAGAAGTGTCGGAGAAGCCCTGCGTTTGAAACCCGAGTGACTACAGTGGTGTTTTTCGGCAGGAGCTGGGTAGGAGTGTTTTTCGGCAGGAGCTGGGTAGGACTACTGGACACTGGTTCGGAGATCTCAATTCTGCCCGCGAAGATTCTGTTGTCAGCCCAAGACGATGGATACGATATCGATCGTATTGTGCCGGAGTTTCCCATGGATAAGTCTAAGCAGATTCACAACGCTTCGGGATGATGTCGTGATCCTGGGCACAAATGTACTCCTGGGTTATCGATTGGTGAGAAAGGCGATTCAGGTGCTCGTACACCCACTAAACGCCTAGTCCAGTGTAAGATTCGCTGTCAGTGGTGAAGCCGCACCCGGCAGACTGTAAAAACAGTAATACCAATTTACCTGGAACTGCCGGTGATCGGGAAAACGTTTGTGGTGCAGGAGCGGATAGCTCTACAGCGGCTCCAGGGTGGAACAGAGCCGAAGTGCCAGGTATTCAAGGAAACGGCAAAGCTGTGGGAAGCCGGACCACTCCTGTGGATAGGGCAAAGGCGTTTGTGAACAGTCCTTCTTCCAGCACGGTAGAGGTGTGGTCGAGAAAAAAGTGGACCAAGACGCGGAACAATCGGTCATTAAGCAGTCGTATAAGCCAGGTTGTGCATGTGAGGGAAGCGCCAATGAAGGTGCGAGTAGGCACGTTGCAAGTGCGCTCAAGTGTGAGCGTTAATAGGAAAGAACGTCCCCATCCTAAGAGGTCGATGTTCGCCTCAGGAGTGAGAGTTTTGCGTGAGCTAGATATTAGGGTGAAGACTGTGTACTGTGCCAGTGTAGAAAACAGTCTTTTAGGGCCACACATGAGGCGGACGTTCAAGTGGAGATGCAACGTTTTCACGGATCGCTGCATTGTCAAGGTACTGGAGCTGGACGAGTTCCACGTGTCCGTCACAACGATCAGGTGGAGGCTGATTGTAGTCGCACTGCCCGTGTGAGAGTTGGCACTGATGGAGGAAAGGCAAGATGGGACCGCGACCGAGGGATCGCTGAGCTTTGCCATTTGTTAATCTCCTGTGCCGTGAGTTAGCAAACTACTAACACATACGTCATATTGCTCCTCGTTGTGTCTGTTATGTGGTCACATGTGAGCGGAATTCTCGCTCGTTTTATGCCATGTCGACGCGATAGTTGTCGCGTATCGTTGTTATAGGGCTACTAAGGGTAGTGAGGCTGCAGAAAGCTAAGCAGCGGAGTACTGGTGCTCCTAGCCCGAAAAACCCTCTATGTCTCCGACCCGATCCGAGTGGTAAGTCCGAGTGGTACGGACTTAACCGCCGGGGGAGTCAAGTTAGGAAAGAGTCGCTGTGTGTTCGCGGAGTCAACGCGGCGGATCGTGACGCGTGGTCTGCAGTTGCGGACCGCAGAGCGCGGGAAGTCCAGAACCTTCGAGGGACGTCCTCTGCCACAGTCAGTCTGCCTTCGTCGTCTTCCTGGGTGGCTTCTCTTCTATCTCCAGTGGGTGTCGCTCCCACGTGTTTCTGCTGAATCGTGCAAGGCCGTTCTCCCGTCCGTCAAGCTCCTGTAGCTAGGAGTCTGAGTCCGTAGGCCGGGCTTGCTAGTGGGAAGGAGTCCATTCGACTTAAGGTGGCTGCAGTCGTACTGCGAGTACTGTTTTTGCCGCCAACCGCGTATGTGCACGTTCTTCTGAACGTGTAGCTGGTCTTCTATTTAGGTCGCGCGTGCGCCGTGTCTACTTCACTTGCCGTTAGCCGCTCGCTCCGCATTCTCATCACGTCCTACCATCACAATCACATCGTTACCCAGTCACTCGTCATCTAAGCCTGGAGTAGTCGTCGCCCATCTAATCGATTAGTCGTCGACGCCTTGGTCAACGCTCACAAATCATAGCATCGTGTACCTTCTACGTCGCTAAGACGAGAGCACCGGCATCCCTGTTACTACACCAAATTCATCGTCATCATCTCGTCGTCCTAGTTTCCACCTATCGTTACTGTTTCTGTTCTTTTGCGTGTTTTTAATAATCTGTTCGTTCATCGAGGCTTCCTTTCGTGAACATCAAGGGGTTTTCGCTTACTTTTATCTTGGGATCATTATCAAAAATCTAAAAGAACCTAACTCATGAAAGATTCGCGACGATGAATCTTCCAGAGCGATTGAAAGCGAGCTTACGCAGTATTGCGTATGTTACGTATTAATGCAGAACCTAAGAGCGTTCTCGGTAGTTTCGGCTTTTCCCATTAATTTTTTTCATTCCCCAACCAAAGTAATACATAGAGAGAACAACAGGAAGAATACGGTCAGAAACCTGTATTCAACCTGTTTATTGGTACTAAGCGAGGAGAGAACGAAAAACCTTAGTTTCGTGTCCTCTTTAATGTGTCCTTCATTTAATACTAGACGTTATCGGTCCCTTCCGAATCATGTCTACTAGCAACTGTGGTTTAAGAAACCAATCCACGAACAAGCATTACCGGACCTCGAATTAAAAAAATCAGAAAGTGCAAAAACACACGTCTTGTGACACCAACAGTGCCATTTTTACTCTGAACTTTCTTTATGGTTAGCCTCACAACCACTGCCTAATGCTTTGCAAAAATCTGTTCAGCTTGCTGGAACATTGACTGTTTGAGGAGGGAGTGGGAGCCTAATCCTTACGTTCCCTTCGCTTTGTCACCTTTCTTCGCTTTTCTGCCCTTCTCACCCATTTTATTCGCATTTTCTAGGCCTGTTCGCTTTCTTGCAGAGCAAGTAACACAAAGTAAACTGTGAAGAACTGTGAAGAAAGCTGAAAACGTGAAGAGAGCGGTGAACAAAGCTGAAAACGTGAAGAGAAAGGTGAAGAATTGCGAAAAACTGACGGAGGAGCCAAAATATGAAAGACGGCCTTGAAACAGAAAAATATGAAACGGCGTAGTAAAGAAACTGATCCAAATAAATGATACAGCAAACCTCTACAAAAAGCTTTTTCGAATTGCAATTTGCATTAGTTGTTAGGTTGGTGAAAAAGTGTTGCACCAAAAATTTTGAAAAACTTTCAAGATTTAACAGGGACTTCCATGGACTGTTTGGTGCCACGTAGTTCTAGCACAAACATTCTAGATTATTTCGCATACGTAGTAAATTGCTTCTGAGGGCGTATAAATACTACGATTGCAGTGAAGACTTACTGACTCCGTGGCTAGGACAAGGCTTCGCGACTGACCATCGCTCTGTCTCTCCTTGTTCGTTTTCGTAATAAGGACTTTTTCGAGAAAGTCGTCACAGGAGATGAATAATGGGTCCTCCTCGTTAACCATACTCGGAAGGCCCAGTGGCTCCCTAAAGGAAAACCACTGGGCCTTCCGAGTATGGTTAGAACCAAAGCGGATATCCGCTAGAGGAAGGTAATGCTGTGATGTTGATGGGATTCTCGAAGAACGCTCTATCGTGAGCTTTCTGACGATGGCACCGCAGCAACAGCGAGCATCTACGCTACACCGCTGCAGAAGCTGAGCGAGGTCATGCCGCGCAAACGGCGGGTGCGGAGGGATGTTTACCTTCTTCACGACAGTGCTCGCCCCCACATTACAAGGTCGTCACGCCAGAAGTTGCAAGAGCTTAGATGGGAGCTGCTACCCCACCAACCGTATTTGCCAGATCTTGCGTCATCGGACTACCGCCTCTTCCGAGCTCTACAGCAAAACCTAAGGGATAGGTGCTTCAACGACCGAATCGAACTGGAATCCGAGGTGGGGCACTTCTTCGAGTCACAGCTGACTTCATTCTGGAAGAAGGGATTTCGTGAGCTCCCTATCAGATGGCAGAAGGTTGTAGATGTAAAAGGTAGTTACTTTGTAGATTGAAGTCGCTCATAGAAAAAGAAATAAAATTTTGAAAACACGCTTGGTGCAAGACCTTTTTACCAATCTAATAAGCAAATAAGTTAAATTTCTCTGTGAATTTCGAAAATTCCACGTACATTTAATTTCAATGCGATTTAACGAAAAAGGCCTTTGCTAAACTCCAATAAAGAAATTTAACGAAAATGCTGGTAAATTCATTAAATCGGTAAATCAATAGCCGATAAATGCTCAACACTGCCGCGTACTTCTGTTAGTAGACTGCGCTCCTATGCTAAAAATGCGCTCCGATACTCTCCTGTCGACGACGTCGCCGACGGTACCGACGATGTCTGTGGCGACGTCGGTGACTGGTTGTCGGTGATCAGTCATAGCTCGGGGACGCGTCGACGACGTCGCCGAGAACACCGCAGGGGGTGCTATACTTCTGTCGCCGACGTCGCCACAGACGCGGTGCCAACGACGTCTGCTGCGACATCTGCAGCGTCGGACAGCCTCTGGATAGCTAGCTAAGGAACAAAACACATGAACAAATGGTGATCGTGAACAATAACTTTGCGGACCTGCATCGGTTCTCAAAGAGTTATTGAATGTGGGATTTGTTATGCTCTTCGAAATAGTAGCTCAAAAAAGTGATGTCGCACAAGATAAATCCTTCTTTATTAAAAACAACAAAGGGAAAGCAACTGCATCTAGCTCAGCTATAATACGATAACGTTCCTGTAGAGGGAGAAAGCATATGAGGTATTCAATAACGCAAAGTACATTCATGCAGAATTCCTAGTACTACATTGTCCGACGTCAGAGTTCTTCATGGTTCAACTTTGCTGTCCTATCTATTGTTTCCTACTAATGTATACACGTGCTATACAGAAACCATTTTTGATCTATACATGCACAGATTCTGAGAATTGCTAACCCAGAAGCATTTCCATGCGTGTCTTCATTCGTAGAACGGGTGCGCCGGCATAGGTACGCACATATCTGTTAGACCACTGTGAGTGATATTCTGATAAGGGCCACAGCAATAAACATTGGCTTTGGTGTCGGTTGGATGTTTCTGAAGATGAGCAAACGTTGCAATAAAACACAACTACAATCAGGATAGGACAGATAACGGTTTACCTCATGGAAGAATGGATTAAGATAGCAAGGCAGTAGAAAACTGGTAGTTGAGAGCTCCACCACTGCTGAAAAAGTTGCAGCAACACCGCCAGCAATGCCAACGCCTGAAATATCCTGTGAAGGAAGCGAGCTAGGGTATCACCCTGCTTCTTAGAGGACTGCAAGATTTCGACGTGTCTTTACAGCTCAAAGGTTTAAGAGGTCGAAGATAATTATAGAGCATTTCTCAGCTTCAAGCTAGCTGGTAGAGGAAGGGGAAAGACACTATATAAGTATACAAATCGCTACCCCAAACACTCTTGTTCCTGACAAAAGGATATTATCTCGAAGATAAAGCAAGGAATGATTATCTATCGTACTGATAGTGGGAAATTGGCATTTGTTCAAAGATGTTGCGTCTACTACTCAAATGCGCATAATCTGAAAGGCGTAATCAACAACGCACATAAACTGTGGTGACCCTCTAGTACAATTGTGAAGCAGAACAGCCCCGCATTCACACCAAAAGGCGTTGTATGATATTTCAAATGTTCGCCGGCCTATTTCTCCGTTCTTCTATTCATCATAAATGGAATCTTTCTAGAGAATATCTTGTAACGCTATAACTTGCTGAACACTATGCAATACCCAATGATTATAAGCGGAGTTTTTGGAGAACGGTGAAAAAACCAGGCAACGGTTGATGATTCGTAGTCTTCTGCATTTGTAAGTTCAGTAAGATTTTTCTAGATTTTTTGCATTTTCAAACACATTCAGACTAGTAGATAAGAAATCATCTTCACCGCTCTGCTAGACGTGCCGAAGTTACAGTTTTACAATGGGAAATATAATAATCGACAACTGAAGGCCTCCGCACACTTGCAGCAAAGCGGTACCTTATCCTTAACCATAGGGCAGGGATGCAGACCGCCGGCGAACGGCGGCGAGCGGTGCTGTGCCTCAGCCACACACTTTTGCGGCAGGGATGTTGGGCTGCGGCGGCAATCGCAATAATGGTATAGCCGCGTGCACACTCCGCTGCGGCAGTGCGGCAGTGCGGCAGCCACGCTGAAGCATAGCGGAGTCACACTGCGGCAGCGGAGGCCGCAGTGAGCGGGGTGTGCACACTTTCGCTGCCGCAGTGCTGCCGGCAGCGGCCGCAGCGGCTGCGGCAGCGAAGAATGACCCGGGCATTCCTCACTGTCGCTGCGTGCGGCCGCGGCGCAGTCCAACAGTGCCGCAGTGTGAGAGACCAGCTCCGCCCACCACATTCCACTGCCCGCTGTCCGCTGCAAAGTGTGCACGCAGCTACGTTGCATTATTGCCGCGCCGCTGATTTACCACCGCGGCGTTCTGTCTGTCTGTGCTCTAGCCGATCGCTGCCGCGGTCGACTAGAGCACAGTTAGAAGGCGGGAAACCGAATTGCAGCAGTAAGTCCCGACTAGAAAGAGTACAGTGCCTCTGCTGCTTGCTGTCAGCAAGTCAGCAAGTGTGCGTGAGTGGCGAGTTTCACGAGTTTTGCCAACCGCCGAATGTCTCAAAAGTGTTCGGAAGTCTTAAGGCTTCACTCATTGTCCGACATTGTTCGATGCGTTGCAAAGCCGTTGCACATAGCTACAAAAACGAGGAAAGAAAGCTTTGCGGAAAAGGTGAACATACAAGAAATACAACTTACACATTATAAAAATACTAATCACTAGCGTCCTCCGAGGAGCGTAGACGAAAATGCTGAAAATTTCAAACTAGTGGGAAAGGAAATTAACTGGAGGTAAAAATTAGGGACAATGTGTTACAGTGGCATAGACATAATGCAATCGTACTTGAAGCAAGACCGCACTTACTCCTTTATGGTTGCCTGCGAGTGGTTCTTGCCAGTTTCCCGGGCCTTTATCTGCGCGGAAATAAGGAAGAGGTAAAATAGGCATGGAAGAATAACAGACGCCAGCGTCATTGTAGATCCACCTAAAGCGACGAACTTCATGCAGTAGGATAGAATTTCTAAGATAAAGATAACGGGAGATTCAAAATTTGATCCTTGATTTTTAAGTGCTGCAGTTCTCAGGAGCAGTGTTTGATCATTTGCACCTCAGAGCACTACTTGCAAACAGCTGTTTCTCTTTCAAATCCGCTTAATATACCTCCTACTTTTGATGGCATAAATAGAGGATCTTTGACTGAAGAGCCAAGCCAGTGTAGTTTACTTAAACGGAAGAACTTCTTCAATGCTAGAGAGAACCTTGTTAGATATTAGGTACCGTTAAAACGGGTAGCATTTTACTGTGTTGTATCGTGCTGTACTGCTAGAACCCTCTCGTGCAAGGGAGAGTCGGCGTTTTAGTCATCGTGACGGCTATTAAACCTCAGGCTTAAAGGGGCGCTCCTACTTGTTCTGGATTCGCAGCGTATGGAATCCTACGGATAGAAGCTATCAGTGGTGTACTCTGCATTCTATTTTTTATTAGTCGGTTCATAAACTTAATAAACCCAAGCTGTGTGTTTTGAGAGTGATCTCGATGTAACCCTCGAGCCGTCAAAGCTACCGGGCATTGGTGCGGTTCGAAATCAGTGCCGCTCTGTTTTCAGATCGGTGGGACATTTTCTCCATGTGCGGGTCATTATGAGTCAGCTGCAGGAACGCCCGGTAAGGAAGTTTCAACAATTTGCGCTGGTCATTCATAATCGGGGTACTATGTGTGTTGAGAAAAATTTCTTATGTTTTCAAATCACGTAATAATTATAGTTGTGCCCGAACGAATATATTCGAATAATTATTCGAATAATTTATTCGAATATTCACTCGAATTATTCGATCATTCGGTTTTCTTGATTTTATATTCGTTCGAATTCGATTATCGATAATTTTCAAAAGTCGAATATTCGTTCGAATTCGATTATCGATAATTTAGAAAAGTCGAATATTCGTTCGAATTCGATTATCGATGATTTTGAGGAGTCGAATACTCGTTCGAATTCGATTAACGATGATTTTCAAAAGTCGAATATTCGTTCGAATTCGAACATCGAATGGAGCCATATTCGAATATTATTCGAATCGAATAGTCAAACTCTATTCGATCGAATAATTTTATTCGAATATCGGATAAACCTGGGCTGGTAGTACAAACATACAGATTTTGATCGCGCGCGCGGCGGCCTCTGTCGCACGTGCGGCGAACCGCCACTGACGCAAGGCTCTCTAGGTGGGTTGTCAGGGGGGAAATGGAGCTCTAACAAACTCCCGAGGTATGCTGTATTGTATCTAGATGTGTGGCTTTAGGAAGTGGAGCTTCTTGTCACAAAGGGACCCTAAATCTTTTCACAATGGAAACAACTGAAAACAACAAACAACAACATTTCTTCTATTAGGTCATCCATTTCCTTCTCGAAATATCGATTTTCTTTGAATAAGTGCACCGTAGGACTCTCAAATAGCTGAGCAGGGGCAGCAAAAGAGGTTTATGCAGTTACAAGAGCTTTAGAATCCGTGAGTGCAGCAACACACACTATGTAGACGTCGCGCTTGTCGCAGCAGTCGCCGCGGCCGCCGTGCGCTTTTGTATGTTCAGCTTGCTCCCCATAAACCTGCAGCCGGAAGGATGGATTTGCACCACTTGACAAAAGACCCGTAACCTCTAGAGGTCGAGCACTTGACAGATTACCTGAAAATCGCCCGATTCAAATATTTTCGCGGTGGTACCACTCGACCGCGAAGGCGCGAACCCAGCCTGCGGTTGCTCCTTCTTTTAGGAGACATGGCTGTTTTCCATTTTCTGCTTATTTTTCGTTTCGGGTTATGAGACCAATGAGCTGAAATCGATACAACCGTTGATGACAAGGAACACTGCATGTCCTTTTGTGAACACAAGAAACGGCTCTGAGTGGACTTTTGCCTACATCCAGATTGAATGAGGTTATCTAGCCAGACCAACATGTTCTCCTCATCTTTGACTGGCACATCCTTTTGCAATGCCTTTGTAATATATTACATCTTTCTTTTTACTTTACAAGGCTGTCAAATTTTTATTAGTCTCCATCACACAATTTTTCTTTTTCATAATAGCTATTTGATGCGGAAAACGCATCCCAATGGATCTAGTGCTGCTTTTAAAACAGGAAAATGGGATACTAACGTCGTTCAGTGACAAAACCTGCCAATGAGGACAAAGAGAAAATGTCTGGCTAAATGACATCACTAATCGAGATTGCACACGCTTCAGTGCAGTCCTAGCTTGATGTGACCGCATCTTATTGTCACATTACATTCAGTGGTTTCCACCTTCGTAAAACGGAATGCTTAGTTACATCAGAAATCAGTTCAGCAAAGGGGTTGACCACACCAGTGCGGTGTAAAAATCTTAAGTTTTTTTTAAGTTTTAGTGCAACATCAAATGTGTTTTAGGACTACCTCAAGCGCAAATAGGGTCCAGGTGGGTCACATCCTAGTCAGTGGTTGTACGACTTTGTAATATGTGCATGTACAGTTACATCATAAATGGCCTACCTCAGATAATTGTAGGGATAAAACACACTATTGCTGCAGAAAACGTCGCTTTCAAAAAGCAAATAGGACCGTACTGCATGGTGACCCACTTCCCGGACCCTATTTGCGCCCTACCTCACATGATGACCCCTCCCTAAGCAACTTTGCACCCTTTTCTGTGTTGCTTATTTATTACCCAGTACACATTATTGTTGTTTTGCTGTTTCCTAGGACAAAGAGCAATTTTAGGGAACTTTCCTTCTTCTTCTTCTTCTCCTGAGCGTTTAGTCCCGCGCAGTCGCAGGGTCCGCTGCTTTTGTGATCCGTCGCCACCTCATTCTATCAAGGGTGTCATCTGACGCAGCGCCGATTTCGGCGAGATCTCTCTTGATGACGTCCTTCCACCTTTTCCTTGGGGCTCCTCTCGGACGCTTTCCAGGTGCCTCGAAATTCAGGGCCAACTTCGTGGGATGGTCCTCTTGTCTTCTGAGGATGTGTCCGTACCATCTAAGGCGCTGCTCCCTCATCTTCAGCTGGATCGGAGCTGTCTTCATCACTGTCCTAACATCCTCATTTCGCACTCTGTCCTGACGGATCCATCCACATGCCCATCTGAGCATCCTCATTTCCGTGGCGTGCAGTTGCCGCTCCTGTGCTCTACCAGCTCTGCCAGGTAGCAGGGCTTTCGTTTCTCCCGATACTTCTCCCTCACCTGGCGAGCGATAAAGGTCGCGTCCGTGGTGAACCTCTCAGGCATGAAGCCCCACTGCTCTTGGGATATGGTGACCATTTCCCTTAGCCTCGAGTCGACCAGTCGTTCGTAGACCTTCATCGTATGTGAAATTATTAGGTTGTAACGAAATAAATGGCACTGAACCAATGTAAATTTAAACAGTTAATATCTCGGCTTGTAGGCAAGTTTATTAATCGAAATAAAAACCTTCTGATTCTACACATCTTTGCCAACGTGACACAAGCTTTTTTATCCCAGTAGCATAAAATCAGAAGTTCTGGAATTGACGAAATCTTCGAAGGCACTTTCGGCATCCTGTTGGTATTTGAATATTTTCCCTACCAAGAAGTCGCCAAGATGCTTGAAGAAATGGTAGTCTGTTGGGGAGAGGTCGGGAGAAAATGGAGGATGTGGTAGAGTTTCAATGCTCAGCTCATTCAATTTCTGCAACGTCATTCGTGCTACATAGGGGCGAGCATTGTCGTGCAGAAGGAGAACTCGCCTTCGGTTTACCAAGGCCGGCCGGATATCCTTCAACTTTTTCATCATTTCTTCAATTTCAGTGCAGTACTTCTCTGCCGTGATGGATTCACCGGGAGGGAGGAAGCTGTTATGAATAATTCCCAGCGAACACCACCATACTGTCACCATTACTACCTTTTGGTGCAATTCCGGCTTCGCAAAAACCTTGGGGCTCTCATCGCTGTCCCCCCACTGTGCCGATCGTCGCCTGTTGTCGTACATTATCCATTTCTCGTCACAGGTTACGATGCGATCAAGGAATGGGTCCGTTTCGTTCCGTAGAAGCAGTGCGGACGAGATCTCATATCGTCGGTTTCTTTGCTCCTCAGACAGCTCGTGAGGCACCCATCTTTCCAGCTTTTTGGTCTTTCCAATTTCCTTCAGATGCCGGGCAGCCGTGTTGTGACTGACGCCAAGAACCTTCGCTATCTCCCTGGTACCTTTGTGTGGATCCTCCTCTACCACATCTCTCAGCTTGTCCTCATCAACATCACTATGCCTCCCACGACCTTCAAGTTCTTCCAAGCTCTCATCTCCATTCCGGAACTTCTGATACCAACGACACGCCGTCCGAATTGTGGAACATCCTTGACCGAATGCGGCGTTGATCTTCTCGTCCGCCTCCTTAGCTGTAGTGTCCAGCTTGAATTCATACAAGTAAATGCCTCGGATTACCCTTTTGTCCATCTGCAAAAAGGTCAATAAAACTCTAAAGTTTTCCCACTTTTACATAGAAAATTTGGTACTCTCCGCTTCTAAATGATATGCCACTTGTTACGGTTTGTTCTTGATCAAACGCGTAAAGACGCGCCAAAAAATAGCGCGAGCCAGTGCCATTTAATTCGTTACAACCTAATAGTTTGATCCCGCGGTAATTGGAGCACTCGGACGCGTCCCCCTTCTGTTTAAAGAGGGGGACTATGATGCTGTTCCTCCAGTCATCTGGCATCTTACCCTCTATCGTGACTCTGTTGAAGAACTGTGTCAGCCAATTGACTCCGCAGTTCCCAAGCACCTTCCAGGCCTCTACTGGCAGCCCATCAGGGCCAGCTGCCTTCCCGAGGTTCATCTTCCCTATGGCACTGCGAACCTCTTCCTGCGTCCATGACGGGATGGGTCCTTCCGTTGGCTGTTCTTGTTGGACTTCCCGACGCGGGAATTCCTCATTCAGCAGTTCCTTGAAGTACTCCTCCCATCCTTTTATTACCTCAACCGGCTTCCGTAGTACCCTACCGTCAGCACTCTTCACAGTCTTCACTACTCGAATGTCGAGGCTAGCTCTATGACGTGCCTTGACCAGACGGATGGCGAACTTCTCTCCCTGTGGCTCGTCCAGCTTCTCGTATAGGGCATCCATCTCCGCGCTCTTTGCCCTTGCTACCGCTGCTTTTGCCAGCCTCTTCAGCTTCCTGTAAGCTGTGAAATGCTCGGGTGCCCTTGTCTTCTGCCACTGCCTACTTCTCCTTCTTTTTCCTCACCGCAGCCTGCACCTCTTCATTCCAGAACCATGCAGCCTTATCTCCTCTGGTTCCTCCCTTTGTTTCGCCGAGGGTTTCCTTGGCACATCGCAGGATCGTTTGGGTCACCCTCCTCCAGGTCTCGTTTACGGGGCCGGTTGGATCAATTTTAGGGAACTTTCCACCGCCAGGAATTCAGTAGCTACTGCTAGCTGAGCAGCAAAGCTCGCGTAAGTTGCTGATTCAGATATATTTTCTTGTTTCACTTTGTTGTAACATCGTAAAGACAAAGATGTTGGAATAAAGTGTATTCCTTCGCATTTCAGAGTTTAAAAAATGCGAGGATCGAGTGTTGTATAGGAATTCTTCAGTAAGGATGTCGATGAGAATGGATTCCGTGTTGCTCTGTGCAACATATGCAAAAGGCGGATGAAGATACCGTTGTCGAGGACAACTACGAATCTTTGTATCACTTGGAAAAACACCACAGTTCTATCCTGCAGAGCGCACGGTATTCTGAAAAGACGAAGCCTCCGAGGCTACGAAAGTTCAAACGACCATGACGCTATCCTTCCACCGAATAATGAACTCGCAATCAAAAAGATCGGTACACGGCAACCTCGCCGTACTAATACGGATTGCTCCCATTCGTTGCGAGTTGCATCAACCGCAGGCTTTGAAAAGTTTGTTACGTCGTTGAATCCTAGCTACAAACCACCAACGAGGCAAGCAATCCTCAGCATTCTGAAGAAAAATGTGGACGACATTGACCGCCGCACAGAATTTTATTGGCTGATCCAAACCACTTTTTCGGAATCACGATGGATCGCGTGAGTTCGCTCAACTGCGGAACGGGACATTCGGCGATTACAGGGCATACTATGTGCTCAACATGACATTCTAGGACTTCGGCCATTCTAGAATGCGTTCCGATGGGCCTCTCAAGGTGACTGTTACTTTTCTGTTCCACTATGCACCAATGCCTTAAGCATAAGCACGACCTTCAGCCGATGGGCTACAACAGACTGTGGTGTAAGGCAGCGGGAGCGTTCCAAGAGACACACGTTGGGATGGTGTGGCTGGTGGACATCAATTTAGTGGAATTTGATCCATATCGATTAGTGGCGATTCATACTCGAAAAACGAACTTCAGATTCGTGTTCAGTGACCTCTATTGCCCCAGGGCTGATGCTTCGGGCCCCTTGAACGACATCAACAAAAAATCGATAATTTGATCCATATCGATTTATGGCGATCCATACTCCAAAAACGAACTTCAGATTCGTGTTCAGCGACCTCGATTGCCTCCAGGGCTGAAGCTTTGGGCCGCTGTCGATCGCCATCAATTGTTGAGTATCGCCAATACGCCAGTGTGACGGACGGACTGAAGTACGGAAACACACGCGCTCTACTCTTTTGTATATAGTAGGATTCGTTCATTCGAACAAATTATTCGACTATTCGATCATTCGAAAACTTTCGACATCGAATAAATTCGATCGTTCGTTCGTTTGGAAATTTTCGACATCGAGTTTCATTCGTTCGGAAATTTTCGACATCGAACAAATTCGCTCGATCATTCGATCGAAAATTTTTGACGTCGAATAAATTCGATCGTTCATTCGTTCGATAAAATTTCGAAAAAGCACAACTATAGTAATAATGCGTCAATACCAAGCATTGAAATCAATCGTTTGAAAGCATTACAATACATGACAAATTATTAACAAGCCGAATGATCAGGAACAATCCCCAAAAAATACCAGCAAAGAGAAGAAAAAAAAAAGCAAGGATTACGACATGATTTTTTTGAAGTCAAAAAGAAATGTTCTACAAACGGTTTTCCAACAACTTACGAGGACTAGTGTTTACCTTGCCGGAAAGTAGTCAAGCATATAGTATTCAGTAAAAGCCTTAAAAAAGAATATCAGTTTAGAAAGAAAGTTTTGCAGCTAAGACATCTTGCCCTTGAACGATGGAATGCGCTAAGCCTACGACCTTCTACGCGCACGATTACGTGGCCGGTCCTGCATCTCAAAGGCCTCTTTAAACTGGCACTCCAGACGATGTCATAGAAGGGAGCGCGTTGGATTGATATGTCGATACGGAGAAAGAAGTCTTAACACATTAACTACAATCGCGTTTTGATTCAGAAAGCCGCCTGGGACTCGCGCGCGTTTCTACGCGCCCGCGCTAACAAAGGAAGGGTATAAAGCGTATGTCTGAACGGGGGAGCGAGTCATATAGGGAGGATCCTCACCCCTCAATTGGTTTGAAAATGTGTTTGTTCTTTGCGAAGTCGCTAAACCCAAGAAATAGGGGGTCACAATGGGATACGGCGCAGCACGCGTTTGGGGGTCTTGTACGCCCGCGATGCTTCTGCAACCAGTGGCTCGGAGCGCAGGTGGGTAGGGAATTGACTCTGCGAGCGAGGTCAGGGGCAGGGGTGTGCGCTCTGACTTGCCGCCGGTAAATTTTTTACCGCAAATTTTTAACGCAGAAATTCGCCGGTAAATTCGGTAAATCCGTTAATTTTTTTAAAATTTAATATTCCCTTAAAAAACCGGTTTTAAGCGGCGGTAATGTAAAAAAACGTAAAGTTTTTAACCGAAACATCATCACGTTCAGAAAAACCATATCATCTTCATTTTGTCATGCATACGTCATCCTAAAGCAAACAAAACAAGCGGAAGCCTAACGATGCACAAGTGTAATGGTCTATATTGTGAGTGCTTTAAAAAAATAGAAGCTTAATTAAAAATCTAAAACAGCTTAATTAAACTCAAAAACATTTCTGGAACATCCGACATTCAATCGAATATTGCTATATTTCTTTTTGGAGTAACAGTTTAACTGGTTTTTGAAATTATCACAATTATCATCGTTTCATTCGATGAAGGAATGATTTACACCTTTCACTACCACTTTTTTGAACTATTATGCTGCACTTTGGAGCAAATCCAGGCACTTCAGAAAAAAGGAACGAAATGTGACAAGATAGCGAATTTCCTTCGCTTCCTATATGGGAAACAGCTTAAGGCCGGGGCATACTTCCGTCGCCGCGATGCCATCACGGCGCTCAGTTCATGGCCATTCCGCCGCAACAGTGGTGATCGGTATGCGCGATGAATTCCCGCGCCCATCGTGGGCATGGCATGCTTTTCGCGATGCGCGCGGTGTTTAGCGTTGATCGTGGACGGATCGCCGTCGCGCTTCCTTGCAGAGTGATGGGCGATGAGACGAGCGCGGAGAGTCAAACTCTTTCGCGTCGCTCTGCAAAATTCGTCGCCTGAATTCCATCGCGGACGGGAAGATGCACGAGGCCTAGGAGTCTACCAGATCAGGTAGACTAGCGGAGTACATTCCGATGCTTCACATGTTGGACTAAATTACGGGAACAAGACATGAGCGTATCTTCTTCTTATTCCTCTGGCGATCGTCTATTCTGAGAGCTTCAATATCTCTAGTCCAAATTGTCTCATGTCGTCTGGGGAATGTCAGCGCGAGGTACTGGTCCAGTGGAGCGCGCTTTCACACTGGAGCGCACCATCTCCGGCTGATATGGGCATGAATGTTTTAATGAGGTTAAGGTCCACGAACGCTAATAGCAAGTTATCAGAGAAGATAGAAGCAATCACTTCTAATCTGAGATCGGTAGTGTGTTTCCTTCTCCATTCGGTAGATAGGAACATGATTTTGTACGAAAAAAAGCGAATTTATCGCGAAAATGAAGGTAAATCCGTTAAACCGGTAAATCGTTAACCGGTAAATGCACACCCCTGGTCAGGGGTTTGGTTCCTCTGCGCTGGTGCATTTGTGCACTTCAATTGATTGGTTGAGATTTGGGGGATTCTGAAGTCTATACATTTTCAGACGTTTTCTGCACATTTTTGTTTCCAGCTGTACGCTGTGGTATTCAACATGGTGATAAATGTTCAGCACCAGTGATACACATTTACAAAGTGCATGTTTCTTCCTCCATGGTTATAAGCACGCAACCGAAATCCAGTTGAAGACGTACCCTTTCCTCTGAGAGTTCCACCCGAAAACGTTATCATATGCTCACTGCTTTCTTGCCTCTCCACGTCCATCAGTTCATCCTGCGGATCCCAATCTTCCCCTTCTTCTTCCACCACTTCCAGCTATTCGTCTTCGTCCACTTCAAGTTGACGTGCTTCGAAGTCCTTGAAGTCCCATGCTGGCCATCCGTTCGGCCAGCTTGATTACTTCCCTCGAAGATTCCTTGTCTAAAGGTGGGCCACACTTCTGCGTGAGCAGGTGGATCACCACTCGACCGTCGGTGGACATTGTTGGTATTAGGTTTTAGAAATTCTCCAGCAGACCTCTGATTTCCAGGTGACAGGCAGACATGAGG
Source organism: Heligmosomoides polygyrus bakeri (assembly GCA_947359475.1). Classification (NCBI taxonomy): domain Eukaryota; kingdom Metazoa; phylum Nematoda; class Chromadorea; order Rhabditida; family Heligmosomidae; genus Heligmosomoides; species Heligmosomoides polygyrus. Next base: position 19,142,583 of record OX375868.1, read on the forward strand.
GAAAGAGTGTATCGATGCCGTTTAGCTTAATTTGCGGGATCCGCACACCTCGTTTCTCATTTGAACCACCTCCGACGTCACAACGTGGTCTCCTTTGAAAATCCGAGCAGGATGATTTTCTCCGAGGCCTTTGGTCCATGTATGGAAACAGACTATGAGGAGCCTGTAGCCTTTATACGCTACCCGTAAGGTGCCCAGTGGTGGTTCATGCACTTTGTACCTGTGTATCACTGGTGTTGAACATTTAAACATCACCATGTTGAATACCACAACGTACCGCTGGAAAAATGTTCAGAAAAGTCTGAAAATGGTATAGACGTCAAAATCCCCCAAATCTCTACCAATCAGTTGAAATGTAAAAGTGCAGCAGCGCAGAGGAACCAAACCCCTGACATCCCTGGCACGAGTCAATCCTCTACCCACCTGCGCTCCGAGCAGGTGGGTAGAGGGTTGGCTGCAGAAGCATCGCGGGCTTACAAGACCCCCAAACGCGTGCTGCCACAGGTGGCTCATAATGTCCCTCGCGGACCGCTTTTTTGTTTTGCGTGCTTTTTCCCGTTAAACTTCGACCAGAGGGGTTATTTAGGGTGCTGATCACGAATCTGATATCCGTTCATGACATTTCGGCCGATGACGATGGCTTACAGTAGGTACGGGTGATTAAGGCAGCCGAGGACATGATCACCATTTTCACCCAAACGTCACCCAGGGACCATGGGATTATTTGGGGTGCTGGTCACGAATCTTACATCCGTTTTTGATATTACGGTGGAGTACGGTACGATACGGTAGCTACGGGTAGTCGCCGACAGCCTTAGTCACCCGTACCTACCGTAACCTACCCTAGTCCACCGTAATACCAAAAACGAATGTTGAATTCGTGGTTATCACCGCAAATAATCCCCATAGGCGAAGTTTGAGCGAAATCGGCTACCATGGCTCCGACAGCCTTACTCACCCGCATACCGTAATCGTACCGTAATCGGCCCAAATTTTGAAAGAGAATTTCAGATTCGTGATCAGCATCCTAAACATTCTCCTTGGACAAAGCTTGGGTGAACTGACTTTACTGACTTGAATCGCTTAGATTGTAGAATTGGTCTCCTTCCTACGTAGTAAAATCTTTTAATTCGATATATCTAAAGAAAGCAATGACAATTTTCTTGCTTATTCCAGTTGGACATTCATCTATCACAAGTAATTAGGAAACATAAAAAACATCTATGAAAAACCGACGGCAGCAGTACAAAAAATAGCGCGAAAAGTTATGAGCCACCGGTGGCTCATATTGTCCCACGCGGACAGACACGTATGAGCCATCGGTGGCTCATATTATCGTCAATGTGTTAAAGATAAAAATTAGGATTTCTGACGGCAAAAGGTATTTTCTTGGATTAAGAAACAAATTTACAATGGGACGACGCTTAGGCAATGCAAGCAGAACTTCACCTAAGGGAAAGCCGACAGAGCAGTAAAATATAAGCGAACAACCAGAACCGTACAGAGACTCGAAACCTATGATAAGAAGAACAACTTGAGGGCACTAAGTAACAAAGGGAATGGTCAAATTGTAGAAAAATTCCTGAAGATGAAGATGTCAACAGGAGAAGTCGATCCTGTTGGCATCTTCATCTCCAAGTGTCGATAAAACCGGCATGTGGGCAAATCTGCAACCCCGTATCAGTCTACTGACCTGGTCACTATCTTAAAAATCACCGGACAAGAGACCAACCAGATTGATACTAAACAATAACACAATCACAACGACACTATTAGGATTATTGTAAACTATTTTAAGTTGTAATCTTATGCTTCGTACAAATGTTAGTGTATGAAGTATGAAGTCACATGCAAAATTAATCTTATTGTGAACCACTCCACGGATCTCCCTCGATAGAGAGCCTTCGGGCTCTCTTGTTAAGAGGGATCTCGGGCCGCTTGTCGCAGGGCCACGTGGCGCGTCCCCGGGTGGTGGATAGGGGAATTAAACGCGAACCAAATGCGACCGTGTACTGCCCAGAGACGCAGGTGGGATGCAGGGGATGGACTCCTTGCTCCTGCTGTGTCGGGTCGATGCGTTCCTTGTGCGTGGGAGCGGCATGTCCGTGCACAGTGTGCGTGGATGTGTCCGTGACTGTGCGGATTGTAACTGTGTCGGCTCGGCCAAAAGCTTGCACTCGGTAGACTGGGAGTACATGTAAGGCGATTCGAGGCCGCCTTAAGTCTCGCCCCGTCCCTTCGGGCAGTCTGGCTGGCTGCCCGGAGTACCCCGCCCGCACGACAGAGCCTGACTAGCTACCCGTGTTGTATTCCAGTCAAACACAGCAGCACTAAAGGGCCTCATTCCCCTGACCCCGAAAGAGCCCCCATTTCTGCAGCGATGGGAAGGACGAGTACGGAGAGGCTGCTAAAATCTCAGGGCCTAACCAGGCTGCGCAAACTGAGAAGGACTAGGATGACGATCTGTACTTACAACGCCCGCACGCTTGCGTCGGAAGCATCCGTCGAGGACCTGATGATGCAAGCCAGGAAGATCAAGTACGACGTCATCGGACTGACCGAGACGAGAAGACACCACCCCCTACACGCCGCCTACGACTCCGGAGAAGAACTGTTCCTCGGAACATGCGACAGCAGGGGAGTAGGCGGCGTTGGTGTCCTCGTCAACACGCACTTGGCCATGAACATCGATTCGTACGAGTCTCTGACAAGCCGAATCGGACGTCTGCGACTGAAGCGATGTGGCTCCGTGCCAGCCTTGACTGTGTTCGTCGCGTATGCCCCAACATCCAACTACGACGACGAAGACGTCGAGGCCTTCTACGTGGAGCTGGAGAAGTTCTATAAGGAAGATCACACCTTCTACAAGGTGATCGTCGGCGACTTCAATGCCAAGATCGGGCCACGAAGGTCGCTGGAAGAACTTCACATCGGAACCCACGGTTTGGAGTGGAACGAGCAAGGTGAAAGGCTGTCTGAGTTTATCATGTCGACCAAGACCATCCATGGAAACTCGCAGTTCCAGAAGCCTCCCTCCCTACGATGGACCTGGGAATCCCCCGGTGGCCAGTTCCACAACGAGATCGACCACATCATCTTCAATCGCAAGTATTGCCTGACCGATGTCTCCGTTGTCCCCAAGTTCTACACGGGATCGGACCACCGCCTCCTTCGCGCGAGGTTCCGCTTTTCGCGTCAAGGAGAGAAGGCCGCGAAGTTCAAGAAGAGGAGTCCCAGAACGACCATCAACTGGGATCTCTACACCTCTCTTGTCGGCCTTTGGGAAGATGCCGTCATGGACAACGTCGACGAGGAATACGATCGCTTCGTGCACCATCTCCACGATAGTGCTAAGGGAGCCGAGAGCTTGAAGACCACCAAGAGACGCCTGTCTCCGGAAACTCTCGAGCTGATACGCCAACGTGGAGCAGCACGAGCGTCAGGCAACTATCAACTGACGTCCGAGCTTGCAAAGCTATGCAGAGCGGCGATAAAGGAAGATCTGAAGGAGAGAAGGGCGGAAGTGTTGGCTGAAGCAGCAGAGGCAGGGCTGAGCATCCGCAATGCCCGCCGGAACTTCGCCAACTTCAAGACCAAGATGACCGCTCTCCGACGTCCTGACGGAACCGTCACCTCTTCCAGAAGGACCATGGAGAAAGTCATCCACGACTTCTACTCCGATCTCTTCGATAGCCACGTCCACCTGCCCCTACGACATCTTCCGCAGGATGGATACGTCATCCCCTCTGTTCTCCCTTCCGAGATCCGACACGCCATCTCGTCGGTGAAGAAACGTACAGCACCCGGTCCTGACAGGATCAGAGCTGAACACCTGAAGAACCTCCCGCCAGCGCTCATCAACACCTTGGCGCGGCTCTTCACACGCTACCTGTCCGAATGCAAGGTTCCATCTCAGTGGAAGACCAGCAAGACCGTCTTGCTGTACAAGAAGGGAGACGTGCACGACATTGGCAACTATCGCCCGATCTGCCTGCTGTCCGTAGTCTACAAGCTGTTCACTCGAGTCATCCTGAATAGGATTAGTAGAACGCTGGACGAAGGACAACCATGCGAACAAGCAGGATTTCGGAGAGGATTCAGCACGATCGACCACATGCACACCATTACGAAGCTCATCGAAGTGTCGCGAGAGTACAAGCTGCCGCTTTGCCTTACGTTCATTGACCTGAAGAAGGCATTCGACTCCGTCGAGACTGAAGCGGTTATGGAAGCCCTGCTCACCCAGGGCGTTCCTACTCAGTACATCAGAGTCCTTCGAGAGCTGTATAGTGGATTCACGACCAAGATCTCACCATTCTACAACGACGTCGTCATTGACGTGAAGAGAGGGGTTCGACAAGGGGATACCATATCCCCGAAGCTCTTCAGCGCCACCCTCGAAAACGTCATGCGCGAACTAGAATGGGATGACATGGGAGTGAAGGTCGACGGCCGGCAACTGAACCATCTTCGCTTCGCTGACGACATCGTGCTCATAACACCGAGCATCACTCAGGCGGAGCGAATGCTGGCCGACTTCGATCGTGTATGTGGAAGCGTTGGACTGCAGCTGAATCTTACGAAGACGATGTTCATGAAGAACGGATGGGTTTCTGATGCCCCATTCTCGCTCAACGGAACGAACATCTCCGAATGCTCCAGCTATGTGTATCTGGGTCGCGAAGTCAACATGGCCAACGACCTAGCACCAGAGCTGAGCAGGAGGAAACGAGCGGCTTGGGGAGCTTTCAAGAGCGTCGAAGAAGTCGTGAAGAAAACGAAGAACGTCCGACTCCGTGCCCACCTATTCGACTCCACTGTTCTTCCTGCCCTAACATACGCCTCAGAGACCTGGGCTATACGAAAGCAGGATGAACACGCGATCAGCGTCGCGCAGCGTGGAATCGAGAGGACGATGCTCGGAGTGACACGACTCACGCAAGTGAGAGAAGGCCTCCGGAGTTCCGAGCTTCGCCGACGTTCGAAGATCAGAGACGCTGTCGCATGGGCCAAGTCGTCGAAAATTAGGTGGGCCGGCCACGTAATGCGATTCGCAGACACCCGCTGGACGAGAGCCGTCACAGACTGGATTCCGCGGGATGTCAAAAGAACACCAGGACGCCCACCAACGCGTTGGTCGGACTTCTTCGTGAAAGCCCTGAACGACCGATATGACGCTCTTCGTGTCCCTCGAGCGAGGAGGATCCATTGGACCACTCTGGCACGCGACAGGGACGAATGGAGACGCTGCTGGCGCCCGCTCGAGCAAGTCGATGATCAACGGGACGACAGGTGATACAGGTGATTGTGAACCACTAGAGCTTACTGGACCCCGATGCAGTCCAAAAATGGTGAGATATGAGGAGCAAGAATCATAAACATTGTACGCCCACTTGCAACGTACCAACTAGATCCAAAAGTGGACCGAAATTCGGTATGCTTTCACCGACGAATACTATAGCCAGCATGGTGGCCGTTCGAACGAGCATTCGTTGCCAGCCGAAATCTGAATGGAAGCGATCAAGGTCACATCAGGTGTGGTCCTTTGCAAATTCTGCGTATACTCACGTTGAGGACAGCGGACGAGATCCTCGATGTCTTGATTCAAAGGATTCAGCACGATCGTGACTGTGAGAATGCAGTGTATAGTAATCATCACGTTACATGCTTCCTGTATCCACACTGTCTAAAATCTAACGCTGTGACTGTACTTCTATATTTTGCAGTGCAGCACGTACCTGTATGGATGGCAGAATAGAGTCTCTAATGGCGTCATGATACGTTAGGTAGCCTAGTATAGCTACCGGAACGTATACGAATATAAGCACTGTAAAAAGCAAGTCTCGCAAACTAATCTGATTAAATATGTTGTGCAGTTTTAGGACAAAAAACAGTTCTACGAGTGTTATTTCCGCAAACATGAAAGCTCAAACCTACTCAAAAACGCCGCCACTACCGACTTGTTATATTCGCCAGGATTACGCATGTCGTGTTGAATCGTCGGAAAGGCTGCGTGACCACCGCACGAGAAGAGAATAGTACCCATTGCGAGGAAGAGCGTCTTCGGCTTCAGCGGTGGAACTTCCCTGAAGTGGTCGAGGAAAATAAAACGAGGCAACGAATATGCCATGGCTACCGTATACACCTACGTGTGAGAAGAGCAAAGATTGTAGTCCAGCGCGATTCCAACAAGAATCAGTACAATGCCAGCTGCAGAGGTGAACATAGCGACCACAACGGCTCCCCTGAAAACAACTCTTTATCGTTCTGTAAGGGATGGAAGGAACAGCACTTCTAAACCTGTGAGCACGATAAGAAAAGGAAGTCAAAGAGAGACGCGATAGTAAGGGAAGGGGCTTTCGAGAACTGTGACTGTATCCGACACCTGATTTTCCTAATAACTAGGATACACTATGGCACATATGTATAGTCTCTTGTAAGTTCGTTAAACCAAAACTCCTGAAACTCTTATATGGGTCCTTAATACAGTGATGTACGGCCCATCGTTAAGTTTGGAGCAACGGCTTTCAATGCCTTCAAGAAAAAGAACATTGACCTGCTGAAAGCGTGGGACATAATTTCACACGAAAATCCATAATGAGGTGTTCTGGCTTGAATTACTTGCTTATCTCCAGCGGTCGAGAAACAAATAAAGTGCTTGGTCTAATTGTACGACCGCAGCCAGATACTATTTATAAGGGAGGAGCTGAAGAAGATCCTCACGGGCAACTCCACGTGAACCCCTTGCAATTTTTTCAGCGGAGAATTAGTGAAAACAAGAAGAAATAGAATCCTTCCATATTTTCCTGTTGCACCACAGTAAGAATACATTTTCAACGCAGAGAAGGTTGATGGAACTCATCTTGCTGCTTGGGACGACAAAAATCTCCTATATTTACCTTTGCGTAAATTTAACAAAATTCTGTAGACTATTGTACCATTTGTTTTCACGTGCGTGTAGACTTTTCATTGTGCCTTCTAGCATTTCTTTATGTTGTGCTGTTTCCCAGCATGTCTTTGCTTTATCTATTCCTTTTGCAGTCATAAATAAATAAATAAATAAATACATAAATAAAAAATAAACTAGCCAGCGTCAATGGGGCTAGGCAAAATGTGAAGAACAAGAGGTCGAGTGGATCTATCATAGCCGGAGGAAGGCACATGGCCAGGGATGTGCGGAATTTCCGTTTCCGTGCTCCGAATTCCGGTTTCCGGCCATTTGGGTCTTCCGTTCCGTTCCGTGTTCCGCCTGTTTTTGGACCGGAAGGCGGAAACGGAAATGGGGACTGCTCGACGCTAGATTTCTATTGAACACAATCTGCTTAACAATTAAAAGGGTTCTTCTTCATATAATTGTAGGAGAAATACTGTTCGACAACTCTGGTATTTATATTTTTGAAATTGGTTAGACTACAAAAAAGGATTCAAAAATGGGATGGGCTGAGTGCAGGGCAAAATTAATGGGTCAGCAAAGGCTATGTATGCATTGTATGCTAAGAAAGTGCACCCAACATTTGAATGACCATAAAATTATTGATCCATTAGTTATAAATAACTACAAAAACTTTGTAAGCATATAGCGCAGTGTCGTGAAACAAAGGGTTCAGTAGAAGTTGTGCCATGCGGTTGTCTGCTTCAAGATTACATCAGTGTTCCTGATCGAAGGTGTGAATTTCATCTTTTAATTTCGTTAGGTGTTATCTTCATCCATATGAAGTTATGCGATTCATTTCTTGATGAAGCATCACGACTATCTACCAGGAGAAGTTATTTTGATTGACTAGGGTGACTTGTTGAATTCTGACATAACTATTGCTTCGAGAACCATCTACGAAGTGTCCAGCTGTATCAACTTACCAGGAAACTATCTCAACGGTAGGTCGGAACGGCCCAAGTGTTGTATATGTACAGAATCGCCTCTCTCTGGGAAACAAGAAAATGCAAATATCTCGACCCCAATACAACTCTGCGCAGAGGAAGGGACGACAGAAGTTGATCCGTTGGAGGTGTTAACCCTATGCCTGCACGCGGAAGGCGAGCTCAAGTTGGCTGGAAACAGCGATTATGAGGATTACGCCGCCCCTCTACGCACTGTGCCACCATCGCTCGCTCGTCATCGCTGTTTCCAGCCAACTTGAACCCGCCCTCCGCCTCCAGGTATAGGGCTAACGCCGCCAACGGCCCAACTTCCGTCTTCCCTAACTCTGTGCAGAGTTGTATTGGGGTCGAGATATTTGCGCTTTGTTGTTTCCCAGAGAGAGGCGATTCTGCCCATATGCAACACTTAGGCCGTTCCGACCTACCGTTGAGATAGTTTCCTGGTTAGACGTGGGGGTTCCAGGCTGGCCCAGACTTAATATTCATGTTTAAGTGTGGACCCCACCATGACTAATCAGTCATCCAGTTATCATCTTATTGTTAGATTCCAGAATGAATTCTGAGTACTAGCTTTGGTGACGTAATGTAACTGCTAATGTTGAGTATGCAGATATCTGTGCAGTCATCACGTCGTCTGTGATGCCACATGTTGCCAAAAATGTTGAGAGGAATCTCATTCCTAGTCGGAAAATGATCTAAGTGGCTACTCCAGTTTTAGACTTCACCCGAGTCTTTTTTTAATGCGGGTCTGTAAATAGCCTCAATTGTTAATTCAGGTAAGGTTCAGAAAATTGCAGCATCAAAAACGTCAGCGAAAAACCCGTCTCAGGAACTACATATGGAAACAGCAGAGAGACTGTATGCAGAAATAGTAAGATAAGCTCCTGAATTTGTTTTCGTTTATTGCTCTCGCCATAACTAAAAGGTTATCATAACAATATTATGAATTCATGCTTCGTTATGCTATGCTGGAAGATTCTGCTGCTCGCAAAGTTCTGAGCTCGCAGTTGCTCGCAAGAAAAAGGAAGGCGCAATGGAAGCCGCTTCTGACGCCGTTTCAGATGCACTTGAGAAAAAATGGCGAATATGTGTCATTTCCGTTTCCTCGTTTCGTATTCCGGTTTCCGGCCATTTTTGAGCGTTTCCTTCTGTCTCTCGTCTTCCGCCTTTTCCAGTAAAATTCCCGCACATCCCTGCACATGACCCACCAGTGGCGGCGTGCGGGATCAACTGTCACCTTAGGGCTGCCCCTTCCGACTAGGATAGATCGGTCGAAGCTTCTAACCTCACGAAATCGCAGAGCTAGGTAATGGACTGTGAATAGATGGGAAATGTAAATGATCAAAGCTCACCAAAAATCTTGCGGCGATTTCAAGAACGTGACAGGAAGCAAACCAGCAGCCACTATTAGGATGACGAAACAGTAGCTGAGGTCCATATCGGCAAAGCCCTTAATAACATTTCTTGAGTGATGTTTAGGTAAAACTCCAGAAGTTCTTACCTTAACCATATCTTGAATATTTTTCGAAGACAGTAGAAGAAATACGACAGTAACGCCGAACTGCGTAACATCATTGATAGCAGATACAAATTTTCTAGAAAGTCTCAATCTTCTTCTTAATTACATACTGATATTGATACTTATTACATGGAAACCCATGTATAGTATTAATAGATGACGACTAGTAGAAAAAAGAACACAATCACTCCAACAAGGCCACAAATCATGCTAATACACAAGATGTGTGAGCTGATACAAAACCAGAACAGAGTCAAGCCCTGCGGAAATCTAATGGGAAGGCTCCTCTATAAAATGTCATTAAAACAGAAACAGAAATAGATAGTGGGTTACTTGCTCAGGCGTAGGTGTTCACAAACCGCTCGGTTTACAAAGAAGTGCTGGCTGATGCAGAACCGCGCCTTTCCGTAAGAGAACTTACTAGATTGCCTCTGGTGCCTCAGAGCTGTAGGTTGAAAGAATGATGTTTTAGGTTTGCTATTTCATTGAGGATTCAAAGCACCATTACCACGTTGTCGACGTTTCTTAATTCTTCCAAATAAACTAGCCCGATCATAACTTAGCGCATTCTAACGCTCAAAATAAATTTAATTATTTTTCTTTTATTTAGATAATCTATTCCGTACAGTGCGCCTGACTTTTAGCGACAGATTTAGAAAAATAGGCCGTTGCTGAGCAAGAAGCTTTCAGTACAAAAAGATTAGGAAAAATTACAGTTGTGATGACAACTGTGAAGAAATACCGCCGGTATCGCCGTTTTCTTCACCAAGTCGCACTTCCTTTCTGGATGCCACTAGAAAGTGATGATAACATTAAGGAGCAACACAAAACAACACAACAACACACGGGAGGAGCATTACACAAAGGTTCGTCTGAAGATAGTGGCGAAACGAACCTTTTTAATATTTTCTATGTTACGTAATATATATTTTATATTTAAAAAAACTTTACACATTTCTTCACTTCTCCGAACCTCTATTTTTTCTTGTTTTGTATTAGGAAAATTAATATGCTAAGATTGTATGTATTCATGCCAACTTTATTTAAACGTGGAGAAATTGGGCCGTTTTTCACGTCAATTTGAACACTCATTTAAACAAACTTGACGCTTCTGAAATCAAAATGGATGACTTCCTAATTAGGAACAGCTTTTTACCGATTCAATTACAGATTCTCGAAGATTGTTAGAATAAATTTTTGTTCAAGGAATATTTGGTATAGCTTTCTTTGAAATAATTTGGTTCAGCTACGCGAATTAAGCTTAATAATTTAATAAAATTTTTGTTTTTAAAGAAAAAATAAAAGTTGTTACAAAACGCAACAAGGCAGCAATCACTTAGCGTATTAAAGACAAGATCGCGCTATGCACTCGAAAAGCTCGACGCGATTTTTATTTGATTGATAGTGTAAATGTTGCTTCCATGAATCATCAGAGTGAGGATATGTTTTTACGGTTGTGTTTGTTGCATTGTTTACAACTGTGAAGCTCTACACAGGCAAAAATGTTGACATTTATCAAATAGAAATCGCGACAAGAGCACGGCACAATCTCTCCTTTTTGGCACTATCTGTCTTCCTGCTCTTTTAAGCAAGCTTGAAGCTATTGCTTTTCCTCCAAAAATAAGAATTTTTTAAAAACTTTAACCGATGTGTTCACTTATTGAGCAGGTGAATTAAAACTTCAAAGAAACTCACATAAAATTTTTCTTTAACAAAAATTATTCTAATTTTATTCTAATAATTCTTTCTTATTCTAATTATTCACACTTTTTGGAGAGTCTCTAGTTTAATGGGGAAGAGGTCGTTTTGATTCAAAAGGCTTTCATTCTGATTACAAAAGCGTTAATCTTATTTAGAAGAATGTTTAGCTTGATTTCAGGAGCGTCAGGCTTATCTAGAAGAGTGCCCAATTTGACCTGAAAATGGTACATGCCATTGACTGAGTTTGTAGTGCAGGAATGGGAACAATTCAGAATATGGCTGTGTTAGCGTTGTGGCGCTCACCGAGCTCTGATGCCCATGGCCCGATAGGCGATCTCTGGGTACGGCTGTCGGCAGTGGACCCTGTACTCTGGCCATGTGTTAAGCAAAATATTCCAGCATTCACCCAAGACGTGCGCCGTGTACATGGTGATGAACATCATCGCGAAGAACACCACCAAGCCAATAACGAGTCCTAGAAGAAGCACAAATTCAGATTGACTGGATATCTCACCACCACTTAACTGTCGTTTTCGCAGAATCATATACCTGCTTGAACAATGGCTGTAGGAAGCGCTACCACTCCACCTCCTCCCAGATCGTCTACGAGAAAGAGTGCGCAAACGAACCAACTAATGCCATGTGGATTTCGGAACGGCTTTGACATGTCTATCTGAGAGTTCGTCGAGGAACCTGGCTGCGATGAGGACACGACACCATTCTCCCACCTGCAACGCGAATTTTAAATACAAATTAAGGATAATAAAATAAGGATAAAGGACGGCGTTACTCAATCCCTTCTGGGATGCGCCAGCGCATTCTACTTCTACGGGATGTCGTGGAGGCGACATGAATGCGTATTTGGCCATACAATGACTTGCGGTGGCCAGCCGATGAACAAGTCAGCGCTCTATCCTTCCCAGACAAGTCTGGTACCAATTGACCGACCCCGGAGGGATGGAAGGCTTGGTTGGCCTGGGCGGGAAATCCGAACCAGGAACCTGGTATCGGGTGCACGCGACAGTCGCGCCTCCTCCGACTGCGCTACACGCGCCCTAAATACAAATTAGTGCAAGAAAATTTCTAAAAACCGACTAATTGTAGTTATTTGGCATCATAGAGAGCTACGGCTAATTGCTAGCTTTATTACGTTCCATTATAATGCTACTCTTTCCACTTTTTCGTGTGGTGTTCCGAAGCACGATAGCAAAGGTTTTAGCGGCACGGTGTGAAGAGCCGCATGATCTTTTGAGGCATCTTAAAGTGTATTTATTCATTGAACGTGGATGTCGGCTTAGACAGAACCATTTATAATCAGCTATTCAAAAAGGCAACACGAGATATACACAACGAGAAGAACAAGGCATATGGTTACGTGATAGAAGAATACAGACGGCATCACCCTAACGACCCCTTGTGAAACATCCTTTGAGCTATCTATCAATGGGACCTTTTAAGCTGAGAAATAGACTTTATTAGGGCATATTTTTGGAACATTTTCAAAACTCCAAACCAGTTCTTTGAATAGAAAAAGAAGCTCGAAGTTCGTGCCTTAGGAAGACGAATTTTGATCCAACCACCGAAGGGGAAGTTGTGTGAAATTTGTCCAGACGTAAGATGTGTTTTCATGTTACCAAATGCGATGAAGAGTAGCTTGCTTTACGTGGACTGTAATTGTATGTAGAACAGCCAAAAAGAATGGAATTAACGAATATATGGATATATCATATCTTACTAAATGTGGTAAGCGCTAAGGACAGGGCCAAAATATGGTCGCAAAATTTTTAGACGAATTTTTCATCAATTTTTTTCGTCAAATGTTAGCTAAATTGTTAAAATTAGGTAAAACTGCAGTTAGCTAAACTCTGTCACTTTAAATGGAAAGAATCAAGAAAAACCTTACTTACCTTGATACTTTGATGGTCCTTTTGTCGGCTGGAGGTCTTCTCAGCGGGGACCACAACTCTTCCAGACCGCTCGATCTCTGGCTGCTTGCATCCAGCGAGGCAGACTACGCTCTCTGAAGGATCTTGGGAATGAGTCTGCCCATCGCGTTGGCGTTCGTCCCAGTGGTCCCTTATGGTCTCCCGGGAGCCATTCTGTGACACGGAGACCCCATCTATCGTCCTTTCGTCGAAGCAGGTGTCCGGCCCTGCGATATTTGGACTTCTTCATGTACTGCAGCGGGTCTGCTAATTGCGACTTCTCCCGTAGCTCTGAGCATCGTAGGCCTTCTTGCCGTTGCTGACGAGGGCTTGTCCTCAGAAGACATCTCTCCAGTGCACGACGCGTAGTTTGCATTGCTCTGGCGATTGCCTTGTTGTCGGGCCAGGTTTCCGTCGCGTAACACATCGCAGGCAGTAAGGAGTGTTGAATATCAAGGCCCTGAGGCAGGCATGCTTGACCTGATCGATGACTTTGCGAACCGAACTGAAGGCTGCCAATGCTGCGCGTCCTCTGCGGGCGATTCCAGGAGCGAGGTCGTTATCCATGTTCAGCTCTCTTCCCAGATAGACGTAGGAGTCGACCTGTTGTAGAGCGACTCTATTTAACCTTACGAGTCCCGTGTCACACCACTGGTTGACCATAAACTGCGCTTTGGACATATTCATGTCCAATCCAATCTTCATCACCTGTATCACCTGTCGTCCCGTTGATCATCGACTTGCTCGAGCGGGCGCCAGCAGCGTCTCCATTCGTCCCTGTCGCGTGCCAGAGTGGTCCAATGGATCCTCCTCGCTCGAGGGACACGAAGAGCGTCATATCGGTCGTTCAGGGCTTTCACGAAGAAGTCCGACCAACGCGTTGGTGGGCGTCCTGGTGTTCTTTTGACATCCCGCGGAATCCAGTCTGTGACGGCTCTCGTCCAGCGGGTGTCTGCGAATCGCATTACGTGGCCGGCCCACCTAATTTTCGACGACTTGGCCCATGCGACAGCGTCTCTGATCTTCGAACGTCGGCGAAGCTCGGAACTCCGGAGGCCTCCTCTCACTTGCGTGAGTCGTGTCACTCCGAGCATCGTCCTCTCGATTCCACGCTGCGCGACGCTGATCGCGTGTTCATCCTGCTTTCGTATAGCACAGGTCTCTGAGGCGTATGTTAGGGCAGGAAGAACAGTGGAGTCGAATAGGTGGGCACGGAGTCGGACGTTCTTCGTTTTCTTCACGACTTCTTCGACGCTCTTGAAAGCTCCCCAAGCCGCTCGTTTCCTCCTGCTCAGCTCTGGTGCTAGGTCGTTGGCCATGTTGACTTCGCGACCCAGATACACATAGCTGGAGCATTCGGAGATGTTCGTTCCGTTGAGCGAGAATGGGGCATCAGAAACCCATCCGTTCTTCATGAACATCGTCTTCGTAAGATTCAGCTGCAGTCCAACGCTTCCACATACACGATCGAAGTCGGCCAGCATTCGCTCCGCCTGAGTGATGCTCGGTGTTATGAGCACGATGTCGTCAGCGAAGCGAAGATGGTGCAGTTGCCGGCCGTCGACCTTCACTCCCATGTCATCCCATTCTAGTTCGCGCATGACGTTTTCGAGGGTGGCGCTGAAGAGCTTCGGGGATATGGTATCCCCTTGTCGAACCCCTCTCTTCACGTCAATGACGACGTCGTTGTAGAATGGTGAGATCTTGGTCGTGAATCCACTGTACAGCTCTCGAAGGACTCTGATGTACTGAGTAGGAACGCCCTGGGTGAGCAGGGCTTCCATAACCGCTTCAGTCTCGACGGAGTCGAATGCCTTCTTCAGGTCAATGAACGTAAGGCAAAGCGGCAGCTTGTACTCTCGCGACACTTCGATGAGCTTCGTAATGGTGTGTATGTGGTCGATCGTGCTGAATCCTCTCCGAAATCCTGCTTGTTCGCATGGCTGTCCTTCGTCCAGCGTTCTACTAATCCTATTCAGGATGACTCGAGTGAACAGCTTGTAGACTACGGACAACAGGCAGATCGGGCGATAGTTGCCAATGTCGTGCACGTCTCCCTTCTTGTACAGCAAGACGGTCTTGCTGGTCTTCCACTGAGATGGAACCTTGCATTCGGACAGGTAGCGTGTGAAGAGCCGCGCCAAGGTGTTGATGAGCGCTGGCGGGAGGTTCTTCAGGTGTTCAGCTCTGATCCTGTCAGGACCGGGTGCTGTACGTTTCTTCACCGACGAGATGGCGTGTCGGATCTCGGAAGGGAGAACAGAGGGGATGACGTATCCATCCTGCGGAAGATGTCGTAGGGGCAGGTGGACGTGGCTATCGAAGAGATCGGAGTAGAAGTCGTGGATGACTTTCTCCATGGTCCTTCTGGAAGAGGTGACGGTTCCGTCAGGACGTCGGAGAGCGGTCATCTTGGTCTTGAAGTTGGCGAAGTTCCGGCGGGCATTGCGGATGCTCAGCCCTGCCTCTGCTGCTTCAGCCAACACTTCCGCCCTTCTCTCCTTCAGATCTTCCTTTATCGCCGCTCTGCATAGCTTTGCAAGCTCGGACGTCAGTTGATAGTTGCCTGACGCTCGTGCTGCTCCACGTTGGCGTATCAGCTCGAGAGTTTCCGGAGACAGGCGTCTCTTGGTGGTCTTCAAGCTCTCGGCTCCCTTAGCACTATCGTGGAGATGGTGCACGAAGCGATCGTATTCCTCGTCGACGTTGTCCATGACGGCATCTTCCCAAAGGCCGACAAGAGAGGTGTAGAGAACCCAGTTGATGGTCGTTCTGGGACTCCTCTTCTTGAACTTCGCGGCCTTCTCTCCTTGACGCGAAAAGCGGAACCTCGCGCGAAGGAGGCGGTGGTCCGATCCCGTGTAGAACTTGGGGACAACGGAGACATCGGTCAGGCAATACTTGCGATTGAAGATGATGTGGTCGATCTCGTTGTGGAACTGGCCACCGGGGGATTCCCAGGTCCATCGTAGGGAGGGAGGCTTCTGGAACTGCGAGTTTCCATGGATGGTCTTGGTCGACATGATAAACTCAGACAGCCTTTCACCTTGCTCGTTCCACTCCAAACCGTGGGTTCCGATGTGAAGTTCTTCCAGCGACCTTCGTGGCCCGATCTTGGCATTGAAGTCGCCGACGATCACCTTGTAGAAGGTGTGATCTTCCTTATAGAACTTCTCCAGCTCCACGTAGAAGGCCTCGACGTCTTCGTCGTCGTAGTCGGATGTTGGGGCATACGCGACGAACACAGTCAAGGCTGGCACGGAGCCACATCGCTTCAGTCGCAGACGTCCGATTCGGCTTGTCAGAGACTCGTACGAATCGATGTTCATGGCCAAGTGCGTGTTGACGAGGACACCAACGCCGCCTACTCCCCTGCTGTCGCATGTTCCGAGGAACAGTTCTTCTCCGGAGTCGTAGGCCGCGTGTAGGGGGTGGTGTCTCCTCGTCTCGGTCAGTCCGATGACGTCGTACTTGATCTTCCTGGCTTGCATCATCAGGTCCTCGACGGATGCTTCCGACGCAAGCGTGCGGGCGTTGTAAGTACAGATCGTCATCCTAGTCCTTCTCAGTTTGCGCAGCCTGGTTAGGCCCTGAGATTTTAGCAGCCTCTCCGTACTCGTCCTTCCCATCGCTGCAGAAATGGGGGCTCTTTCGGGGTCAGGGGAATGAGGCCCTTTAGTGCTGCTGTGTTTGACTGGAATACAACACGGGTAGCTAGTCAGGCTCTGTCGTGCGGGCGGGGTACTCCGGGCAGCCAGCCAGACTGCCCGAAGGGACGGGGCGAGACTTAAGGCAGCCTCGAATCGCCTTACATGTACTCCCAGTCTACCGAGTGCAAGCTTTTGGCCGAGCCGACACAGTTACAATCCGCACAGTCACGGACACATCCACGCACACTGTGCGCGAACATGCCGCTCCCACGCACAAGGAACGCATCGACCCGACACAGCAGGAGCAAGGAGTCCATCCCCTGCATCCCACCTGCGTCTCTGGGCAGTACACGGTCGCATTTGGTTCGCGTTTAATTCCCCTATCCACCACCCGGGGACGCGCCACGTGGCCCTGCGACAAGCGGCCCGAGATCCCTCTTAACAAGAGAGCCCGAAGGCTCTCTATCGAGGGAGATCCGTGGATCCAATCTTCATACCTGCCACATTGAGCTCGTTCAGCATTTCCTCGACTTCTACCGTGTTGGTAGAGATGAGAACAATATCGTCGGCGAAGCGAAGGTTGCTGATCCGTTTACCGTCGACAAGGTAGCCTTTATCGTCCCAGTTCAAGTCCTTCATTGCATCCTGGAGTGCCGCTGTAAATAGCTTGGGAGAAATCGTGTCTCCCTGCCGTACTCCTTTCCCGATAGGAACTTTAAGCTTTCGATCGAACAGCTGGATGGTAGTCGATGTGTTCGAGAAGCATTCGTCGAGAAGTCGGATGTAGGGCGATGGCATACCAGCATGCAAGCAAACGCGTTCAGAATGGCGTTGATTACAGAGTCGAACGCTTTCCGATAATCCACGAAGACAAGGACAAGTGGGAGGTGGTATTCGCGGCTCCTCTCGATGAGCTGTGAGACAGTCTGAATATGGTCCATGCAGGAGAAATCCTTGCGAAACCCTGCTTGCTCCACTGGCTGATACTCATCCAAGCAACGCTCCATACGATTGAGCAGTATCTTGGTGAAGATCCTGTACACAACCGAGAGGACTGATGGGTCGATAGTTGTTGACATCCTCCTGCTGACCTTTTTTGAAGATTGGAACTGTTTTCGACTCCTTCCATGAGTCCGGAATCCTACCAAGTCGAAGGTAGTGGTTGAAGTGCTTGGCAAGAAGTGAGCAGAGGGCACTGCCACCCGCACGAACGAGATCAGCAGAAATGCCTTCCGGTCCGGGAGCAGTGCCCGGCCTCATCCTTCTGATGGCATGAGCAACTTCTGATTTCAGAATGGGAGGTACTTCCTCAGCTGGTGGCATCAAGCATTTCGGGACAGTGGTGGAAGAACGGAACAGATCTGTGTAGAATTCTTGAACGATGGCCTCCATCGCTCTTCGAGACGTTTGCGTTGTTCCATCCTTATCCACAAGGGCTGACATTATTGCCTTCTGGTCGCAGAGATCTCGTTTGCAGCGCTTTATGCTTGAACCTTTCCCAGCGGCTTCTAACAGCTTCAATCTTCTGTAGGCTTGAATGGACTCCTTCCCTGCAATTCGGCAGGCCTTCGCGATGGTGACTTTTTCCAAATGGGAAGCATTAGGATCCAGTTTAACAGCTCTTCTTTGCTCCAAGAGTTTAATCGCATGTGCGTTGAGTCTTGAAGCAGCCGGCGATGTGGCTTCGCCAGAGCTGCTAGCACATTTCAGCAGTCCTTTGGAGAGAAGGTCGTAGTCTTCCGATGGATCTTCAAGAAGATTCCAATCGTACGACTTTATTGCATATTCCAACTCCTCAGACTTGATGTTGGGATCCTCACCGGTGCCGGTTTATGAGTGTCACACTTCAACATCCTCTTTTTGAGAGCCAGCCTCGCACGGACAAGAGTGTGATCCGAGCCGGTGTCAAATGGAAGCAGCACGGAGAAGTCGAACAGACTCCAGCGTCTGTTTGTAAGAACATGGTCGATCTCCGAACGTGTTTCTCCATTTGGGCTTTCCCAGGTCCATCGTCGGTTTAAAGGCTTCTTAAACAATTTCAATGGTAAAGACGGCACGCGGATAGGAAGTCTATCAGGCCCTCTCCGTTTTCGTTCCTTGAGGAAGTTCCATGTGGTCCTAGCCTCCATTCGTCGTGGTCGGGTACCGACGGGTGCGTTAAAGTCACCAACGACAGCTTTGTAGAAACTCTTCTCGTCGTTGGCATTCCTTTCGAATAGCTTGTAGAATTCCTCCTTTTCTTCGTCTGTGGCCGCAGATGTTGGAGCATATCCATTTATGATGGAGATGGTCCCTGATCTTTTTTTTTCAAGACGAAGAACAGCTACTCGTTGATGATTTTGTAAGAGCCTACTAAACTTGCTAATGCTAATTTAACGTCTAAGTGGACACTTTTCAATGCAAAGCGAACATCTTCTTCCTCTCTTCAAGAAGAAGAAGAAGATTGCTTGATTGGGATAAACGTTTAGCTAAAAATTAACAACGATTTTCTAAGCAGTGAATACTGCGCTTGAATTTCCCTTAAATTTTTATTTTGTGGTCATAAAAAGATTTTTTTGCTCATTTAAGGTGCAGGGCAGCCGTTTTTGGAAGTGCCGTTAGAGTTGATCACGCCATCCAGTGGTACAGCATGCTGCCACGTCCATTAGATTGATTATCGAAAGCTCTCTCTGCGCGTAGTTACGCGATAGTCACTATTGAAGTGAACACAATTAAGCGAAACACCCATATATCACTCAATAGCTTTAAGTTAGCAGCATACCAATGAAAGAGCAACGGGGAAAAGAAGGCGATGGTAGTCCTATGCTGGAGGCGCCATGCGTACTACTTCAAAGATATATCCTGCAGACAATTTGGATGCGAATGGTCTTTTTAATTAAGGACAAAGGATAAAGGGCGGCGTTACTCAATCCCTTTTGGGGTGCATCAGCGCATTCTACTTCTACGGGATGTCGTGGAGGCGATATGAATGCGTATTTGGTTATACAATGACTTGCGGTGGCCAGCCGATGAACAAGTCAGCGCTTTATCCTTCCCACACACGTCTGGTACCATTTCACCGATCCCGGAAGGATGGAAGGGTTGGTTGGCTTGGGCGGAAAATCTGAACCAGGAACCTGGTATCGTGTGCAGGCCACCGTCGGCGCCTCCACCGACTGCGCTACGTGACCCCCTTTAATTATACTCTCAATGTTCTCGGACAAAAATCGGTTAGTAACCGAGCATGAAGGGGTTTGAAACCGACTTACTGCTCGGTTTGGAACCCAGGCGTGTCACAGATACTAAACCTGCTTAGTGTCTGAGACACGGCAGGGTTTCAAATCGAGCAGTAAATCTGTTTCAAACCGTTTCATGCTCGTTTACTAACCGACTTTTGTCGGACTCATTTTCGTGGTCGCGTGTAGCGCATTTGGAGGAGATGCCGGCTGTCAGGTACACTCAGTATCAGGTTTCTGGCTCGAATTTCCCACCCAGGCCAATCAAGCCTTCCATCCCTCCCAGGCTAGTGAATTGGTACCATACTTGTCTAGGAAGGATTAAGCGCTGAGTTGTTCATCGGCTGGCCACCGCAAGTCATTGTAGAAGCCACTACGCATACAAATCGCCTCCACGACATCCCGCAGAAGTAGAATCGTACGCTGGAGGGATGGATGGCATGGTTGGCCTAGATGCGATCCAAACCATTTACGCTCGATTCCGCGATAGACAGAGCTTGGTACAAGTGCGCTACCATGCATCCAGTTATAATTCGTTAGGAATCTATCTATTGATGCAATATTTATTTATTTATTTATTTATTTTGTTATCCTTACAATCGGATGCTGTTCATTATGGAGTCGGAAACGGTGAATATGTGTCCACAGATAATAGAATATATACATATACATACATAGTATAAAATATGGTAAAGTAGTGTATAGCAAATGTGGAAATAGAAAACATCGATATAGCAGTATGTCTATATTTTCCATCGATCGATTTCACTTCCTTGCTGTGATTTTTATCCAACGGTGAGGATATGCAAGTGATTTATACATATATTAAACGGCTGGTGATCGAACGATATTGATTATCTAATCTAATCTTAGATTAATAATTGAGGGGACAATTTTGCTAAAGGTTTACATGTGAGAATTACCTTCATACGTTTCACTTGTCCGTTCAGGTCACCTTCAGAGAAATTTGAGGGTTTATGACGCACAGATAGACACATACATAGACAATCTCTTTTACGGGCAGTAGGATACATGGAGGTTTCGACAGTTCTTATTTGCGCAAAGGAACGGAACTGTGAGCAGAGGTATTTTAGCTGGAAGCAGCGCAGTACAAGAGAATGATCACCGCTAGTATTGTATAGGGAAAGAAGCGCATTAGAGTTATGCCGCCGAAGTATATTAGAATGTGTAGCGCAGTCCACAAAGGTGTTGATCTTCTGTTAATTTTCTCAGGTTCTGAAAATGACTTACATTTTCTTATAGTCATCCTCTGATGGCGACGTTTTGTTGTTACCAATGCAGGACATCTTCGAATTGTCCTAAGAGATTCTTCCGAAAGGTATATAAAGGCTTAAGCGGACGCTCCAGGGAGCAGACTACCGTCCACAAAGGGCGACACTCGTGGAGAGGTGTTATCGCGGACCGAACCACTGCGCTGAAACGAACACTGCTGCGTATAAAGAAGCCAGCGGCATCTATGGCACGTGGTACCGTTGAACAAACTGTGCTAACAAAACGAGCGATAAGCCGACGAGGAAGGGATTACGAAGGTGGTGTACTTTTACATAATCACTAGCGACTAGTATTTAGCGATGTAACGTTTTGTTAAGACCGGAAGGGTGGTATGGACTGCTAGCAAACCAATTCCTAACAGGAATGGGAGAGAAGCAGGAAGGAGAGAGAGCTTTAGAACGTAGCCAACAAAGGACTCAGTTATTCGACGTCCTATAATGGTAGAAACACGTGCCAAAGTACATCTACATTACGTGAGGCTTCTCAACCCCTGTCACATGTCCGTTCTGAGCAATGCAAAAACTATCTAGATTCTCTTTAATAGTCGAATGGCTCATTACGCCGTACTAGCTTAAAAAGTCGTCGTTAGAGGAATTCGGACTGAGATCACCACACCCCTCTTTGAGGCGCATTGCACATCTAAGACTGCGTCGTACGAAACGTCAGATAACAACAGAATGGTACGCGGCCCCTTCCTGTTACTGCCTCAGAGAACTATCCCTCGAATCAAGAACATGTAAGCACTCAACGAGACTACATCGTGTAAGGATCCATGTCTTGAAAGTGGCTAGCACTGGGTGGTGGCAACACGCTAGCCAATCACAACCGGGGAAGACCGACCGAACACATGCTAGTAAATCAGAGTAACTACTGCATGTACCTTCTTTAAAGGGCACATCCATTGGATTCGAAATTCATCCATTCGAAATTGAATGAGCCTAAATTTTCGTTTATTCGAATATTCGAGTAGTCGAACATTTACTTCGAATCAGTTTCTGCGCATAAACATTGGAAATTTATTCGACATTCTAATAAAATCACTTGATTTTCGAATAAAGTTGAAATATTTCTGAATAATATTCGAATGTGGCTCCTTTTCGATGTTCGAAATTGAACGAATATTCAAAATTCTAGAAAGAAATAGAATATTATAGAATATTCGACTATTCGAATAATTATTCGAATATGTTCATTCTAACACGGCTATAGTGCGCTCAAACCTCTCAATGCTGCCCTCCTTGGTGACGTCGACCATTTATTTGTTTATCTAATTGCACTCAGGGTGCACTCAAACGCCAACGAAATCATCAAGCAACAAAATTAGTAGATGAAAACGACAGAACAACGTACACTCAGGCTCATTCACACAAGAATCTGTTTCATTTTTTGCCGTTTGGCTACTCTGACCAGAAGCGCTGTCGCGTGGGCCAAGTTGTCGACAATTAGGTGGGCCGGCCACGTAATGCGCTTCGCAAACACCCGCTGGACGAGAGCCGTTACTGAATGGATTCCGCGGTATATCAAGAGAACACCAGAACGCTCACCAACGCGTTGACGGACTTCTGCGGGAAAGCCTTGAACGACCGATATGACGCTCTTCGTGTCCCTCGAGCGAGGTGGATCCATTGGAGCACTCTGGCACGCGACAAGGACGAATGGAGGCGCTGCTGGCGCCCGCTCGAGCAAGTCGATGATAAACGGGACGACAGGGGATACAGGTGATACAGGTACTCTGATAGTGTTCCGCTTCTCGTAACAACGTACTTCTGTCAAGTAGTAATGCATGTGCACCTATCCACAGGTTCAAATTTTAGGATCGATCAAAAGCCTTTTGAACAAAAGCTTGTTAAAATTTTTTACTAACTGGTCATATCACAGTCCTACGCTGTTATAATAAATTCAAAACTAAGAAGCATAACATCACAACTTGCTACATAATACATCGCTTTACTGCTAGTGAAGATATTATGAAAGCTCCAAAGCAAGTAAAAGAACGGAAAATGTTAATGCTATATAATATCAGACTACTGTAGAAATAGAACGCGGGGCGCACCTTGAGAGGGATTCCTCCACTATTCCATATCCTTTATGATATGAGACGTAAGGACTGAGCCACATACCTGTTCAAAATCTCAAATTTCAGGAGCATCAAAGATGGACTAGTCATATACAAGTTCAGTCTAATAGTATACCAGCCAGAGTATTGTTTTTTGGTAAATTCTACCGAAAAAGCATGGACCAGCGCTTTTTATACTAAAAATCTAGTTAAATTTAAATTAATGGAATTGGTATCGTTTAAGCGGATTAAATCAACAAGTACCTGCAAGCGTACCCTATTGTCGTTTGATTTTAGCAGAGAACTCGATGTGATAGCTAGTTCAGTTGTGGCTTTCGTGTATTTCGACTTTGGATAAAGACATCAAATCGCGGTTTGACTAGTTAGCAATTAATTCGATGGGTGGATTTGACCCTCATTATCCAGCGTAGTAGAACGAACCAAACAATCAGCTCATAAACAGTCAATCGAGCCTAGAATGTAATGTTTTGGACGAATGTATAGTGCAATCCCATACATTTACAGGACACAAATTTACCTTGGCTCGCATGTGTACCGCATAGCAAAATGAGACGATTATTTATACGGAAACATTTTTGGAGGGTGAGTCCCCCAAAAACTCCAAGTTTCCACATTTTTGTGCGCTTTGTTAGACAAAAAATTCAACGAGCCTTACTGGTGGCAAAATTGCGCTGTATCAAGCAGTTGCATTTTTTAAAAACACGATCTGGTAATGAAAATTCATAACAGAAAATGCTTTGTTCAAATGAAGACCGGAGACAGATCTGTGCCTCGAATTGTTCTACTTGTTTGTGCCTTTAAGTACGACACGAATCATGAACCTCGCCGCCTAATGTAGGCTGAATCACCACAGCACATGGAAAGTTTAAAGCGCTCAGAAATTCCAACTGCTAGCGAAAGCAGTGCATATAAGGGTAACGGGAAAAAATATGCACACACGCCTATTCAATTCACCGCTCTCACATCGATGGCTGAGATCAAACGACGAAATTCGATTCCTCTCGAGCGATTCCTTCGAAAAAAAGATCATCTACGAATGTTGTACCCACGCTGAGAGGGGAGGTGATAAGAATTCTGTGG
Source organism: Heligmosomoides polygyrus bakeri (assembly GCA_947359475.1). Classification (NCBI taxonomy): domain Eukaryota; kingdom Metazoa; phylum Nematoda; class Chromadorea; order Rhabditida; family Heligmosomidae; genus Heligmosomoides; species Heligmosomoides polygyrus. The sequence goes on from OX375868.1 coordinate 19,166,921, forward strand.
TGTACTTTACAGCAGGAGGAACGGTGGGCACAAAGCCGGACGTTCTTCGCATTCTTCGCAACTTTCTCGACGCTCTTGAAAGGCTCGCGAGCCGCTCGCTTCCTTTGCCTAGTTCCTACACTAGGTCACTAGCCATGTTGATTTGCGACCTAAACCCACGTAGCTGGAGCATCCGGAGATGTCCGTTCCGTTCTTATATTATTTCTATTCGCACCGCCTGGCTGATGCTCGGTGTTATGAGCACGATGTCGTCAGCGAAGCGAAGATGGTGCAGTTGCCGGCAGTGGACCTTCACTCCCATGTCTTTCCATCCTAGGTCGCTCATTACGTTTTCAAGGGTGGCGCTGAAGAGCTTAAGGGATATCGTGTCCGCTTGCGGAACCCCTCTCTTCACGTTCACGACGACGTCGTTGTAGAATGGCGAAATCTTGGTTTGAATCCACTGTACAGCTCTCGAAGGACTCTGATGTAGTGAGTAGGACTTCGACGATCGCTTCAGTTTCGATAGAGCCGAATACCTTCTTCAGATGGGTGGACGTCAGGAACAGCGCAGATTGTGCTGCTTGATGAGCTCTATCATCTCTGCGATAAGACAATACCTGAGCACTTCAAGTCGAAGATTTATAGAACAGTCGTCCGCCCAGTAGCGACGTACGGTGCTGAGTGCTGGCTCGTGACGAGGGAAATTGAAAGCCGCCTCAGTGTAATGGAGACGAAGATGTTAAGGTGGACGGCCCGAGTAACGCGATTGGACCGCGTTCGCAATGACACCATACGACAGAGGTTCGGTGTCGTCCCGATAGCCGACACGTTGCGCGAAGCTCGTCTACGATGGTATGGCCACGTCCTTCGCGCTAACGACGACACCGTTTGTAAGATTGGCCTGAATCTTGAAGTCCCTGGAAAACGGCCCAGAGGACGCCCGAAGCAACGTTGGCTAGACACGTTGCACTTGGACTTAAAGATAACTGGTGTGCATCCCGATCAAGCATTTGATCGGGAGAAATGGCGTCACCACACCACAAGAGCGGACCCCGCCACCAAGCGGGACAAACGCTGCTGAAAATGATGATGATGAGCTCTATCATGATATGAATGCACTCGGTCGTGCGGAATCATCTCCTGATTGAATTGAGCGCTACGGGTTATATAGGGAGAAACGAGTAACATTCCTAACTCCTTTTGTCCTTTCCAGGCTCTGGAGAAGGCAGTGATGGCGAACCGCAAGCCGAATAAAGTTTTCACACCAATCCTATCTTGACAGCTTTACGAAATCCCACCACGGAGAAAGGGCATGCCAAGATTCAACAACAGTCAAACATGGAACACTCTGGGCTAGACGGTTTTGTTTAAAGTTTTGTGGACTACGTTACTAGACCAAATCTGGCGCGGTGTAGTGGCAGTAAAAATGAAAAGAGAAAGAAGAACACTTTCGACTGATATGTGGATGCTAGCTTATATTTTTAATCGCCTAAACGCAGAATTCGTGGTACTCCAGAGAAATTGAAGTCTGTGTCGCGAATGTGGGCAGCGTTGGGAGATTTGAGTGAGCTAGCCAATCATAAACAATCAGTCCGCCAATCGAATACGCTCCGCTCTATAGGGATACCGACCGTACACGTACTTTCTGACTGGCATGCTATCATTTGATATGACGCATCTATTGGTTCGTTTCCATTTCCCAATGCTGCAAGCATTCGCGACTAGGTCCAAACTTTATTTACTTGGACTGCGTCTCCTGGCCTTGTATGAAGCTTGACCCTATTGGGTACATCGCCTTTCATAAAGGCCTGAATTTTAATAGAGCTTTATCAATTCATCAAATTAACAACACTTATATACAAAACATTTCATACAACGATCTCAGCTGTTAACTTCCTATCTCAGATTGCTAAGCAACCTAGAAAAATGAATACTTAGTTACGATGTGGAGCCCTGTACTGCGAGCTGCCGGCAATACTCCAGCTCTAAATGGTCCAATAGCTAAAGCTTTAGAGACATCAGGTGGCATTGAAACGTGACTGATAAGACGAAGACGAACTATTTGCTGGAGCGGACGCGTGTCCACTGCCCGCTGACGTCGTGCGACCACTAAAGGTTCTTGGAAGACTGGAAAAACACGTGTTTCTGTGACATCTGTGACAACAGTCCTCGTGTCAGCTATCAGTTGGCCCACAACCATATAACAGAGGGAAACAGTGGGCTCACTTTGGTTCAAAAACGAAGCGAAGGAATTCGAGATAAGTGAGAAATGTTGAGTCATTGAGCTGTTCGTTAGTTTCCTATCTGTATTTACAAGGAACGTCTGTGAACTTAACTAGCGACCCTCAATAGTGCCTGTGCCATTGTAGAGCCTCTAACAAGGAGCACAGAAGTGAAGATCGTTTTTGCTGCGGGCCACTGTGTGGTCCAAGAATTTGTCGCCTAGTCGCTCATGGACGGGAAAAGTAGTGCCGGTCATTTTACCGCGCTCACTATAAACCGAACTCTTGTAAGGTTTCAGTTTTTACGCAATTGTGGATCAGAATTTCTTCAGCACACGGGTTGACTCGGTGGTCTCCATTCCTTCCGAGCCCGTTGCATATCGAAACGGATTTACTAGGCAATTTTTTGCCATTATTTGAACCACCCAATGGCCCACAAAAACGCACTTCTCCGATTGCTCATTGTCAAATGCCCTAAGCGATAACATAGGCCTTGTTGAGAAGCACTGGGGTAATTTATCAGACGTCCCTTGTTAGAAATATGTACAGGACGGTATCGATCGCAATAACCGTGAACAATCAGAATTATTGCACTAGAGCAGAATAGAAAGGCCCTGAGAAGCGTTATCCGTAGAATGGATTGGACGGCATCGGCACACACTGACTGGTCAGTCCGTTGTGTGTGAGATTCTGGAACTCTCCGCAGCAGTACACGCTGGCTCCGTTGTTGGCCGGATGCGACTGAAAAGCCGTCGAATCGATGAGACATTGGTTGGAAAGAGCAGCAGAAGTACGTGCTGTGTGTGTTTAGCCGCTGTCTATTACTGACTGTGACTGAAGCAGCTACCAGGCATAAGCGATATGTTAGAAGCAAGAAAAGAAGATCTGTTAGGAAGGATTAGGTAGGACCTATTAGAAAACTAGGCTCCTGCCGTTCTTCTCACATTTTATTCTGAAATTTCCCGATGTTGCACAACATTATATACCATTCGAAACAGAATGATTTGCTCTATCAGAAAGTATATTTCGCTTTCCCATCTTGATTCCTATCAATTTTTAGGCCATTCAAAGAGAAAGTTAAAAAAGAAAAATGAGCTTCCCCGTCAGCTCCTTCTCTCTGTTTTCGTTCGAGGTTTTTGCACCACGTTGTACACAGTTCGAAGAAATATGATTTTCTCTACAAGAACTTGTGCGGTTTTGTCGATCATTTTGATTTGTGTTAATTTTTAGGGCACTAAAGTGGAGTGTCCGGAAAACATAAATTATTTTAACCCTCAGCTCCCACTCTTTGGTTAATATCCTTGAAGAGTGTTATATATCGTCCGAAAGAGAATGTTTTGCTCCACTAGAATTTTTGTTGCGTTTCCTTGCTCGTGCTCATTTTTGTCAACGTTTAGCGGAATGTTGAAAAAGGAGCTGTCGGTTAAGGTAATTTTTCTTTTTTAACATCCCAATAAAAACTGATCAAAATCAGCACAAACAAATAAACGCAACACATGTTTTGTCAGTGCGAATTAACCAAAGTGCGAGCTGTTGGTAAAAATAAAAATAATGTATGTCTTCTAGACGCTTCACTTTAATGCACTGAAAATTAACAAAAAGCAAAACAAACGAAAAGACCCATCGCATGGTCTTGTAAATCCTCCCCTTCCAGATCCTCTATTACGTTATGCAAAAAAAGAACACATAGTCTTAAACAGAAACAAGTAGCTGCCGCCGAAGGACGTGTTTCTTATTTAACTACCAAGTTAATGAACTAAAGTTTGACAAAACTCGAAATAAAAAAATAAAAACTTACTTTCCAATAGAACGAGTTATCTTATTTCGATTTGTATTTAACATCATGCAAAATACTTTCTGCGAATATCAGAATAAAATCTTTAAAAAACAGCAGGAACCTACATAGCTTCCAACTTAATACAAAGCGTAGTATAGTTATGCTAGTAAGAACATACTTCAGAGAAACATCTACCTCTAAACTTTCACAAATCAGGCATGAGAAAAGGACAAAGAGCTGAACATTTGCCGTTATGTCAGCTGATAGCCTCAGCATAATTTTTGTTCGCTCTATCACCAGTTTCTCCTCCTGATTTGTGTAGTGAGACAGAAAGTTCTATAGTAGAGCGCCGACAAGGCTTTCGAGACGACGAATTCTGATGAGATATTTTCCTCTTTGTGCACTTTACAGGCTGTGTCCGAAAAATGAAAGCACTGTTCGAAAAGTGACAACCTTGCTGCCAGTAAAGGAACTGAAGAAATTAAGAGCATATACGGAAGCGAAAGAAAATAGACATCCTCTTGCGCTTTCGTATGAGCGTATGACATACGTTGCCAGACACGATAGGATTCTGCCACGTACTCTTCTGAATTCTTGCATTCTACACTCGATTGATTGCCCTCCGTTTCAACAGTTGTCACAATTTTTCCACAAAGTAGCCGTATAGATTGATCTGTGCTCTTTTAAAGCTTAGAAATCAAACTACAGATAGCGTCCAAATGCAAGGTATCTCAAAAAATGCCAGCGCTGCTTGGGAGGTCCTAGCGTTGCGGCCAATGAAGGTTTTGAAGACGTTTAAAACTCATGCGAAAGCATAGCACGATGGAAATTCTGTGACGTACAAAGATTGCGCCATGCCATGGTGAAGATTGGTGCATGCACCCTTTGAAACCTAACATTTCGGACTCGACTGACTGTGTATGAGCTCAATTCTTTATAATCTTGTTGTCAATTGCCCCTATCAACCTGTGCTGTGCTTTTTTAACATTTGAAACTTAATAGTGCACTACAATTTAACACAAACTTCTAACATCTCCAAAACCTTGCTAACAGCAATGGTATGTCATTTCATATAGCGCTGATTTTTTAGGACACCATGCATTTTTCTGCAACTTTTGTGCTCGAAAGTTTTATGCTCTAAAAGTTGCATAAATCGATCCGTATGGCCACTTTATAGAAAGGTTATGAAGAGCATTCAGCTGAAACACAATCAATTGAGTGAAAAATGGAAGAATTCAGGCGCAATCACTACAGTTTATATCTCAGAAAATGTTTATATTTTACGATTTCGAATGAGTTTTTACTTTCACCAGTACCTCTACTGGTAGCAAATTTAGTAAATCATTTTTCAAACAGTGCTTGCGATTTTTAGGGACACTCTCTATAGTTGGATCAAAGCACCCTGAAATAGTAAACAGAAAAAAGCACGGATGTTATGTAGCAGCGAACTGAGGCGATCTAAGCACGCGAATTAATGTGCTAAAGCAGCTGTTAGAGCGAATATTTTTAGTTAACTTACTTGCGACAATCCTTCTAGTGACGTCTATAATCGAAGAAATTAGATATAGTTACAGGAAAATTCGAGATTATAAGGAATCACCTTCTATTCATTAGTGGTACACACCACCAGTTTGGACAATTTACTCGCTGAGTGCTGTTCTCTATACCTTAGGGCAATCTGACACATTTTCTGGTTTCTAACAGGATTTCGTTGGCAGGTTTCGAGAGAAGGGAGTAGTTTCTCTACGTACATAACACTTGAAATCATACTCGAACTCTCCTGTCTGAAGCATCTTCTGGCGCTTCTCCTACTTGCACAGATTCCCGTGGCACATCTCCAAATTCTCGGCACTGGAGTTAGGTAACCAAGCGCGACCGCATGATGTCCAGATACGCAGGTGGAATGCAGGAGATGGGTTCCTGCTCCTACCGTGTCGTGCCAGCTCATACATTTTGTGTGGGCGTGTCATGTTCATGCACAGAGTTCGCGTGTGCGCGGATTGTATCCTGCATGTCAGCCCGGCCGGACAAAAGCTGCACTCAGCAGACTTGGAGTGCATGTAAGGTGATTCGAGGCCGCCTTAAAAGTCTTGCCCCGTCCCATCGGGCAGTCTTGGTGGCTGCCTGGAGTTCCTCGCCCGCACGACAGAGCCTGACTAGCTTCCCGTGGGTACTCAAGTCAAACACAGCAGCACTAAAGGGCCTCATTCCCCTGACCCCGAGAGAGCCCCCATTTCTGCAGCGATGGGAAGGACGAGTGCGGAGAGGCTGCTAAAATCTCAGGGCCTAACCACGCTGCGCAAATTGAGGACTAGGATGACGATCTGTCCTTACAACGCCCGCACGCTCGCATCGGAAGCATCCGTCGAGGACCTGATGATACAAGCCAGGAAGATCAAGTACGACGTCATCGGACTGATGGAGACCAGAAGACATCACCCCTACACGCCGCCTACGACTCCGGAGAAGAACTGTTCCTCGGAACATGTGACAGTAGGGGAGTAGGCGGCGTTGGTGTCCTCGTCAGCCGCCTTGGCCATTAACATCGATTCTTACGAGTCTCTGACAAGCCGAATCGGACGCATGCGACTGAAGCGATGTGGCTCCGTGCCAGTTTTGACTGTATTCGTCGCGTATGCCCCAACATCCGACTACGACGACGAAGAGGTCGAAAACTTCTACGTGGAGCTGGAGAAGCTCTATAAGGAAGATCACACCTTCTACGAGGTGATCGTTGGCGACTTCAACGCCAAGATCGGGCCACGAAGGTAGAACTTCACATCGGAGCCCACGGTTTGAGGTGAAACGAGTAGACGAAAGACCGTCTGAGATCCTCATGTCGACCTTTCCCCGAAGTAACTTATTTTACCCCTCCTTGCTTTGATATGGACGCTTCCTTTGGTGAGATGAGTTGATTGGTGCTGATAACATTAGCGCATGATGATCGAGGGATGGGTGAAACGTTTTTGTCTACCTATAGGCCCACGACCACAACGTTTCTTTTCTGCAACAACCCTCAGTAAATTTCAACTTTATAGGCAGTAGTCCCGCAAAGAAGAAATTATAGTGATTCATTACCTTGTTGAGGAACGGACTGACATAACATGGCAAGAGAAAACTGGTCGTTGTTAGTTCAACGATAGCAGAAAACGTCGCTGCAGCTCCACCGAACAGACCAAATACTATAATATTTAGTGAAATTTTCATAGCTATTCATAACAAACAGCGCAAAATAACGCAAAATAATTAAACAAGAATGACACTAACCTATTATGGAAATACAGATGACTAATGTACTTCGCGAGTTGTACTTGAACACACTGAAAATTCATGTTAATTCACAGCTTTCAAAAAAAGCGATAGCTAAAGAAAACACTAGAAGAGCACAGGAAGGTGAACAGCAAAGTTCTTCTGGCCTCAGTTCTTCTGGTAGACACAGGTTTAACGAAAGCCTAATAAGCTCCATTGGAGGGCCCATAAAAAACAGACGTTAGACTCGGTGTTACAAATAGGCGTAGCGATATCAATGCCCTCACAACAATGCTTTTTTGCGATCAAAATTCCAGCGCCTGTTGGGACTCGAACCCAACTCGGTGAGTGCTGATCAGTCCCACGAAGTAGGGATGTTGCATTCGATCAAACAGCTCCGGTGGTGTTTTGCTACTTCAGAACTATAGCCAGGGGATAAATGCGCACTCAGACACTCGCAGCGTTCAATTGAAAGAGCAGCTATGGCTCACCGAAGAAATTGATCGTTGTTGAACAGTATTTCTTCTGAAATTCAACTGAGCTTCTATGACGGGATTGTAGTGCGTTTTCAGCAAGTTTCGACCCGTCTTAAATTTCCGCTCGAAGTGGGAGTTCGACCGCTGGTGAAATTCTTCTCACTTAGTGGAGAAATTTCACCGATGCTCTTTCGGTTCAGCACTGCAAGTGTCTGAATAGATCTCGCGCGTAACGGTTGAAATATGATGGTTGCCCGCAATTACACAAATTACGGAGTGGATCTATGGTCACTAAAACCAAATCGGAATAGATTTTGAGCACGACTACTTTGATTAACTGGATTGGAGCATGGCTTCCCTTGCGCGAGCGCTAAACACTGCGTCACGCATACCTCCATTTGGTGACTGAGCGCGCTAAAACTGCTTAGCAGGGAAGGCAGGGAAGTGCGCGGCTAAATAAAAAGGCTAGGGGAGGGGCTCCGGGGTGTGGTCCATCTAACAAGTGCTGCTCGCGTGTGAACAGCTTTTGTCGCCGAAGGAGAGCCCGCAGCTGGGTTCTGCAGAAGCGCATACGGCTGGAAAATGCACACAAAACACTAGAAAATTGTGTCAAAACCCCTCAAATCCCAACCAGTAGGTTGAAATGCAAAAATCCCGCGACCCAGGAGAACCGATCCCTCGATCTCCTTCACATGGAGCAACGCCACCATCCACTGCGCCACGACCAGCCTGCCACCAACGTCATCGCGAGCGTACAAGAGACCGATGTGCATCGATCGAAACTCCACGTGGACGCCGGCGCAGCTCACGTGTGCGGCGCGTCAAAAAAATGTGCTCCAGCTCCAATTGTGCGCTCTTTTGTCATGCATCTATTCCGATTTGGTCCTAGTGATCTTAGCAATGCCCCAAATTACACGCCACCTTACGACGCCATCATAAATCGTCATCCGCATTTTTCTCTGCTGACAATTAACTGTTTAACTCTACAAAGCAAACAAAGTGAAAACAAATTAAAGCTCACTCTTTGTACGTGACTGAACTGCCCTCCTTTTTGCCCATGTCCTTGTCCTTTATTTGCCCAGCGTTGAGGTAGAGATAAAAGAGGCAAGGTAGGATAACCGAAGTGAGCGTCAGAGTAGAGCCGCCTGTAGTAGTTCATCTATCGTCTTTGCAGCAACTTACACTAAGCAACGCGGGAAAGTAACGAACCGAAGAGATCAAGTAACGGTCCGAAGTTCGGAATCGTTTCCGCCATGAAAGCCACGGCCATCATCGTGCCGGAACGGATCAGCACTCGTTGCCAGCCGAAGTCTTCAAAGGACTATTCATGAAGTCGTCAGTAGTCGGCAACTCGTGTTTGGATATACAACCTACGGTGTGGGCAGTTGAAGAGATCCTCGAGCTCCTGATTCAGTGGGTTGAAGACGATTGTCAGCGTCAGAATACAGTGAATGGTAATCAGTATGTTGCACGCCTGTTGAATCCAAATCGTCTGAAACGAGTGCTTTAGTTAATTCTGTATTTAAGGGCTCGAAAAAGGCTTTTTAGGTTACCTGAATTGAAGGAATAATCGAGTCTCTGATCGCGTCATGATACGTCAAATAACCCATAATACACACGGGTCCATACATAACCGCCATGACTGAAACGAAAAAGCAGATGATGAAAATGATGTATTTTGGGTGAAGTCTCGGTATGTCTCTGCACCTAAGAGAGTCAGACAAAACTCTTTCTGGCACAAGCTGAGCTGTTGGCGAACCACAAAAGTAATTAATAAATGGGAAATAAATAGGCTTAATGTTAGCTAATACCAAAGGCTCAAAGACATCCTCTTATGTAAAAGATACAATCTTGAGAAGTCCCGCTGGAAACCTGTTTCCTGTAGGTGCTTATTTTTAGTAGTTATATTCGTAGACCAGTCGATTGACTTCTTTGAAGCTATTCACACTTGACACCCTTTAGAAGAGTCGAGTTAGTCAATCCCTTTGAGGAAGCACCATGCACTCTTCTTCTACAGGATGAATTCGTATTTGACCTAATAGGTTGTAACGAATTAAATGGCACTGGCTCGCGCCATTTTTGGCGCTTCTTTACGCGTTTGATCAAGAACAAACCGTAACATGTGGCATATCATTTAGAAGCGCAAACTTTGCTCTACCGGCGAGTACCAAATTTTCTATGTAAAAGTGGGAAAACATTAGAGTTTTATTGACTTTTTTGCAGATGGACAAAAGGGTAATCCGAGGCATTTACTTGTATGAATTCAAGCTGGGCACTACAGCTAAGGAGGCGGACGAGAAGATCAACGCCGCATTCGGTCAAGGATGTTCCCCAATTCGGACGGCGTATCGTTGGTATCAGAAGTTCCGGAATGGAGATGAGAGCTTGGAAGAACATGAAGGTCGTGGGAGGCATAGTAATCTTGATGAGGACAAGCTGAGAGATGTGGTAGAGGAGGATCCACATAAAGGTACCAGGGAGATAGCGAAGGTTCTTGGCGTCAGTCACAACACAGCTGCCCGGCATCTGAAGGAAATTGGAAAGACCAAAAAGCTGGAAAGATGGGTGCCTCACGAGCTGTCTGAGGAGCAAAGAAACCGACGATATGAGATCTCGTCCGCACTGCTTCTACGGAACGAAACGGACCCATTCCTTGATCGCATCGTAACCTGTGACGAGAAATGGATAATGTACGACAACAGGCGACGATCGGCACACTGGGTGGACAGCGATGAGAGCCCCAAGGTTTTTGCGAAGCCGGAATTGCACCAAAAGAAAGTAATGGTGACAGTATGGTGGTGTTCGCTGGGAATTATTCACCACAGCTTCCTCCCTCCCGGTGAATCCATCACGGCAGAGGAGTACTGCATTGAAATTGAAGAAATGCTGAAAAAGTTGAAGGATATCCGGCCGGCCTTGGTAAACCGACAATGCTCGCCCCCATGTAGCACGAATGACGTTGCAGAAATTGAATGAGCTGAGCATTGAAACTCTACCACATCCTCCGTTTTCCCCAACCTCTCCCCAACAGACTACCATTTCTTCAAGCATCTTGCGACTTCTTGGTAGGGAAAATATTCAAATACCAACAGGATGCCGAAAGTGCCTTCGAAGATTTCGTCAATTCCAGAACTTCTGATTTTTATGCTACTGGGATAAAAAAGCGTCACGTTGGCAAAGATGTGTAGAATCAGGTTTTTATTTCGATTAATAAACTTGCCTACAAGCCGAGATATTAACTGTTTAAATTTACAGTGGTTCAGTGCCATTTATTTCGTTACAACCTAATACAATTGGTTCCAGCAATGCCATAAGAACTCATTGTTTTAACTCCGGGTTTGTAATTACAAAATCCAAGCTCTTGAATTAGTTAATGCTTTATTGACGTTTTTGGATTAAGCCGTTTTCATGTCTAAAAATTATTTAAAAATTAAACCTTCGTATTATACAAAACGAAGCTACCTACAACCATGATGCCCAAGGAACCAAGGTTTTTAGGCCGCCGTTTTATCCTTCACAAAAAAGCCAGGTTCCAATTCATAGACCACGTAGAGACGACAGGTTTGGTTAATCTGGGCAGCATCCGAATCAGGAGGTTTATGTCGGGCCAACACCTTTTCCGGCTGCGCTTCCATGCGGCACAATGCAAACTAATGGGCATAAAACACAAAGGAACACAAACTTAAAATAAAAGAGCACTCCACTTTAAAGGCCAGAAAATTTGTTTAAAGTCTTCGTCCGCGTTTTGAGATGACGCATTTTCAGCGGTTTTCAGAAAATAAGAAACGAAAGCTCTGTAGGAAAGAAGTCGCAAGAGAGCTTCGAGATTCCACAAAAATACTGATATAATCTATCTTGCCGTCAGTCTAACAACTTACCTTATCAAAAATTTAAGTCATCAGAGGCTTTACAATATTACATTAAAAAGCAATTCATCGATAAGATTACAGAGAAGGCGGCAGGGACCACCCACTTGTAAAGGCCAAGATGACGGACTTCGTGAATTCGGCAGGGTTTCGCATATCGTGCTGGATCGTGGGGAAAGCCGAATGACCACCGTAGGCGAACAGCAGCGTACCGAGCGCCAGAAAGAAGTTCTTCGGTTGGTACGACGGCATGCCTCTGAAATTGCATGTGAGCACTTCAAAAGGGTTTCATACGTGAAGCAAGCCAACTAATCAAACTTAAGATAAAGGGAAATAAAGGAAAAGAAAGAAGCACATCTATATTAAACCTAATTTTGAGATGGGTCGTGAATTTTATTCCTACGGGATATTGTAGAGGGAATTTGAATCGTATTTGGTCTATATAATGAGTTGAAGTGGCCAGCCGTGTCCTTTCCTAACCTATCCTAACCAGGTACGTCTGTTAGCAATTCCACAACTACGAAATGGAAGACTTTCTTGAGTTGGGAAGCAGACGACAGTCGGCGCCTCCTCCAACTAGGACTACTAGGAAGTCATTAATATAATACAATCTTTATAAATTAGCTTACTGGTAAAGCAGAAAGTTTCTAAAATATTGTAGTTTATTTCGAGGAGGTAATTTCATGATATGGGAAGATTTCTATTCGCCAATTGACATGATCTCTATGGGAACCTCCTTCATAATAAGGAAGTCAAGCTTCAACCAAAACGTTTGACCCGGTCGGCCTGGAAAACTTTCTAAGACGCATGTAATATCTATTCTAAAAACTAAGCAAATGTAGAGTTCTCTCAGGTATTCGTAAACGATTTAGAGCCTTGACATTCACGAGGAAGCTTATTGATTTCAGCTCTTTCTCTTGAACTCAAATACATCCATTTTGATCAAGCTTGTAAAAACAATATTTTTCAAATCGATTTGTATCTCAAAAAATAACTCACGTGTAGCCAGAGCAAAGGCCATAATCAAGCGACGCTCCGATAACGATCAGCACGACAGCGCATGAGGTGGTGATCATAGCAATCACTACTGCCCACCTAAAAATTGGAATTGGAAAAATTCTCTAGTCAACTTGAAACCAATTTTTACTGCGAAAGTAGAGTCAAAATAACAACAAAACTCTTGGCATCACTGCGTTTTTTGGAATAGGCCACAATTTTTTATATCCCAAAATTGTGGAAACTACAAAACACTATCAGATGTTATAACATTGTTTGTATTAATTAATGCGCTGGGTTATTCTGGCACGTGACCGGGACGAATTAGTAAGAAGGATAATGGCACACATTCGTGCGTTTTAAAGACGATCAAAGGTACGACAGGAGGCAGGATTAAATTGTATTCGAATGAACATATTCAAAGAAGTGCTGACCTAGAGCAACCGTCTAGAAGACAGGCAGACATCCTGCAGGCTCATGCTCTCTGATCTTTAGAAAGACTTCAAGGCCTTCGGACTTCAACATTAAAAAATCTGCTTTGAGTATTGAAGCACCGTGATGGAGGACAGCTGTTCTCTTTTACCTCTTCCAGAGGTCTTAAGGTCAGTGCAGCGTATAGAAAAGCTTGTCTCTTTAATGAAACCACATTGTGGAATGCGCCACACATTCCATTTCCATGGCGCTTTGCGTTAACATCTTCAGTGGATACATTTGGCCTAGGCAATGGACTGCGGCAGACTTACGTGAGCTACACAGCTCTTTATCATCATAGGCAAATCTGACCTCAATTCCCAGACCTCGGAAGGATACAAAACTTGGTTGCCCTGTCCGGCGGGACCCGAACCAAGAACCTCGAGCCGGGGTGAGCACGACAGCACGCGTCTCCTATGACAGCGCGTCGCTTCTAGGCTCTTGTAGTATCAGCAGTTTTTGCACTGTTATCTGATGAAAACGCTGTAGTGCATTTCGGCGTCTTAATCCTGCAAAAAATGTGCACTTATTCCTTTGCACATTGGTTTCGCAAACGCTTATCACCAGAGAAGTATGTTATCGAACTTCCACCACAAGTGTTCACAACGGTGGTCAGTTCAAGACAGCGAAGCGGACTATGTTCCAAAAAAGGGAGTACCACTACTGATAACCTACGAAAGCTGCAGATAAATCTGGGCAACGCCCCGGAAGTACTCATGTATGTATGGGGTGCGTAGGAGTGAGAGAGGAATGAGGTCGTTATCTGGATCGAGCACAGTATAACACGATAACCAAATACTAGTTTCCTATCCTTCCAACTAATACTTCTTGGGGGGAGGGGTTGTAGCGCAATCGCAGGAGACGTCGGCCCTCGCGCGCGTCCAATTCCAGGACCCTGGTTCAGAATTCTTACTGAGCCAGTGAATGCGTCCAGAGTCAGAGAACACCAGACACATCTGAGGTAAAACACTGGCCTTTCCATCTGGTGGCCACCACAACTCATTATATAGGTCAAATGCGCATTCATGTTTTGACCACGACATCTTTTAAAAGTGGAATGCGTGGCACAATCCAAAACAGATTGAATAACGCGTCCTTTATCCTTTTATCTTTCAATAAGGTGTGCTATAACGCAGAAGTCAACAGCTTATGGGGTCTTATGATCCCTTAGCAATCAACCGTACAGTGTTGAATAAAAATTCATCTGATTCCAGTCACTCGATCGTGATCTAACTACTGCGCTGTTTTAGCACAGTATATGGATTACGGTAATGTTATCTTTTCTCTGGGCTCTGGCAGATTTGTAACAACGCAGCTATATGAAATTAAGGACAAAGTCTGCACGGAGACTAGGCAAACGGTGATCATCGTGAAATCATTTTAAAAGCGTATATATCCTGTAAAATTTGTTCAGCGCTTCATCCTTTCCAGACCGGCCTGGTGTTGGGTTCATCCTTGGAGGGATGAAGACCTTGGTCGTCCTGCGCGGGACCCAAGAACCATGATTCGGCGAGCACTCGAAAGCCGGCGCCTACTCCGACTGCGCCCATTAAGGATTAAATAAATCTATGAACTAACTCACCAGAAGTCCTGTGGAGACTTGAGAAACGTTATGGGTAGAAGACACACAGCGAGGATCAGCACGACAAAGCAGTAGCTGAATTCCGTGTCGGAAAACGTCTATAGAGTCAAAATATTAGAAAAACGAAATGAAAGAATGAAATGAAGGATCCTCTCATACCTTTATCATGTCGTGAATATTCTTCGACGAGAGTAGCAAGTATACCACAGCAATACCAAACTGTGTAATGTCTATACATACAGATACGAGTTTTCTAAAAAAATAATTGTTTAATATGGATCGCGGCGTAGTGACAAGATTGTACAGAAATATACAAAATTTAAAGAATCCTACAGAAAGATTCTACAGATAGAATAATTATTCTGGGCACGGAGCTTCTCGAAAAAAAAAACAAAGTTCTGTGCAACCCTAGCATACATAAATATTTTTATTTGGATAATACATTTTAAAGAAGAAAACTGATGTATTAGGTTGTCCCATAAGTCCCCGCCGTTTTTTTTCAACGATTCACTGCAGATTTCGCCGGCGGTCTCTTGCATAGCGCTGCATAGCTTTCGAAAGAGAATGATTTGCTGTAACAGGGCATGAATTGCATTTCTTTTTCATCCGTAACGTTGTCAATTTTTAGGTCGTTAAAGTGGCCATTTGCGGCAGTTGCCTCTCTCGCTTAGGTTTATATTTTTTTGCGCAGTTTTTTATAGCACTTGAAAGACAATGCTCTGTACTACAAGAATATGTGTTGGTCCTATTTCTCACTTGCCCTTTATTGATTTTTAGGGCATCAAATTGGGAATTCCGACTTTTCCGTCCGAATTTTTACCAAAACTCCGGTTCTGTGGTTGGACTTTTTTGCTTGGTGTCATATGTCGTTTGGAAGAGAATGTCTTGCTCAGTAAGAATTTGTGTCGCGTTTATTGGCTCCCGCTGATTTCTGTCGAATATCAACAACTGAAGAAGGAGAAGGAGTTGTTGGTGAAGACGATTTTTCTCTTTTTGGCATTTTGTTGATATTCAAAAGAAATCAATAAACGCGACACACATTCTTATAGAGCAAGACATTCTCTTTCGAACGACATATAACACCAACCCAAAAAGTCCAACCACAGAGCAGGAGCTGTCGGCAAAAATAACCATCCTCCTTCGGACGTCCCAATTTGATGACCTAAAAATCAATAAAGGACAAATGTGCAAATAGCACTAACACAAATTCTTATAGTACAGAACATTGTTTTTCAAATGCTATAAAAAGCTGCTCAAAAAATTCCAAACCTAAGCGAGAGAAGCAACTGCCGCAAATGGCCACTTTTCACTTTAACGACCTAAAAATTGACAACGTTACGGACGAAATAGAAATTCAATACATGTTCTAATAGAGCAAATCATTCTCTTTCGAAAGCTATGCAGAGCTATGCAAGAGACCGCCGGGGAAATCTGCAGTGAATCGTTGAAAAAAAAACGGCGAAGTCTTACAAATACAAAAGACTTACAAAGGGACAACCTAATAGTTTGCAGGTGAAACGTTTATTGACAAGGGTTTTATGTAAGAGGATTTTTGAAACAAAACCGTAGTAGTCATTAATGTGGCCTACATGTGGGAAGAAAGGGAGCGTATATCACTTGGAAAACGGCGCATGGTGCAAATCGATCGGTAGGCGCATGCTGCTCTGATTAGTTGTGGCATACTCGCGCATACCTCATGTAGGCCACATTATCGACTACATAGTACCGGAGAAATCATACGAAACTAGCTAGTGGCCAGAAATGTTTGTTTTTTTTAAAGAAGCACTGCTAGCATAAAGGATCGAATCCCACCTAACAAGCGTGCCCATGGCTCGATAGCCGATCTCCGGATACGGTTTCCGGCAATGTTCTCGGTACTCGGGCCACGTGTTCAGCAGAATGTTCCAGCTGAGACCGAGTACATAAGCTGTATAGGTGACCACGCATGTCATCACCACTGAGATCGCCAGACCCGGATAGAACTCTGAAAAGCTTCAACTTCATTGAGAAATCGAGGAACTTTTGAGGAAAAACTGTTTGTTTTCGATAAAAGGCTACCGTAACCTAAAACGTTGAGTATGCTAATATCCAGATAAACATTAGAAACTTTTCAATGCTGTGTTAAAAAGTAAGTCAATGCATAAGGAATGGAATTTTTAAATTATTCAAGATTTCAATTAATATTTTATGACGCTTTCAGTTAGTTTCACTGTAACGACTTATTTAGGGAGGGGAGGGGGGTAGGGTTGGCCCAAATGTTTATTTGTAAGTTTGCTGCCTAAGTTTAACTTCATCAGCTCAGAAAGTAACCCGAAACAAGTAAAAAATTTAAGGCGGAGGTTGGGCTGATTCCAAAAATATGTATTCTGTTTCAGAGCGGTCCTTATCACAAATTGAATGGAAGAATACGTATTGGAGAAATATAGGCATAAATCAGCTCCCAAAAAGAAAATAAATATTCTCCGAAATTGATTCCATTGTTTTTCATTCCGAAAATCATTGCTTAACCCAGTTAGGCGTCTGCAATGCCTGTGTCAGAATGACCTAGCAGGCCGATGGCGTTCGATGCATAGCGTGGCATTCAGAAAGAAGTTTAACTAAACTTTATGAAGGATCTATAAATCGCAGCGGGGGTCTAAAAAGAGTTTATCGTTTTAGCCGTCTACGCAGGTGATGTGTATTGCTGTACTTTATTCTTTATCCATTAGCCATCAGAAGAGGCTGGGGTTTCTTTTATGCAGATGAAGTGCTACCACGAAACATCCTGGCAGCCCACAGGTGAAAAGAGTTCATTTGTTTCTGTGACCTGTTAGCTCTGAAGTGCAGTAGCGACGCTTATGTTGGACAATGCAGCGCAACTGTGGTGAGCATAATACTAAACCTCTAGCGGTCAACTGCGATGAAGTGGAGGGACAACCACTAACTGCATGAAATTTGCCGGCAGGATTTTCCTCCACTAGTCATCGACTTTGATCCGATAGTTGAAGGACTTTAAACAAGAGCGCTGCAATATGACGCTTTTACGTAATTGCACAAATCGTCTTGAATCAGCATCCGCATACACGTGCAGCAGAGTGCCAGGGGTTTCAAAGTCATCTCGCCACAGGTGTTCCATCGCCCTACGTAAGCACTGCATCTCTAGCAAAGAGCTGTCGAAATGTAGAGAAAATCTTTATTACACCCTAGGTTTAATTACCCAAGTTTGGGGTTGCAACAAAAAGACAAGAAGGGCTTTATTCAGAAACGGACAGCCTCCTTTCCAGTGCATAACGACACGGGCTCACCTTTTGGCTGTATGAAGTAAAAAATGCAGAAAATTATTGGCTCACAATTTCACATATTCGTTAAAGCCATGGTCCACACTGGACGGAAAAATACAAAAATAAAACCGACATAAAAAAAAAACATTTCGACTATATCACCTTAGTGCCTTAAACACAAGTCTATTACGCGGGCTTGTTCTTCAGTACTTGGTAATGTTGCCAACAAGTTTCAGCATCCTCACTATTGCCGGCGGAACACATGTAAACCGTCCGATGCTGATATGGCTGCGTGCTTCTGACGTCCTATTTTTACGACTGCCCTCCGCGCTAGAGAGCTAATCAGGTTGACTATTCGTGATCTTTGCACGCCATGTCATCTTAGCAGGAAGAGAACCAGTCTATCGAACTGATTACAAAGGTCAAAGTTTAGTGTGTCGGAGGGAGAGCTTTGTATTTCCAACTCATGCCACAGATTAAGATGAAGCGACCTGCGGGATGGCTTCGCATAAATACTGAACAAGAGGTCTACTTTGGTGGGAAAGATCCATTGAGCTATTTTGGCATTGAACATGGAACAATGGAAGCGCCTGCTGGAGTCGGTGGTCGCTGGGTAGAAGAAGATTTTTCAAACCATTAGAGAAGACTATCCAAATAAAAAACGAGCTTAGTTGAGCTGGTTCCACGTTTAGGAAAGGGTCCAGGCGCTTCGGATAAATGGACCAACGGCAGAAAATATTTTATTTTCATTTTATTAAGTGATTTAGTTTAATTTTTAGACTGTTGAAGCAAAATTAGTTTTACTCTGTTTTTATAGACATTGAAAAAGTTGAAGTTGTTCGAAAATCAAACCTATTTTTTAACAAAATTTTTAGAGAAAGAGAGACTTCCAGGGGGTAAAAAGCATTTTGTTTGCGCAAAGATAACCAGGTTCTCATAAAAATTTCTCGGGCAAAAAAAAGACCAGCAAAGAAGCTGGAAAATACTCAATGTTATATCAAGTCAAAAATTCATCTGGTGTTTTTTATTGGTAAGAAAGTGCCTAAATATTTCCGAAACGGAGGGTATGCGCTTTATACGGGCGCACACTTAATACCGCGATTCGTCCGTTTCTCTGCATGTGCGTCCGTTCCCCCTTCCCTCGTACCAAAATTACTAACCACCAGGCGAGAATAGCTGACCGATCGATGGGGACGATTGTGAACGGATAAAATGAAGTAAATACCCTCCAGAGAGGATTCAGCTTCTCAACAAGCACACCAAACAACCAATATCAATATTGATCGGTAATCTTCGATTTTTGCCCAGTTGAGGTTATAGCTTTGATGACACGAAAGAGACGGATCGAATTCGCGATAAGTGAACAATATGAATCAACCAATCAATACCGATCGATTTCCTTCGATTACATTTGGTTTTTGGAAGCGGTACAGCATAGAGTTTGAGAAGACAATGTCTTACCTGACTGAATCATAGCCGTCGGCAGAGCCACCAAACCACCACCGGCAAGGTCACCGACGACAAACAGACCGGTGATAAACCAGCTGAGGCCTTTCGGGTTCAGGAACGGCCGTGTCATGTCCATGAACGATCCGAGCGATCCATCCTTGCTTCTGAAGCGGAGAACTCTTCGAGGATGCGGATAGGACTTTAGGCAGAAAAAAATATGAGTATATCTAGAAGATTAAGAAACGATAGAGCTATTCTTGAGGTATCCGGAGGGTCTTGAGGAAGTCTCTCTTATTTAGCTTTAACCACTGCGGCGTGCGAACGCATCAAAATGATGGCAGAATAGTATAAAGAATGGAAAGGTCGCTAGATCACATGCAGGAACAATTGATGGACTGAATTTAATTTTTGACGAGACATTCACTTCTTTATGTCCAATAGGACATTTGCTTAAAAAATAGTTTATAGATAAGAAAAGCAAGCTAGTCCTCATATGTGTCTAGAGCTCTTTAGGTCTCATCAGTGCAAAGAGGGTGCTATAGGTTTAAACTTGTTGGTAAACAAAATTTTTAAAAAATATGTCTATCCCAGTCATAAGGGGCACAGTTAAAAAAACAACAACATGTTGGTTAGCTTTGGATAGAAAACTGCACTGAAATGTCCCATCGCGGGATAAGATAATAGTTGATATTCAATTTAACCGTCCTCGACAAAAAGTCGGACTGAGATGCATCCTCCCGCCAATATAGACCCAAAAAAATTAAAAGGAAACTTAATTTTTGCAACAAATAGTATTAGAGCTGTCCTGAGTGTAATGGAAGGGTGACAAGATTGTCTCCGATCCTAGCGTAGAATCATAGCCTATGCATATAATATGACACTTTTGTTTCTTATTATATAGGATACGAACGGCGAAACTCACGGTGTAATGAAGCCGTTCAAGCCCGCCGGAACCTTCTCGTCTGAATTCCACGACATCGAATCAGGTAGAATTCTTTCGTCTAGACAGCTGAAGCAGACCGTATGTAGCACTACGGATGAGATCAGTCAGTTCGTCGCCACGGACGGTACCGAACTAAAGCGCGGTCGGCCTTGTCGTCGGTCAACAGGCGGAGAATGACAATGACAAAGGAATGCGTTATCGGCAGAAAAAATCCACACCTACTTAGCTGTTATCATGACGTGCCACCGCCTGGAAGCCGCAGCGAACTTGCGCTGTAGTTAAGGCAATAGGGGCAGCGGAATAAGCAGCGTATGTATACCATTTTCACGTCAAATTGGACATTTTTCGAATCAAGTGGGTCGGAAAAGATATCCTATCGTAGACCGAATACAAAATTACGCTCCTCCATGTTTACTTGTAGGGCAGCTTCATCTTATTTGAAGTTAAGGCACAATTTCATACTCGGTCCTCAGCTTCTATGCTCTTTCAAGCGTATGGCGCAGGACAAGTTTTTGTCTTTCTGAAAACTAGATGTAACGTGGTTTGTTTGTGAGTTTCTTGATTTCTGTGTTTTTTCCTTCACGTGTGTCCTAAACCGCGCAATAAATATTATTATTATTATTATTATTATTATTATTATTATTATTATTATTATTATTATTATTAATTAGACACCTTTCAAAACAACCTGTATACAAAAGAAACTTGACACCTTTGAAATCAAACTGAACACTTTTCCAATCAAAGCGAGCTTGTTTCGCACAAAAACAAAGATCTTCCAGATGATTAAAACACTCTTTTTTGTTAAGGAAAATTTAAATTGACTCTGCTTGAATTTTTTAAACTCACTTGCCTCAATAAGTGGGCACACTGTTTGGAATTCTGTAAAGATTTTATATTTTAAGGAAAAATAGTAAGATTAAATACAATAATCTAAAGCTCAAAATGCAGCACTTATTTAGTGCATTCAAATAGAAGGTCGCGCCAGGTACTTATCTAGATCGTTGCGATTTTCACTCGATTGATAGCTAAGACTCCGCTGGTGTGGAATAACGCAGTTGCAAATGATGCAGCAAGAAAAGTTTAAACAACGCACGTGTCCACATACCAATGCTTCAAGTGAACTGAATTTGCACTGTCAACAAAATAAAAATCACGACGATCTACTCTTAGTGCGTGGCTCGACCTCTTCTATTAATAAACTGAATGATTGCTGCCTTCGAAATTATCTTATAATTCTTTCTTGAAAAGGTAAAACTTTCAAAATATTTGAAACACTATGTTCACTTGTTGGGAGAGGTGATTTAAAAATTTTCGAATATTGTCCAATAGTACAAGTTTCCCTTCTGAATAAAATTCATTCTAATTGTGTCCGAGTGCTTCTATTTTATTGTGCTCTTTGAGTAAGAAGCTCGTACTAATTTAGAAGAAGCGCAGTGTAATTTCAAATTATTACTCTTGCTTCGAACGGTGTCCAATTAGATTGGAAAAATGTATAATTTTACGAGAAAATTGTATACCTGTACAGGAGTAAAGTGTGCACAGAATACGGTAGTTTCTCTAGAAAAACCCAAAAAGGGAACTACCGATGCTAGACTTGAGTAGTGAATTAAACAGCAGTGTCTACTTACGAATCAGCGAAGTTTAATGAGCCAATCCAGACGCGCCTCGCCCAACAAAACAGTTAACTGAATACCGCTGATCATTGGTTCGTAGTTACGTGCATGGCGCATCAACGATGAGCAATAATCGCAAATATTCACTGTATGATGGCAGTAATAGGTGCACGATACCACGTCACGCGTTGTCCGAACATCGAGTGAGGTACGTCTGGAATAATAAACAGCATTCCGCGTAGAAAACCGGTGTGGAAAATTCTCAACGAGCATTATAAAGGTATAGGGTTACAAAATATCATTAATTATAAGAACAAAGTATAAATTGCAGCGATACTCAATTCTTTTTGGAATGCGCCACGTATTCTACTTCCCCGGGATGTCGTAGAGGCAATTTGAATGTGTATTTGGCCATTCAAGGGCTTGCGATGGCCAGCCGATGCACAAGTCAGAGTGTCGTCCTTCCCAGACGGGTCTGTTACCTACTACCCGAACCCCGGAGAGATTTTGAACCGGGAACCTGGTATCGGGTGCATCTCGGCACCTCCTCCGCCTGCGCTGTGGACCTGTGCCCTATTATTATTTATTTACTGAAAGCCATCGATGGGATGTTCGACACGTGGTGACACAGACGGGGAGGCACTGGTTGGGCGTTTATCGCAATCGAGATTCTAGGTCCGTATTTCTCGGCCAGCCAAACCAAACCTTCAATATCTCTGGAGTCGGTGTGAACTGGTACCAGACTTGTCTGGTAAAGGTCAAGCACGGACTTCTTCATCAGCTGAATACCTGAAGTCATTGTATAGGCCGCCTTCAGGATATTCGGTAGAAGCAGGATGCATGGCGCTTACCAAAAAGGATTCACTAACGTTGGGCCTTGTCCTTTGCCTTTTTTACGATAGAAAATGTCTTAGCGATTCTGTACTTAAAATATGCTATCATAATTCTTATGCTGAAACTCTAACCAGGATTAGATGTCATAAGCTTTGGCAAACCAAGCCTTCCATCTCTCTTAGGTCGATGAATTGGTGCCCGACTAAGGACAGAACACTGAGTCGTTCATCGGCTGGCTGCCACATTCTATGTGGCAAATATACATTCACATCGCCTCCGCTGCACACCGTAGAAGCACGAACCACGGTACATCCCAGAAGGGATCAACGCCGTCATTTATCATTTTATAGGAGCAAATATTCAAGCAAACAATTGTTCTTCTTCGAAGTGATATGAGTTTTAAAAAAGAATTCTCAATGTATAGAAAATACATTGTCGGCGCTACAGTGCTCGATGTGTTCCTGTCTACAAAATGCCGAGCACGCTTTTGGTCTCAATTTTAATTCACTTTCGCTCTGATTTAGTCTTAGGTGTCGTCAACTCTTGTTAAAATGGGAGCCAGCGAAGACAGTCCAGAAAGGTGTGTATCGGCTAGGTAACGCCATCCATTATCCATTACCCTTCTGGAGTTTACTATCAAAACCTCAAAGTAGCATGCATATTTCCTTTCTAATGAGCGGAATACAGGTGGTGGTCCATTCAATGAGACACTCAGGAAATACCTAGAAGGTTTCTGCTAGACGACTTCTTGAATAAGTGAAACAGGGGAATGGGCTGCAACGAAATTTCTACAGAGCCGTCGTTATTGGAGCAATGTAATATAGGTGGAAATTCCGCCCAGGAATCGGCGCCGATGAGCAATGCCTAATGCATTGATGCCCCTGAACGCGTCGGTTCTTTTCATCGTTTTTCGTCGTTGCTTGTTTACCTTGTCCTTTTCACTGAACTTTTGTTCGTAGTGGACCGCCATGATCAAAACCCTTCTCGGTTGCAATCTGCATAGATTCAAAGTACATATAGTGTCTTGCACTAGCCTTGCAACGTCCAACTGTGGTCCGATAAGGGTTAAAAGCTAACATTTCCACCGACTTTCTACCTGTACTTATCAGTAGGCTAATATAGACGGTAAAACGTGACTCCACGATGCTGTGTTAAAGCAGAATGCGTGGCGTATCTCAAAAAGACATCGATTGGAGGGATGTAGCCTAGGCTACGGAAGGAGTGACGGCCAGCAATGTTTTGAGGCAAGTACACAAATTCAGCAATAAAATAACGAGGAGGAAAATGTGAAAATGTGCTAGCGATATAAAACGATATTCAATGATAATCTGGCCAACAACAGAATGTTTGAACGATCGCTCCATTCCTTTTTATGTGGTTACCCCTACATCCTTCTTTATCTGCCTGTCCAGGATATGTGGTACTTCTGTGTAAGTCGATCCAAAGCTTGGGTCTCACGCAGGCCAACAAGCTTTGAACCCACAGCTTTTGTATCTTAGGACATTTACCCTTTATTGCCCTGGCTAGTATGTATGTATGTATGTATGTATGTATGTATGTATGTATGTATGTATGTATGTATGTATGTATGTATGTATGTATGTATGTATGTATCTATGTATGTACATATGTATGTATGTATGTATCTATGTATGTGCATATGTATGTATATATGTATGTATGTATGTATGTATGTATGTATGTATGTATGTATGTATGCGTGCATCTATGTATGTACATATGTATGTATGTGTGCGAGTGGGCACATTCTAGTGTGCCAACCTCCTGAGGAATGTAGGGTATGTAATAGAGACCAGGATGGTCATGTCATTGGGCAAATAAAGATAAACTCGGGCACTTCCTGGCACCACACTCATTCGTTCACTTGGCCCGGTACTTCCGTTGGCCTGGATTCGGTTCCAACATGGCTTGTACCGAAATGGCTTGCACTTCACAGGGATTCTTCAGGAGCGCAGAGCAAAACTATAAGGCCTTCCGAGATTTTTCACTCAACTATCCTAAAAACGCAATGCCAAGGTTAAGGAGGGTCCCTCATCGTGATTTTTGGGACTGAAAACCTCTACGCAGGAATTGAAGCCTTCCCAAGCAAAGCTGCCACCAATTCACCGACTCCGAGCGAAGGAAGGTTTGCTTGGTCTAAAATTGGAAATCCGAACCAAGAACTCGGAATCCCATGCAACGACAGCCGGCGCCTCCTCGGACTGCGCTACCATGCGCCTACACAATAAACCGAACTAAATTGGCATACTGTAGAAACAGGAAGAGACCATAACAATCATCATACTATGTTTCTAATTTATACTGCAGGATAAGGATAAACGACGGCGTTATTCAATCCCTTTTGGGATGCGCCACGCATTCTACTTCTACGGGATGTCGTGGAGCCGATATATTAGGTTGGAAAAAAAGTCTTTTCATTTTTTTCAAAGATTTATTACTTCACAACTACAAAGTCAAATCAACTGAGATAAACTCTATTTTGTCCCACTACACTTCTCCAAAGACTGGGTAATTTTCCAATTCCTCTCGCTTAAAAGACTGCTGTTCTGGAGTCGAACCATTGATGAATCCAATTTTTGAGGTCTTCATCAGTTCCAAAATATTTCTCTCCAATTTCTTGCTTGAAAGCACGGAAGAGATGGTAGTCGGCACGAACGAGGTTAGGGCTATACGGTGGATGTGACATTACCTCCCAGCCCAGCTCCTTTATTGTTTCTCTTGTGAGTCTTGCAACATGTAGTTTTGCATCGTCATGCAGGATCATCACCTTCGACTTCTCCGGCCTGTTTTCTTAGAGAGTTGCGACGACTTTGTGGAGTTGGCCGCAGTATGTGACAGCAGTAAGTGTCCCTCCACTTCTGAGAGTTTGCCGATAAATCACTTCTCTGATATCCCACCAAACACTCAAGAAAATCTTCCTTTCGTGAACATTGGGCTTGAGATCAGACTTAGGGCTCTCTCCCTTTTGTACCCATTGCCTTTTCCTCGTAAGTTGGCACACAGAACCCAGGACTCTTCGCCTGTCACAATCCGCGGAAGAAACGATTTTCTTCCTTATCTGGACAGAAGAGAAGCAGCGATGGAGAGCTGTCGACCTTTCTGAGTGTCTGACAGGGCATGTGGAATCCAAGCTCCAAATTTCCATGAAAGCCAAGATTCTTCAGATGGATTCCTACTATCTTATGAGACACTTCGAGCTTCTCTGCCAGCTGACGTGTCGTCTGCCAACTATCGGTACGAAGAAGATGGTGTAGTTCACTGTCGTCCAATCCAGTTGGCCTTCCTGACCATGCTTTGCCCTCAGTGAATAATCTCCTTTTAAAGACTTTCCGAACCACTCATAACAGGCGCGATGAGTAGTAGATCCCAAGCCATATATATGGTTAATTTGGTCTGCTGCCTGACGTGCTGTGGATTCTTTAATGAATTCATGAAGAATGCCGTGCTGAAAACGGCCATGAGGTAGATCTGGCATTGAGTTCGGAAGATTGGGTGGATAACGAATTACAAGAAGAGTCTTAACCTGTGTCCGCGTGCGAACGGTAGACAAGTGTGATAGGATTACGAAATCAGCAATCAACATTGGCTAGTGCGTTTACAAGGGGAAGGGTAAAAAAAATTTCGAAGTGTGAAGAGACTTTTTTTCCAACCTAATAAATGCTACTTGGTTATACAATGAATTGCGGTGGCCAGCCAATGAACAGGTCAGCGCTTGATCCTTCACAGAGAAGTCTGGTAAAAATTCACCGACCCGGAGGGATGGAAGGTTTGGTTGGTCTGGGCGGGAAATCCGAACCAGGAACCTTGTATCGAGTGCAGACAGTCATCACCTCCTACGACTGCGCTCCACGCGCCCATATACTGCAGAAGATAATGAAAATAGAGCACGATTGGAACAGGGCTAAGCCAAAGAAACTAACTCTCACGTGCTCCATAGGTTTTGAGCGGATATAGACAGAAAATAAGCTTCCTTAACTTGATGACTCATTTTAGATTATTTATTTGACTCATTGAAACTCGCTTGCAATAACCATAATTCGGAATGTATTTTTCGACGGCTGCGTTTGACTTCAGAGTTTTTCTTTCCTCTCACATGAGGCGAACCTTAGGATACATCGAAATAAATAATTAAATATTTGAAAATTATATACATATGTTAGTTATACATTATATACTATGTATTTTATTTTATTCATGTATTTTTAAATTTGTGTTCTTGCTAAACTACGTTGAGTTATTTATCGCACGATTCCTGCAACATGCCCGCATGGAAATCTTCACTGATTATATTTGATGCTTGGTGGAGCTGTAGTCATTAAAGGCCCCGTTTGAGTGTTCTAATAAACGATAAAGGATAAAGGATAAAGGACGGCGTTACTCAATCCCTTCTGGTATGCGCCGCAAGCGCATTCTACTTCTACGGGTTGTCGTGGAGGCGACATGAATGCGTATTTGGCCATACAATGATTTGCGGTGGCCAGCCGATGAACAAATCGGCGCTTTATCCTTCCCAGACAAGTCTGGAACCAATTCACCGACCCCGGAGGGATGGAAGGCTTGGTTGGCCTGGGCGGGAAATCCGAACCAGGAACCTGGTATCGGGTGCATGCGACAGTCGCGCCTCCTCCGACTGCGCTACACGCGCCCTTGTTCTAATAAACTGAAGGATAACATGGACACACTGTGTTGCAGACCGAGGAGGCGCCGACTGCCGCAGGTAGCTCTAGTCGGCTTGTTGTATCGGTTTTCTGACCCAAAAGAACCGGGCCTTCTGACGGTCTGGGAGGGATAAACGCTGAGTTCTCCATCGCGTGACTACCGCGAGTCTTCGGATTAGGACAAATACGCTCCCAAATTTCGTCCACGATATCACGTGGAGGTGAAATGCGTGGCGCATCACATGAAGGATAACATGAAGGATATAATTAAAGCTGTACTTTATCACTTGTCCTCTGATAAACAGCATTCTGAAAAACCAAAAACGAAAAAAGTAGCCTTGAAGAAGTACGACGGGGCTTACGGTAGCTGTGCAAAGCGCTTCTTTGAGCCGCGAATGAGAGTGACAAAGGACAGATGAGGTATATGTAGCACGAGCAGCAACCACGTGACAGAGTCCACTACGCTGTACTAACCGTCGTCGTAGTAATGGAGCGGCTAGAAATTGCACCCATAGGTCAACACCAACCGGGAACAGGTTTGCGACGAGTAACGGTTTCGGGTTCGTTAGGGAACAGGGTTACGGTCATCTTATTAGTTGCGGCTGGTGAGAGACTGTCTTGAATACAATTCTATTTCTTTTGCCTATACAATAGGATCGAAAAGACATAGAAAGATATTCCTGAGCGTAGTCGTTTTCATTTCCCTTCAAAACTTCTCCTTGACGTACCACATCAGTAGAAATGCATTGACCATTCTTTTTGGTATGCGCCACGCATTCTAACTCAACGAGTTGTCGTGGAGGCTCTCTGAATGCGTATCTGGCCAACACGATGACCTGCGGTGCTCAGCCGAGCAAGTCAGCAAGTTTGCGTTTTTGTCTTCAAAAACATAGACTGGTGCTCATTCACCCGGTGGATGGAAGGCTTAGATGGCCTGGACGGTAAACCTAATCGTAGCACCTGGAATCAGGTGCACGCGACTGCTGGCGCCTTCATTCTGAGTTATGACAACGCAAGAATGTTTGAGATCTCCATGGACTTTTTAAGTCTTTAAAGCTTCCGTTACAATGCTTTAATATATTTAGTATTAATGAGAACGTTCAGTAATTATATTAGTTATAGTATCTCCACCAACAATATCAATATAATGGCAAGAGCTATAATATGATAAAAATATAGTCAAATCATGGCATTAATTATTTCATTTCAAAAATAAAAACGTTTAGCTATCTAAACTAGAGGAGCTAGAGTTTCATTGTTTCGTGCTTTAAATGTTGCCTATTTTGTTTAAATTATCTACCACAAGACATGAGGAAGACTGATATGTGCTGCAGTGATGAAAAAAATGTGATTTTAAAAAGGCATAAAAATAATATGTCTTGTAAAAATTATTGTTTTTCAGGAATGTCAAAAAACCAGTTTTTGTTTCAAAGAGCATTAAGGGAATTTAAGAAACGCAAGAAAAATCAACAAAAACGATGGATAAAGGCTAATCGATCGATGATTTTAGTGCGATCTCTCTTTCGGCCAACACACTCTAGCGATTGAAATGTCGGCAGTAAGCAGTGATCAAGATGTGAAGTGCCTCCCCAATACTGCTGGGCAAGACAGACAGAGAAACAGAGAGCGGAGGCGAACAAGCTTCTTTTATCTGTATGACAATCACCACCTATATATAAAAGGGTTCTCCGTGGAGTGAGAACCCTTTTATATATAGGTGGTGATTGTTTTTGTCTAACCTAAGTGAGGTACGCCGCATCATCCACAGCGAGGGCGGTCGAACGATCTAACCTATGTGAGATATCACCACCAATCACCATCACCACCTATATATAAAAGAGCTCTCTGTGGAGTGATCTAACCTAGGTAAGGTAGGCCGCATTATCCACAGCGCAGGCAAAATTTGCTATTGAACGTGGGATTTTGCTGCAGCAGGAGAAACGCAGCCCTTTACCGCTTAACACAACAGCATCTACGCGCGTTTCTGAACCTCCAGATTCAGAAGCCGACTTCGTGCCATTATCATGAGAAGACCACTAAAGGGGTGAGGGTAGAAGGGAGACTTTGAGGGTGGAGAACCGACAGCGATCAGGAGGCAGCGACCAGGAGGAGCATCGGGATGGTCGATGGGGGAACAAGGAAGCAAGCCAGGAGGTGGCTCCAAGAAGAGTTTAGGCAATATGTAGGGATCATTAGGGAGTTACCAATCAGGGGAGGGGGACAGTAAGGAGGATCAGCACGGGGATCCATTACCATTAAGAGAGACCGGATTTAGAGGATGTGACACCGATGTCACACAATGGGCATTCGCTCGCCATCGTCGTGTCGTGAGCGTGGGAGGCCTACTTAATTGGGGCAGAGTAGTAGTAAAGATCCCGAGGGGGGGGGGGGGAGGAGGAGCAGGAATCTACCTGGAAGAAGGGACCTGGAGGGGGACCAGGATGGTGAACCAAAAAGAAGGGCTCCGTAGGGAAATTCATACGGAGAACAAGGAATCTGCCATACGCATAGCCTCATCATGCTCGACAGAGCGGCGACTACGAGCGCTCCTGAGCTTCTGGATTCGGAAGACAGGTCTTCTGAGCTCCTAGATCCAGAAGACTACGTCGCGTAGCAAGCATTCTGATTTTGAATACGTGTCACCGACCGCGCCGTGAGCATGGGAGGACCACTAAGGGGGTGGTGGAGAAGGGCGGTGAGAGGGACCTCTATGGTGGACCAGGAGAGCGACCAGGAAGGAAAGAAAGAACCTGGAGGAGCGGCCAGGACGGGGAACTAGCAAGAAGAGACCTGTAGGTGTCAATAGTGGAAACAAAGAAGTGGGCCAGTAGTTGGGACCAGGAAGGTGGGGGGACTAAAGAGAGGAGGGAAGACCTGTAAAGGCGGACCAGCAATTAGATCCAGTAAGAAGGAACGAAAAAGGGGAACCTGGCTTCGGAAGACATGTCAACGACAACTTGAAACGCTAGCTGTTGAGCATAAGAACGATTGCGGAGGAACAAATTGAGGGATAAAAGTACTGCGCAGCACAAACCAGTGACATTACTGGCAGGTCAGGAAAGAATGTCTCTGATGAAGGTACCGAAGTGGTGAAGGGCTTGATGCCGATAAAGTACGCACCAAGTCCTAGATGGTAGCGAATTTTATGTCTTACAAAAACTACTTTCCAGTCAGTCAGTGATGCTACAAAGTCGCGCGAAGCGCGCAAGTGCGAGACACGCCGTTAGGCGTGTCGGAGCACTTGTGTGATATAATACGTCTGCATGGAAGATCATGGAAATTGTTAGATTAAGGACTAGTTTTTAATGGCACATAGACGGTGTAAAACGGTAACTCCTCTAGAACCGTTAAGTGTTCTATTACGATA
Organism: Heligmosomoides polygyrus bakeri; assembly: GCA_947359475.1. NCBI lineage: Eukaryota > Metazoa > Nematoda > Chromadorea > Rhabditida > Heligmosomidae > Heligmosomoides > Heligmosomoides polygyrus. The sequence continues at coordinate 19,197,690 of OX375868.1, forward strand.
TTGAGGCGAAATAATACAGAACTTGAAATACAGAGCAGGATCATCGTAACACATTCGTACTGGTTTGCACAAAATAGGCAGGAAACAAAAGAGTTTAGAAGAGATTTGAATTATCCGAATGTTAGGTTTAGAAAAGATTTGAACTGTTTTTTGTAGCATTCATACACTGTGTAGTGATAAAATTGTATTTAGAATCAATGCAATGAGATGGGCTGTGCGTCGCTTCTGCAACAAGATGGAAGCTGCGGACAAAGAAGAATGCAAATTCAGCTTTTTATTCGGCAGGCGCAAGATTTTCTGACCCGTAAGAACCGCTGATATTAATGGCTAATGGAAATAATGGAAATAGTCGATACAATGTTCACCTTGTGATACGTCATGTACTTCAGAATTTTACAGAATTCTTGTCAGAATTTCGCGCTTTAGTTGATTCTCTCGGAAACTGGGATCCTTCGCTTACATGGAAGAGAGCGTGGAAAGGATGCCCGCAAGGTGGGAATGATTCCCAGATTTGAATGGGTATTATATTAGTTCCTGAGCTGATAATTTGTTCGCTTTTTTCGCGTTTCTTTCAAAAAGGATCCGGTGATTTATATTGCCCATTTGATCTATCCTTTTAAGGTCGGCTTTTGGTTACTGCAGTCGGTATCTCGCGTTCCTTAAATAGTGGCCCGATACTTTTCTGTAAAGCTTCACTTAGGCCGGGGGCATACTTCCATCGCGGCGATGCCATCGCGGTGCTCAGTTCATGGCCATTCCGCCGCACGCGGCCGAATAGTCAAAGGAAACTTCTTCGCGGCCGCCGCAACAGTGGCGGTGGCATACGCGATGGCTTCCCGCGCCCATCGCGGGCGTGGCATACTTTTTCGCGCCGCGCGCGGTGTTTAGCGCTGGTCTTGGACGGATCGCCGTCGCGCTCCCTTGCAGAACGATGGGCGATGCGACGAGCACAGAGAATTTCAAATTCTTTCGCGTCGCTCTGCAGAACGGATCGCCGCGATTCCATCGCGACGACGGGAAGTATGCACGAGGCCTTAAGGATTTGGTCAAAAGTTGTTGCTTATATGTATAGGGGGCGTGGCAGCGCAGTCGGATGAGGGGACAAGTGTCGTGTGCACTTGAGTTCAGGTCCCTGGTTTGGATTTGCTTCCTGGCCAAAAAGCCTTCCATCCCTTGGGGTCGTTTAAGTGGCGCCAGACTCTGTAAAGAAAAAAGCGCTGCCGTTTACAAGAACTGATCGCCGCAAGGCATATACGGGGTATGGGCCATACACGAATTAATTTCCCCTACGGCATACAGTAGAAGTAGAATGCATGCCGTGCATTCCAAATGCTTAGACTAGCTTCGTCTTTTTCTTCAACCATTACTAGCTCTCCTGCTGAAACCTTGGCTAGCAGATGCACATCTCGCGTAGCTAAATGAACAGCAGAACACGTGGAAATGCCGAGGCAAAACAACAGTCGAACCTGGAGCTTCAGTAAATATGTACGAACATTTCCTAATATTAGTGCTAATGCTGCTAAAAATAATAATAATAATAATAATAATAATAATAATCATGAACAATATATAATAATGACGTTATTGACTGGTGTGCGATAGGAAAATACCAGAGCACCTGAAGTCGAAGATCTACAGAAGAGTCGTGCGGCCGGTAGCAATATACGGAGCTGAGTGTTGGCCTGCGACCAGGGAAGTTGAAACGCGCCTCAGCGTCATGGAGATGAAGATGCTGCGCTGGACGGCTGGAGTCACCCGCATGGACCGTATCAGAAATGATGTCATTCGGCAGAAGTTCGGTGTCGCGCCGATAGCGGACAAGATGCGCGAAGCTCGCTTGCGATGGTGCGGCCACGTTCTGCGTGGAAAGGAGGACAGCGTCCGCAGGATAGGCCTTATGTTCGAGGTGGTAGGAAAGCGGCCTAGAGAGCGTTCGAAGCAGCGCTGGTCTGACACGTTACACATGGGCATGAAAGTAACTGGCGTCCACCCTGATCAAGCGGAGGACCGGGAAAGGTGGCGTCATGAACCAGAAGAGCGGACCCCGCGACGAAGCGGGACAAATGCTGAATAATAATAATAATAATAATAATAATAATAATAATAATAATAATAATAATAATAATAATAATAATAATAATAATAATAATAATAATAATAATAATAATAATAATAATATGTTACACATGCCATCCCAATGGATTCTAGTGTGGAGACAGCCGGATGCGTATTTCTACCATGAAAATTTGCGAATCTGGGGTTTCAGTTATTTTTAAAAATTTAATAAAGCGCGCTTTGTCTAGAAAAACGCGATAGTGCATTGAAACGTGTAGCAGAAGTGCTAGAGGATCAGCAGATGCGGCAACGTGACTCGGATCAGTGAGCTGTTACAATTACCGGATATGGCGCTCGGGCTCGCCACACCCGTCATCGCTCCAATCGCCGAAAACCAGACGCGGCACGAATAATCGCACCTGAATTGGGTGTCGGATCGAGGCAAAAAGCGCTTTTGACATTTTTATGAGGGGAAGTGCAATGGTGAGTGCGTATAAAGTGGGCTGCAAGATGTTATGACTGTGCTGTTATGACAAAAGCCATCAGTGTTTCTGCTGGATTCCTCCTTCTATTCTAAGCTATTTTTTAAATTACTTGTACCTGGATAATGGATAATCATGCAGGTAAGAAGCGAACAATCACGAACCAACCAAAAGTGTAAAAAATGACAGAAAATGCGTTTGGTACTTCAGACAACACACAGGAACCAAGTTTAAAAGTGTGGTAAACTTTTAAGAATCATCTTGAAGGCACCGATATTTTGTGTAAGGTAGTGTTCTTCTAGGCGAACTTCAAGAAACTTCACTGCCAGCACGACTAGTCCTGGATCGGATTTCTCGCCTAGGCCGATCACCTCCTCCTTTAGAGGGTCGAGGAATTGGTGCCAGACTTTTCTGGACATACCTACTTTGTCAAGTCCGGGTCCGGCGCCCATCGGACCCCCCAGTGTTGATCGGTGTCGATATTTCTCTTATCGTCGGCACTCTCCTCCTTCGGAACACTATTTCCTACGGACCCCTCTCCTTCGCCATGGCCGGGGCCCGTCCGAACGAGGTCTGGGGTGATCCACAGTGATCGAGTGCGGCGGGAACCGCACCGCACCACTGCCGAGCGTCCGCGGCGCCAGCTCAAGTCGAGTCTCAAAGTCTTCGCTGTTGCCGGACGGCGGTTAGCCGGTTAGGCCACAAGGGCCATTCACTTTCTTTTCCGTCGTTTTGCGTTCGATCCTCTAGCACGCCTTCGTGGGGGCGGAATAGCCGGTTAGGCCATCAGGGCCAATCGTCGTTATCTTCGCTGGGGCGTTCAATCTTCTAGTACGCCTTCGGGGGGAAGAGATTCTCCTTTGTCGTAGAGGGAGTTAGCAGCGCTGTGTGCACGCAGTCGCGTGCGTAGGTTTTCACTGTCGGGCAGACCCGACGTACTAGAAACCTTACCTCTTCCTTGCCCACATCGCTCAGTGGGACGGCACTAGGTGCCTTCCCTTCAGGTCTGCGGTCGGGTTAGGCGATTACTCCCCTCCGCACAGCGTGGGTACTTTCGCTATTTGTAGCGACCAAGGGTCCAAGTGCCCTTGACACCTTTGGCGCTCCATTTCTAAATATTCCTTCCTTCCTCTCCCACGACTTTCGGCTGACTTAATTTAAATTATCACTTCGTCCAACCCGCGTGCCCAGCCGCATTTCATAGCTGGCTTTGGGTCACCCGTGGCTAACCTCAGTTAGCCCAATTTCCTTTTTCGTGCCATGGGTTAATCACACGCCTACACGGTAGGGGTACCTTCTGGGTGGAGACCCACTAAATTAGGGAAGAGGATAGGTAAGCCCCAAGGGCTTAAACACCCGGTCCCCCCTGTAGTGTAGACTCCCCAGTGGGTACAGGCAGGAGCTGCGCATCCGCCTTCTGACCTGGTTGTGACAAGTTTAGCCGGCCCGAGTTTTAATAGGCGGTAGCGTTAGTGAGAATTTAGGGAGTGCACCCCGGGCGTAACTTCACCTAGTTGAGAGCCTAGTATTAGCAGTCGGCTGGCGACTCCCTAGTGGCGCTGCCCTAGCCTGACCTCCTAGGTGGGCTTTTTATTGGTACCCAACGTACCTTCTCTCGCCCCGCATTCCCCGGGTTCGGGCTACGCAGCGTCCGCTGCATGGTAGTCGTCCTCATTGCTAAGTGAGATCGGTCCTTGAGGAATAGGTAAGCACCTAGTTGAGTTGGTCTCCACCTGGTGGTCGACCCTTGCTCCTCCCTCGTCCCATCCGTCCTTAAGCGCGTGAGTGGAGCCCAAAGGGAGTCAAGAGCGAGTCAGCCGGTTGGTTTCCAGACCTCAGTGATCGGACGAGCCCCGGGTAACTAACCAAGCTTTGGTGGTGACATTTAATTCTTTTGAGTGCATTTAACCCGTTTGAGATATCTAATTCATTTGAGGCCACTAGCATTTTTTCCTTTTGAAACCATTTTGATAACTTCCTCATTTATTGTCGCGTTCGTCTCGAAGTAGTTGTTTCGCTGTTCCGTATTTGTGTTTGTTTTTAAGTTTATCATAAACTTTATAAAACTAAACTGTGTAACTAGAGTCTGACATACGGTTCAGCCGTCGGATACCTAGAGGGGAGATAAAAGAAACACTAGGGGACCTTAGCTGAACTTTTTCTGAATTGTCAAGTCGGAATAGGTACCGGTAACTTCAGAAGAACTTAACTGAAGAAGATCATCACCATGTCGGTAGACATGCACGGCTTAAGTGCTTCTATAAGCCACTCTGCCTGTTCGCCTAGCGACAGCGCAGAAGGCAACCGACTAAGTTCTCCGGGTGGAGACGCGGGAAGGCCGGACGGCAAGGATAACCCCGCACCCACCTGCGGACTGAGTCGGGAGTTGACAAGTATTTCGTGTACAACTTTATACACTATGCCAACGTTAACAATAACACAATCGGCAGCATCCATACTTCCTCCCGCAACTCAATCAAATCAAAGTCCGCCAAATCTGACAACTTCGAATCGAGTGCGACAGTCCGCGCCTCTTCTGCCTGCGCTACCAGGTTCACCTGCGCGCACTTACTTCAACAAAAGGGTGAAGTCCGTGTGTTACAGGTAAAACAGAACAGAACAGAAAGTGAGATTTATTGAGCCAAAAAAGAACAAAATAAGTTCAGCAAAAGCTGGCTTTTTAAGAATGGCAAAAGCAAAGGCAAAACATCGAAGTTATTCATTCAAATGGTAGTACAAAATCAGAGAGAATAAAAGATTACACTATTGCTGGCTTTTTAAGGTTAGCTAAAGTGACCTCCTTCTTGGTTTGCATAGAGTAAAAATTGCTTTTTTTTCCAAGAGTACTTTGCAGTTCGTTTGCTGAAAAACGAAGAGAAAGAAGAGAAATATTTATTAGCTAAAGCGTGGCGCAGTATAACATTGGCACTAAACATTATGAATTGGGCTGGTTATTATAAGTGAGATTGCTTCATGAGAATTTCTTTATTCTATTGACTTTATTTTATTTCATTTTTAGTTTTGCCTTCCAATGATTCACCCGGAATGCAAAATTCCCTTATTTTCTGATTCGTTATTCCCTGAAAAGGGTGCGATCAATGTCAGATAAGGGCTTCTTGTTTTAGCAAAATTTCTAATCTGAAGTTGAACGCCTTCGGAAGACGTGTTGAAGGTAGTTCATTCCAAGCTTTAACAACTCGGGTTATAAAGGATTCTTGAAAGTCTTTAGAATGCGGCTTTTGTGGTTGAGTATGTAGGCTATGTATGTCCTTTGGTGACACCTTCAATGATGAAAAAATGAGGAAATCATTTTTATCAATGTCGATGTGATCGTTAGCAATTCTGTGAACCAGATTTTGATCATAAACTACTCGTCTGGGCGATAACGATGTAGTACCAAGTCGAGTCAATCTTTCTTTGCACAAAACATCGAATAATCAATTTCTGACGAACACTTGTTTTTTAAATATTTTCTTCTATCTTACTAATAGTATTTTGCTTTGCTGGTGACCTTAATGATGTGCAATACTCTAACAGACGACTTACATAGATAGAAAAAAGTAATGTAGCCATGTAGCGAGTTTGGAAGGTTCACCAAATGGTCTAAGAAACAAGAAGAGGCCGCCGGGAAGGCCTTCGACAAGATGGGCAGACTCATTATCGAGAACGAGGTCTTGCATACTACTAGTGTCCAGAAATCGAGAGCTGTGTGGGAGTTTTGTGCCCGCTAGGACCACAGCAGCTGACGCAACATCAAAGTATCGAAGTATAGAGCATGTCTTAAGCTATGGAATGAATGCTAAAGATAACAATCCCAGATAAAAGCTGTGTTTTATCTGGGATTGTTATCTTATCGTATTATGTTGGCGTCGAAGTGGCAAGAACTGGATTCTTCAAAGGCTTCGCCTGGTATTCTATGAACAGGTCCTGGAAAACATTAACAAGCGCGTGACTTAACGCGACTAAAGGATGTCCTAAGAGACCGAATACCTCAGTGAGTCCTTGGTACTAAAGGTAGTGTAAATAGAGCTGGGCAAACTCTGGTGACGTTTGTTGTAGTAGGCTAGGACAAGGACCGGGGCGCGAAACGGTGGAGTAATCAGTCGTATGCAGTTGATCACTGATGTGTTTGACTATGGTCTGAGATTGTAAGAAGCCTTTATTGATCCATATTTCGGCGAGTTCGCATTCTACAGTGTCTCAAATTTGGGTAACTAAACCCACCGTTTTTAAAAGTCACGTCTTCTTTCGCAGCCAAAACCTTAGGTCGACGTCGAGATACACATAAAATAGCGTCTGTATGAAATCTCTTGAAATCTTTGAACTTCAGCGCGCTTGGTAGACAGCAGAAACAAATAGAATAAAACTGAGGATAGCAATGTTGTCGCAAGAACTGACAGCCTGCCCTGCCCTTTCAACTATTCAGCAACAGAATTTGTAGGGAAAACTAGTTCTTGCTTTTTTGCGATCAATTGGTTGGATTCCCACCATGCCAGAGAAAAGAAGAATTGTATGAAAGAGCTAATGCTTTACCTATCTGTAGGTTTTTACATCCACGCCTAAGTAATCATGAAGAAACGCCTTCCAAACAAATCTCTTGATATGGTGCGTTGTTGCTCAGGGTTGTGATCACGTCACTATAACGACAAACAGACAGTCTTCATCGTGAATAGCCAGTACATATTGATCGATCAATAAATATCGATCTATACTTTAAGTTTCACGGTCGGTGAATTGGTACCAGACTTTTTTCGGAAGGATGAAGCCGCTGACTTCTTAATCGGCAGGCCAGCCCCAAGCTACGTATGGCCAACTATGCATCCAAATCGCCTCCACGACATCGCGTAGAAGTAGAGCGCGTGGCGCATCCCAAAAGGAATTGAGTAGCGCCGTCCCTTGATTCTTCTATTTACTTTGAGCCTAAATTAAAAATGCTGGTTGAAGTGAGAATAATTCAAGATGTCGGTTGGTGGGTAGAGTTCAATACAAATAAACAGTATTAATACGAGTGGTAGCGCAGTTGCTACAGGCGCCGGCTGTGGCGTGGATTCCAGGTTCCTGTTTCGGATTCCTCCAGGCCAACCAGGCCTTCCATCTCTTTGAGGTGGGTAGCTTGGTACCAGCCTTGTTTGGAAAAGACTAAACGGGCTTGTTTGCCAGCCGGCCACCGTAATTCATTGCACTGGCCCAATGTATGTTCCCTCCACGATGTCCGTTAGAAGTAAATAGAATGCGTGGCGCACCCCACAGTTGGACTGACTAACGTCGAGCTCTAACGATTATCCTTTCATAAATAGCATCAATAAAGTCAGCTACAAATTATGTAAATTATTTAAATCTCTCAGTACTTCAACACTTCTGAATTCAAGGCCCCAACAATCGAATAGAATTTATTTATTTATTTATTTACGATTGGTTACAATTGAATAGTACAATATTGGCTATAGAAAATCAACACTAAAGAATTAGATAGAATCAGGTGCATATCTGTACTTCGAATCGCTCTAAAATTTTTTACATATTACTCAACAACATAACCTCAGTATTATACCAATCACAAGTACAAGACAATAACAACCAAAATAGTGACAACAATAACATTAAACTAAAAATTAAATTAATTTATCAAACCACCACCAAAGCATCACAGGCTATGATGGTTAGTGCATAAAGCGAGTTCACAAAAATGTATGTCAATATTAAATCAATCAATCAATCAATCAATCAATCAATCAATCAATCAATCAATCAATAGGGCACGTGTAGTGCAGTGCGTGTCGGAAGAGGTACCTGCTTTCGCGTGCATACGATACCAGGCTACTGGTTCGGATTTCCCGCCTGGATCAACCGAGCATTTTATCCCTCCGGGGTCAGTGAATTGGTACTAGACTTGTGTGGAAGGATAAAGCGCTAATTTGTTCATCGGCTGGCGACCGCAAGTCATTGTATAGCCAAAGACACATTCAGAAAGCTTCCACGACATTCCGTAGAAGTACATACATAGAATGGGCGGCGCAGCCCATAAAGTGTTAATTAACGCTGTCCTAGATCCTTTCTCTTTTATTAAATCAATATTACCAACGTTATGTACAGAAGTTACCACTTCAATTAGGGCACCGCGTGAGGATGTTGCTCGTTGGAAAGGAACATCGCAAATAACACTCGTTCAATCTGCTCAACAATATTGGTGGATACTATTGACTAATGGGGCAGTGCCCAGCAAGTAATCAGAGCAGGCGATAAAAGAAAATCTGAACGAAACGGTTCTATAATGTGAGATTAGGAGTGTGATAGAGCAGTCGAATATGATGAAGGCTGTCTACACTCGGTTCAAGGTTCGTGATTCGGATCCTGCCCAGGCGAACTAAAGCTTCTAAACCACCCCTCCAGGGTTAAAGAGTTGGCATCAGAACGGTATGGGAAGGAAAGCACTGACATGTCTATCGACTGGTCACTGCAAGTCATTGTACGTATAGGCCAACGCACGTACCCAGGTTCACTGATTCCACGACCTCCTGTAGAAGAAGAATCTGTGGCACCTCACAAACAGAGCATTTTGTCAGCTATGTGGTTCTGTGCCCCAAGAGGATTCAAATGGGTATTGAGAGGCATGATTATCTAGTTCGAATGGTTTCTGTAAGAGTTCCATTCTTACGTTTCATCGAAACTTTTAGTGAATTCAGTGCTCAGTTCTCTTTACATATATTACAAACGATTCCGAGCGTTCCCGCCAGTGTACAAAATGCCACCAACTGCTACAATTGCAGCAGAAAAGCGCACAAAAAAGATTTAAAATGGCATTGAAAACGTGGTAGCCGCCCTTATCTGACAGGGTCCAAATCGGACAATGAACTGGTTAGAGCGCTTGATGGACCACCAGTGTCACGCGAGCGCTTTTCGCGCAAGTTTTACAATCAAACTCGAGATCTGCCGACTCGTGAAATGGTCGCTCAACAACATCGTGACGTTGTGAGTTTTCACGAGCACTTGGAGAATTCGGCAAAGGTTGAGTGGACAGTGCGACGAACAGCGAGTTCCTATATTGCTCAGCACGTTCTGTAGCATCACTAGCAGCAGATCTCTTAGAAAATCTGGCCTGATGAAGACCACTAACTGAACTACATGTGGCTGGTGCAGGTTGCAGGAGAAGTGTGATGGGTGTGTCGCCAGAAGTCACGACGACGTTCGCCAAAAACTGTCACGGTCAGGGCTGTTGACACTGCTATACCTGACTGAAAGGCTGACCCGGTGATGTGCTTTTGACGTCAGCAGCAGCAGCAATTGTAATACTGATCTAAGTCTCTCCATAGGTTAAGGAGGGAGGTATGTATGTCCCTTTATTGAAGTGGTGGGTAGGGTATGGGAGGCGAAGACGACGGAGACTTTGCCCACGAGAAGAGATCCAGCTGTACTTATCAAACTGAGCCCTGATCCGAGCAGTCGAAAAGAACTGACCTCAACTCCCTTCATCAGAGCCAGTTGTTGTAAAAACCCCATTGTTTGCTCATAGAACACCCTCTAAGCACCAAAGAATACGGCTCAATGGAGCTGGGTCGCCAATGCGCCACACACTCAGCAATGAGTTGTTATCAACGGTAAATTGATGCATTTGCTGAACGTCTTAATCACCTGTATCACCTGTCGTCCCGTTGATCATCGACTTGCTCGACCGTACCCCAGAAGTCCCTGTCCTGTGCCAGAGTTCTCCTGTGAATCCTCCTCGCTCGAGGGGCACGAAGAGCGGCATGTCGTTCGTTCAGGGCTTTCACGAAGAAGTCCGACCAGCGCGTTGGTGGGCGCTCTGGCGTTTTCTTGACGTCCCGCGCAGTTCAGTCGGTTACGGCTCTTCTGCAGGGGTTGACTCCGAAACGCATTACGTGACTGGGCCACCTAATTTTCTACGACTTCGCCCTTGTGACAGCTATTCTGATCTTCGAACGTCAACGAAGCTCGGAACTCCGGAGTCGAGCAGGATGGCATCATATAAGCGCACCTCAGCCATATATTCAAAAACAGTTGCAGAACTACACTAAAGAGGACATGGAGTTAGGAAGTACCAAAGGTTTCTGCCGTTTTCAGCTTCTAAATTCAAATGAATATAACACAGGGCAGATCTAAGTTTTCCAATTAGGTTGAAATGCATTGCATTTGGCATATTAAACGTGCTGTTCGGATGGGTTGCAACTCTTTATTTACATAACCAAGCACGAAAGCGAGAAAGAACGAAATTTTTAAGAAAATTTTTGTTCTTTCTCTACATCTCATATCTGTAATGTGCATCACATATATTTTATACGCTTTTAAAACCCCATACTTATTTTCTATTGTTAACTAACAGTACCAAAAACTACTCAAGTCGTGTGGTAAAATGTTCAGATGAAGGCGGGAATATTTAAAGCAATCGAAGTGCGGAAACTTTCGATCCGACCTAATGGAAACTACATGACAGTCCGTGATTATGTAGAAAACAGCAGAAAAACGTTTGAATACTCGTTCTGGCACTACATATTTACGTAAAATTGCTTACGTTAGCTTCTCCGACTAGTGTTTCTACCGGCTTGGACACGTCCGTGAGAAACGAGACAAACGTTGCGTTCCACGATACTGGCAATGTGATCATAGTTCGGCATTGTTGGCAAAAATCGTTCTTATTTATTGAATTTTTTAGTGCTCGAGGGTGCGCTCACCATTAGCGTTACGTGAACCATAACCGAGACCACCATGACAGCCGTACCCGTCTTTCGCAGCGCCAACGTGTCCGTTAAGGTCACCTGCGACAATGATTACGTCTTGTGACGGCACTTCTGCTGTCTTCTCATCAAGCAGGCTCCAAAATTCACCCTTGGCTCGTTCAGAGCAGCCAGTCTCTGTAGCATATGCAGAGAAAAGGTGATGCCGCCGCCGTTCTGCAGCGATTACGACCTTCATCAAGCGGTCATTGAAACGTTCCACGCTTGCAATCGCGTCTCGGAACCGTTCGGAGACGATTATGCCAACACCGCTGGTGGTCCTGGGACTGCCACACAGAACGGCTTTATAGCCTCGGCCTACGTCCCTTGACTTTCTACAGGACCACCTCGTCTCCTTCACCGCACACAAATCAATCTTCCTTCGCTCCAGTGCCTCTGCCAACCCAAAGAAGCGGCCCGACAACGTACCCACATTCAGCGTTGCCACGCGGGTCTTGCTTACGTTGCGGGACTTTTGGACTAGCTCAGTTTCCCCCGATGCCGTCCTCGCATCAGGGACCCTCTCATACTTTTCACACTCGCCGGGCTTTGCGAGTGCGCGTCGGCTCCCGCGACGCCGTAGCATTATCTCGTAAAACATTCTGCACTATCAGCCATATGATGTGACATGGGCTGTTCGTAGGCCGGCCTGTCACTAGGGCCTGTCGCCTGCATTCGAGTGTCCGTGTTCAGCTCGGCTCGCAAAAGCGAACAGTTTCCAGTGGCACCATTAAACGACCAGATTGCGCCATGCACTCGAAAAGCTTATCGAGATTTTTATTTGATTAGTAGTGTAAATGACAGCTTACATGAAGCGTCAAAGTGAGGATATGTGTTTTTTGCAATTGTTTCTGATGTAATGTCTACAGGTGTAAAACTCCATGCAGGAAGAAATTAATCTATTAATCGAATAAAAATCGCTACAAACTACAAAATGGCCGTCCACCTGCTGTTTGAAACATACTTTAAACAGATATCTTTTTGAAGAGGGAGAATTGCATAAAATGTCAAACAATATGTGTACTTATTGGTTAATTGAATTAAAACCTTTAAAAAGATGTACTAAGATTTTCCCTAAACGCTAAATTATTCCAACTTTTTTGGAGTGCTTAAGATTAATTCAATGAATTTAGTGTAACGCAAGTCCATTTCGATTTGGAGCTCGCTTTGATTTCAACAGTATTAGGCTATTTTAGAGGTGTGCTCAATGCGATGTGGAAGTGCCCAATTGGAAGGTAGCTCAACAGTGGGCTGGCGTTAGCACAACGAATTCAAGGGTCTTGATTCGAATTCCACCCAGACCATCCACGCCTTCCATCATTCTACTTACAGCATTGCTACCATTATTGCTGTCAGCTTCCCATGGAACTTCGGATTGAGACCTATATCATGTGAAAGAGTTCGAGACGCTGACCACAAATATGTCGACCAAATTCGCTAAATGGATCTCCTAAGCGAGTTATGGCCGGCGGATGCCGTGTTGTTGCGTAATCAGAAGTGCGGTTGGCAACGGTGACAGCAGCAGCGGCGCAGTGGTGGAGTGTTCGCTTCACAGGTTTGGGATCGTGGGTTCGGCTCTCGTCGGTGACGGCGTTTTTGCATCTTGTGACCTATGTTTGACATGGACCTATAATCTCATATTAGGCACATTTTTGATCGTACTGCTGATGGCGAGATGATGGTGAGACATGTAAAACGCTGATTTGTCCATTGGATAACCACCGCAAGTCATGCTAATGATTCCGTGCAGTGTCAAAAGAGCACAAGGATATTCGCCAAGGCGTTGTTCGGACTTCTTCATTAACGCCCTGAACAAACATTATGGCGTTCATGGTACCCTCGAGCAAGAAGGATCCATTGGAGCACTCTGGCACCCTGCAGAGACGAATCCGTTGGTTGTTGTTTATTTAAGAGACCGTTGGACTTTGTAAACCACCTTCAGAAAATTTTGAGAGGCAGGAGTAGCTTTCTGGTGAGATTTTAAAATCATTTCAGTAAAAACGGGAGAAAATTATGCAAAGGAGATACAGTTCAGGTTCGTTGGATGAGTCTGTATACTCTGAAGAAAAGTATGATAAGGACCTAGAATTTTGGTAAACCTCATGGGACCAAAAATATGACATATGTAGTCGTCTTCTATGTCCCAAATAATCTTTTGCTGCCTAACCTAGGCATACAGGATCGCCTCTCCAATTAAGCTGCACTCAATCGGAAGATAGCTAGGTGGTCGCCTCTACGGGTAACGACCCGCTATAACAATTACCTAGGGTTAGAAGCTTTTTCGAATGTACGAAGTGAGAAAAATAAAACGAAAACTGAAAGAGGTGGATGCTTGATAGATTGCGATGAAATACACGGCGTATACCAGAGCATGACTCTCGCTTCTATACGTTTGAGGACTCACCGTTGTATTCAGTCGATCGACAGCACCTTTTCTCATCGCAGGAATTCCGATGCAGCTGCAAGCTGCTGTAGAAAAATCAGAATTTCTGAATTTCTCTTTATCCTCCTGTTTTTTGCACTTTCTGTTGCACTTTTTCACTTATTGCCAGGTTATTCTACATTCCTCGCTGTGATCATCATATTTCTTTTACTGCATTGCTATTTACTATTTCTTTTTTTGGATGCGACTACTCGACACTACTATTCTTCACTGTTGAAGTTAGGTATTTTTTCTTTCCAAGGATTCTCCACCCTTTCGGGAAGATTCTTAGTCTGTTACACGTTTATTTTGTATTTTTCTTGCAATCGTGTAAGAAACGAATGATTGTAAGATCTCCGGGTATATGTCGCGTAGGTGAGCAGCATTGGTAGGTGGGAACGTCTAAACCAATCAGACCGCATTGAATGGGCCATTATGAGGGCATATACAGTTAGTACCCTGATGGACTGGCATGTGTTCGGCCTGTGCTCTGTTTGGTTACTATTGGCTGGCGCGCTCCCACCTACCAATGCTGCTCACCTACGCGACATGTACATTTATCCTTGTTCCTTACCGTATTTCATCCTTAGCAAAGACGAGTCTAATCAATAAACTTTATTCAATCAAGCAATCGGATACGCAAGTGTACACACGGAAGGCACTTTCGGTGAGGCGCTCAGAAAAGGCATTACTTAATCAATAAATCAATAGATCGACGTTTAAAACACACAATAATCTGACGGAACGGCGCAATCGAATCGATCGATTATGCTGGCTGATTAGGTAGCTGTGTAGTGCGAAGAGGTGTGTCGATATCGCCAGTGAGAAAACGGAGAGGAAAATCGATTCGATTGCGCCACTTTTAAACCGATCGATAAACAATAATTTTCTCCTAACGTGGAACTGTACACCTATCACAGCTTTGCTGACGCAGCAAAATGGGGCGTGGCGCGCGATTCCGCTCACAGCGCGCTCCAGCAGCGATGAGCGCGGGGTATACGCGGCTGCCGTGGCGGAATCGCGAGCTCAACCCAAACACACACAGACACACACATGCACACACAAACTTAATATTTTAAACACTTATTAATAACATCTATTAAAACAAATACAATTTACACATTTGGCGGAGGCGAACATTGGCCGGCAGCATGCTATACTGCTATACTCTGTGATATATAAATTAGACCCATTCGAAGCGAAGAAAAAATATGTTTCTCAGGGTGTTAGCCTTCTTGCAGTTGTTCTCGCACCCACGCGGTCGACTGATCTTCACTCGACGAACGTTCTGAAACGAAAATGTAAATATTTGAAAAAGTGTGTAGTCAGTGCATTCAGGTATTTGTTCGTCTCCATACAAGGGTATGAACTCGTTTTGGGTGCTTGACCCCTTCAGAACATTTTGATTTCGCATATCGCTAAATTTTAATTTTTAACAGCGAACTTTGGGGGGGCATCAGAAACTTGGCCGTTCCTCATGAACATCGTCTTCGTAAGATTCAGCTGCAGTCCAACAAGTTTCTGACAAGTTTCTGATGCCCCATTCTCGCTCAACGGAACGAACATCTCCGAATGCTCCAGCTACGTGTATCTGAGTCGCGAAGTCAATATGGCCAACGACCTAGCGCCGAAGCTGAGCAGGAGGAAACGAACGGCTTGGGGAGCTTTCAAGAGCGTCGAAGAAGTCGCGAAGAAGACGAAGAACGTCCGACTCCGTGCCCACCTATTCGACTCCACTGTTCTTCCTGCCCTAACATAGGCCTCAGAGACCTGGGCTTTACGAAAGCAGGAATCAAGAGGACGATGCTCGGAGTGACACGATTCACGCAAGTGAGAGAACGCCCCGGAGTTCCGAGCTTCGCCGACGTTCGAAGATCAAAGGCGCTGTCGCATGGGCCAAGTTGTCGAAAATTAGGTGGGCAGATCACTTAATGCGCTTCGCAGACACCCGCTGGACGAGATCCGTTACCGACTGGATTCCGCGGGATGTCAAGAGAACACCGGGATGCCCACCACTGCGTTGGTCGGACTTCTTCGTGAAAGCCCTTAACGACCGATATGACGCTTCGTGTCCTTCGAGCGAGGAGGATCCATTGGACCAATCTGGCACGCGACAGGGACGAATGGAGACGCTGCTGGCGCCCGCTCGAGCAAGTCTATAATCAACGGGACGACAGGTGATACAGGTGAACAGCGAACTTTAATAACATTGCGCCATAACAAAAGTAAAATTTAGAGCGCATGTGGAGAAAAAAACCTCAAGCAATCGCTTCATGGGATGCACCAAGCATTCGGATGGCTTGTAAGGCACGTTTTATCAGTTTTAGTGCATATTAAAATTCGTTATCAATTTTATCTTCATTAAAAAGCAGAGGCTATGAGCTGTCCAATAATGCGTATTGTCAAAGTTTCTAATTCTAAATACCTTTGGATGGTTACAACATCATTTTCGATGGAGGCTACGTTTTTTCGCACATCTATTTAATGCTTATTTGTACATTCGAGTGAACGCTCTATACCATGCGAAGAAAAACGTGAACCAAACCTCTTTTCAAAAAAAACACAGTATCAATTTTAAGAATCAATTTTTCTAAATCATGCCCAAATGGGATGCTCCGCTAATATTCGGGCTCATGGTTGTTTGGAAGAAAATATGAGTTAAAAAGCCGGCAATTTTCGGAATACACCTGATTCGAAAGGTAGCTTACATATAACAAGCCATAGGTATGTACTGGTTACCTAATGAACTTATGCCGAGCTAGACAGAGCAGTGGGTCCTGCCAGCCCATATCTTGTCATCTAGTTACGCCTATCCGCTTGTGTTAAAACTTATCCGAAAATCAAGGCACCTGCACCACTGTGCAATACCGGAACTGGTGTGTTCTGCATGAATTCGTTAAAGGCGAGTACCAGTGGAACTTACCTATCCGAAGAAGCTTTACGACCTGCTCTTCTAAATGTGCTAGCGATGGTCTCTAAAGCCGTAGAACCGTATCGGCTGGGAATACCAGGGGCCGGGTTCATGAACGACCCACAGCAATTTAGCAGAGGAAATTACAGCCGAAATTCCTGATGTCAAAATTCAAGCCGAAATTCCTGATGATGGCGGCTTGTCAAACGATATAGTGAGCGGTAAGCAGCGTTATCTGAGTTTTCCGCTGTAAATTCTCTGTTAAATTTATGTAAGTCGTTGATGAATCCGACCTCAGGTAGGATCATGACCTACGTCCTTAGAATTTTCCCTCAACTGAACTTTTTTCTCCCGGTTCTTGATCACTTTCCTAGTCCTCCTAGTTCTATGCAAGTTGTGCTCCACTGAGACGCAATATAACTTGTTCTCCTTCTTAAACTTCGTTATTACTCGTCGTCGTTTTGTATTTTGCCAGTATTGATATCGATGCTACATACGTAGTATTTGCACAGTATTCAGAAGACTATGCCAGAAGACACTTGGTGTCCTACTTAATAACTGCAGGAGAAACCGACCACGAGAACGAATGGGCTCCTTGTTGATGTGTTAAAATTACCTACGGTATCTAGCTGCGGATTAATACATAATAAAGGCTCTAGGGGTGAGGGTGCAAGCGAAAGTCGGTGTCTCTTTCGACTGCAATACACGCGCCCCTGGATGCCTTCATAAATAAAGTAATTATCTATCCTAGTCGAGGAGGGCAGCAGGAAAGACGCCGACTGCATACGTCGTCTCTGGCATAGAACCATCTTCCCCGAATTTAAATGAAGGCCCTCGCATTAAAGAACAACAACTGAAGCTCTCGTAGAAACTCAACTAGGGAATGAGATCGCAATACACAAGATGCCCATTGCGATTAGGACAATGGGTAAAGGATAAAGGAGGGCGTTACTCAATACCTTTTGAGATGGGCCACGCATTTTACTTCTACCGGATGTCATGGAGGTGAACTGCACAATGAAACGTACAATGAATTGCGTGGCCGGCCGATGAAAAAGTCAGCGCTGTATCCTTCCCTGATGAGTCTGGTACCAATTCATTGACCGCGAGGGGATGGAAGGCTTGGTTGGCCTGGGCGGGAAATCCGAAACAAAAACTTGGCATCGGCTACGCACGACAACCGGCACCTCCTCCGACTGCACCATACGTCCCCCCCCCCGATTAGGATATCTGCGGAAATAGCGTTTGTGAAATAACATAATGTCCAACAGGAACATCCACCAAGCTCTGAAGGTTGTAAAGATGTGAGCGGCATTAAGCGAAGAAAACGAACCGATTCGGAGCTATCCAATGGTTCAGCTGCGGATCCTTGTTCTCCTCGGCACACTCGCACTCGTCTTCGCTGCAGAACGGATGCGCATAGCCGCAGTCGAGCGCCGTTGAGCGACAGTTCGGATAGAACCTTGAAGTAGGAGCTTCGTGCCAATGAAGATGTGAAAGCAGGCGATGAGACAGTTGAGGACACTCACAAGCACATCTTGTACGGATGCCACAGCGGACAGTTATTGTTGACGCGGTGATGGCGATCCTCCCATTGAGGACACTGAGGAGCAGGTTTGCGGAACTTCTCGCGTTGCTCTGGAATTCAGAAGCTAGCTGGGATTCCTGATCACTTAAAGAAGGCTTCTGTGACTTCTTCTGATAAACAGAAGGAGCTGAGAAATCTCAATGCACCCACCTGAATCCCTCAGCTCGCGTCCTTTGTACTGGTTCGGACTGTTGTTCGTCGGCGTCGAGAACGGATTCCGGCCACTGCCACGACCCGGTTTCCAGCCGCACTGCAACGATGAGAACGTCTACTTCATCAAAAAACCACCCACACACGCACATATGAATAGTCGATCTGGTTCCGACGACGACTCATCACCTACACCACCTACCTCTTGTCCGTCCACCGCCTCGTCCTCCTTACGCAGCTTGCCGCCGTAGCCGTCGTCGCCGCTCTCCTTCCACATGTCGCCGCGCATCGCGCACGACGCGCGACGCTTCTCCTCGTGGCCCTTCTGGAACGGATTGTGCTGGAACGGATTCCGGCGCTCCGTCTGACTGAAGGGGTTCTTCTGCTCGCGAGGCGTATCGCCGCCGACAACCACGTCCTGTGTCGCGTCCTGTCCACACTTCGCACAGAAGCGTGGCGGTTCCATCAGCTGGGCGTACGGCGGCGGTGCGTAGGACACCGGCACGAACTGGTTCTGCGGCAGGAAGCCGGGCAGCATCTGGAACGTTGGAAAATTATGTCATCCCCTGCGTGAGAAGTACCCTACACAATCTTGTTAACCTGGAGACTATTCCAACGGTAGGACTGAACAGAGGAAGTGGAGTTTGTGAACAGAAGTGCCTATGCCTCAGAAATACGAAGATGCAGCATCTCGACCCAATTCGTGCAACGAAGAGAGCTTCAGATGACTCAACATTACGTGCATAGCGTTTCGCAGTTATGGGCTTATTTCGTTCCAGGCGTTGGAGATTGGTAGCTTGGGGGATAGGTGGCGTTGTGAATTCACTTTGCATGCTTCTAAAGAACATTGAATTCAGCAGAAATATTACTGGAGTTTTTAGAAACCTTCGCATTGTTTCGTTTTTGTAGAGTATAAGTGGTACTTGTCGCGAAGACGAGCAGCACTGGGAGACGAAAACCCGCCAACCAATCAGGCCGCATGGGCGTCGCATTCAAAAACGACGGCGTACACGTTCGCTGCCCTGATTAACTGGCGTGGGTACGGTCGGCCAGCGCTCTGCTTGATTATGATTGGTTCGCGCGTTCCCATCTCCCAATGCTGTGCATATTCGCGAGTTGTACCATATTAAGTATTGCTCGACCAATTCTCTTACAATTTTTTCCGAAATCTGCACCACAGATGCAGATATTCGAGATTAAATCTGTATTATGTGTCGGCATTAAAAGAGTCTAAATTATATCATAAATACCTAATAGCTAAAAACTAAAAACAGTAAGAAGCTTGAACAAATTATGACAACAAGTCAATGCCAACTGGTGGCACCGGTATTTCGACAAGTTAGCCACAGTTTTTCGTGTTTTGATCTCCATTTCCTGTTTGGAAGGTAAAGAGTTCGTGGTGTATTTTATCATAGCAGAGAATAATAGTTTTGTGTCCTAGCGGTCCTTAACATCGACGTGTGACTTATCAAATAATCTTCGGCAATGTTCTTTCATTAAACGACTCAATTAACAGATACGGCGAACTGCAAGCTGTCGATCACTGTGATCCAAATCCAATGATACTGTTGGCGAATCCAATTATATGCAGTTTCATAAACATGCAAAACAGAGGTACAACAAGCGGTTCCGAACCCTTGGCCTTTTTCCCACGAGCCCGTCACTCACATTAACTGGGTGGAGCTACCCCACCCCATCTTTAGTCACCTGCAACTCTCTTTTTTTGCAGCAGTCGAGTCGAGATATTTGCATTTTCGTATTTTTGAGGCAGAGGCGCTTCTGTCTCTATGCACCGCTTCGGCCGTTCAGACCTACCGTTGGGATAATCTCCTGATAAACCGATTTCTCTTTAATTTTTTTAATTTTTAGGACATTTATTTATTTATTTATTCAGAGCGTAAGCACGATACTCACGCGCAAAACAAATGAGAAAAAGCAACAAGTTCTACCAAAAAAAGTCACAAGACAACAATCAGACGTAGACAGAGGCACCTGAAATCCTGACGGCAGCAATGAACAGAATTTAGTCAACAGCAGAATTTAGTCAGCACCAGTTTCTTGAAGACATGCATGGATAGGGACAGGAGATTTTCGTTTTCCGCAAGCAGAGAGTTGAGCTCCCGCAGCCTTCTATATGTCAAAAATGAAGATCTGATCGTGGTTTTTGCAATAGGAACCTGCAGACGGAGCCTACTTCTTCTTGTTCCTATTACTTGACCGCCGAGGAAATGTGAAGGGCTTATGTGGAGTTTGCCCGCGAGAATCTTGAACAGCATTTTGAGATCAGCAATCTTCCTTCTACACACCAAAGATTTAGTCCAAGTATTCTATTTCTTTCTCTGCCGTTTGAGATTTGCGAGTAATCTACGCCAAAGCATCTCATTATGAGTTTTCGGGTGAAAATATTTTGAACCCTCTCCAACATATCAATGTCTTTCTTCTTGACCGGGTTGAAAACCGTTGTACCAAACTCTACTATCCTATGAGAATGGATCTCGTGCAAGGTACCGAGCTTCGTCGATGCCTGAGAACAAGTTATACTATCGCTAGTGGCAAGTTGTCGAGGATCAGGTGGGCAAATACTCTGTTTGAGTGACAGCTGAGACCAACCGAATTTCATAGAAAGCCAGAAAGGCCAGAAAGCTCATTCGAACACGCCAGTGAAAGCCCTGAATGACTTCCATAGTACCCTTCCTGGAGCGATTATGACCCATGGGCAACTCTGGTACGCGAAAGGGAGGCAATGTGAACGAAGTTAACTGTGCTGTCAACGCAACCGATTATCGTAGGAAGATAGGTGGCGGCAGGAACCAGAGAAGAAGCTACTCACCTGAGGAGCATAGATCGTCTGCGATCCACCATCGTCCATGCTGTCCACGGACGCGTAGAGATTCTGACTCGAATCGCTGAAATGTCGTGATTAAGAACTGTATTTTATACCGACAAAATTGTATTTTGAACAAAACATTTTGGATGTTTTATTTCTAAAAAGGGATCGAATCAAATTGCCTTAGCTGCGGTTTCGAATCACATTTAGGCCTAGCCGTATTTTGCGTGCCTGAACGACTTTTTGGAATAAGCCGTTCAGGCACGAATAGCAGTTATGCCTGACTTATTCGAAAACGTATTCGAATGATTTTCATTCGAATTTGAGTATTCGAATTCGAGTTTTCGAAGAAAACGTTTTGTTTGAGTGGTCAACGCAAATTTCATTTTTTTCAATTTCAAATCTCACGCTTATACCAACCTGACTCAGATAAGTATTCGGGTAATCAAATTCGAGTTTTCGAAAAATTGCATTTTTCGAATAATATACTTGAGTTTGGGCGCGTGTAGCGCAGTCGGAGGGGGCGCCGACTGTCGCGTGTATGTACCCGATACCAGGTTCCTGTTTCGGATTTCCCGCCCTGGCCGACCACGCCTTCTATCCCTCCGGTAATTGGTACCGGACTTGTCTGGGAAGGATAGAGCGCTGACTTGTTCATCGGCTGGCCACCGCAAGTCATTGTATGGCCAAATACGCATTCAAATCGCCTCCACGATATCCCGTAGAAGTAGAATGCGTGGCGAATCCCAAAAGGGATTGAATAACGCCGTCCTTTATCCTCATCCTTTATACTTGAGTTTGAGGCGCGTGACAGCGCAGTTGCAAAAGGCACCGACTGTCGCGTACACTCGATGCCATGTTTTTATTTCGGATTTCCGCTCAGATCGACAACGCCTTCCATCCCTCCGGGGTGGGAGAATTGGCAGCGGACTTGTCTGGGAGCGATTAGACACAGACATGTTAATCGGCTGGACATCACAAGTCATTGTACAAATCCGAAAACGCACTCTACGACAGTAGAAGTTGAATGCGTGGCGCATCCGAAAAGGGATTGATTGCGCCGCAATTTATCATTTTGCTCGAACTGTACTGCTCGGAACAACTTAATAACTTCAAATTCGATTGATCGAGAAATTCAGGTGTACAAAATCAATAGATTATGCGATAATTTCAGACTCAGTTAAAGCAAAAATCTACTCGGGCTCCCTTCACCGCCTACGGCCTTGTTCGGCGCTGTCGTCGTCGCTGTTGGACCGAAAACTTCAGATATGAATCGCCGCTCCGTCGGTCGCCACCACGTCAGCGGTCGTCGCTCTTTGACCGCGATTAATCGCACGATCGACGATGACGGCCGAACGGTCGCTGGGCCGGTGGGCCGGTCGGCTGTCAGAATACCTCACAGGCTCGTCACCACACTCGGCGTCGTACCGCTAAGACGACGTCACTCATTCTAGCCACTTTAGACGCAAGATCTTACCGATAGCGATGCTTTGGAAGTTCTTCGAAAGTTTGGTAAAAAGGAGAATTTTTGAGCGAACTAGTCGAATAGATCGGAGAGGTGTGATCGTATCATTGTTTGATCGAGTACGTCATGACCTCGAGTGCTCGCTTCAAGCTTCTGGAGAGCCTGGAGACGTAACAAAGATCATGAACAACGCTTGATAATCTGAAGGATAATCCTTTCTTTGAACAAAGGTATTGTAGGCAACTGTAGGGCAGAAGAGGAGTCTCAGTAGGGAAACTGCAGAGCTTTTCCATCCGATCTAAGGTCTCCAATTTGGTTCCAACCTGTCGGAATTGTCGGAGTTCTGAATAGGTTGTCCGGACAGGCGTCTTCGGTCTTCGAGACGAGCTTACAGTTTCAGATGAAGGACCGAGAATTCTTGAGGAGCTGGCAAACCAGCGTAAAGAAGGTCCCCTCTCGTCAATACCATTCAAAGAACAGAATTTTGCGCGGAGCACGTAGTGGCGCAGTCGAAGAAGGCGCCGGCACCAAGTTCTTTTTTGGCTCAGGATTCCTACCCTGGCTAACCAAGACATCCATCTCTCCGGGGCCAGCGAACGACTTGTCTATCGGTCGGCCACCGCTAATTATTGCCTAGACCGAATATGCATTCAAGATGCCTCCATGAAATCCCGTCAAAGTAGAATGCGTGGCGTATCCTGCAAAAGGATCACGAATGCCATCCTTTACTCTTTATCCTTTTAATTTGGTGCAGGAGAGAGCATGCTCATGTTTCAATTCATTCCCTACAGGACTGTGAATTCCAGGAGAGCTGGAGAAACTTGATAATGATTGTTCTTAGTCGGTTTAGAATTGGACCATTTAAATTTAGAGCTCGAAATTTTGACAGTTAAGAGGATGTGGATGACGGCCAACAATGTCTGACAAAAACAACATTCTGGGATACAGTTAGCGCTGAAACCGCGAAAACTTCCAGGTTGAGACTGATGGTCAGAAACTTAGCAAACTTTTTTATTTATTTAAACGGCGTTTGACGTCTCAGACACGGGTCAGCTAGGAACCCATCGGATCCCATAGACTACCACAATTTAGTTTATATCAGAAGTTTCATGCCTGATTCAGATTCTTGAATCTAACTTCAACTATGCTGAGGTCGACTTCGTCGTTTTGATGCTTTTGAACCTTCTTGGAACCACCTTGGGTAGATTCAGAAAAAATTGAGTCACTTGCCAAAGAGTTCTTCATCTTCAAAAAGAGCGCAAAATTTAGAACATTTTAGAACGACATATACGAGCTATCTAGATTTCTTGGCGCTTTCCGGGATGATGGACAGCACCGCCCTGGAACCATGCTCATCAGCCATTCACAGGCAGGTAACCTCCATGGCGGTGCCATCATACCGGGAGGTACCACTTCTTCCTCAAACAGGCTGCTTAAGAAACAAGAGCCTAGAATTGCTTACAAGCCTAAATTCTGCAGCAAACATGCTCTTCAAAATATCAAAATAATAGTCAAAGAAGCAGAAACCCGAACCTACCTACGAATCGATTCGGTAGTGCCGTTGACGATGATGTTGGTGTTGACGAACTTCTCGGTGCCGGTGTTCGGCGTCTCGGTCGGTGTGGAGCCGTTCGCCGTCGGATCGTGGCCGCGTGGTGGCGCCGTCGGCGCCATAGCGCCCGAAAGGCGCGAGAGCAACCGCGTCAAACTGAAATCGCACCTGTTCTTGAATATTAAGCGATGCACCTTCCGACGTGATGTCATATAGAGATGAAATTGAGAAGAGCTGAACGAAGGTGGATGAACTGAAGCGACGACGACGACGTCGTCGTCGTCTTCGCCATCGTCGACTGCTGACCCGAACCGCTAATGACAGCTCGTTGCTCGCCCCGACGCCACCTCCAACTTGCGTCAAGCACGACGACGAGAAAAACCGAAATGAGGTCGAGTTCGACGGACGGAGACGGTTCGGTCGACGCGACGACGACGACGACGTCGACGAACTGGTGGCAGCGGAACGGATGAGAACAATGAAGGAGGAGAAGACTCTAGAAGGTGCCCTCAAGAAGCTGAACTCATTCTGAGACTTCGGAAGCTCAGGCAACGTTACGAAAAACGCCGCTCCGAACTGCAAGCACATCTCGAAGAATCGTCTGCGTAGCGCACGTCATCGACTATACAACGTGACTCATTCGGAAACAATCCCAGCAGCATTTAGCGCATGGAAAAAAGCATCGCAGTAGTTGCACTGCTGCGAGAAGTCACTCCGAGTAATGGGTACAGTTTTTCAAAAGGAGGACGGAAGCCTTGAAGACAGAACAAAGACGAGCACGAGGTGTCTGTCGGTGGAAGCTGCTGGCTGCGGCCGTATGGCATGGCATTGTTATCATATCATGGTGTGGTTATCTTCTATGCACGAAACAACGACGCAACACTGAACACACGAACAATCGATAGCCGGAAATTCCTCCAGAAGAGCTCTTTCACGGCTAGCCATGCGAAGGGCGCGACGCAGAGACACAGCTCATTGACACTCGGCCACACAAAGTGACTCAAAGCTCAAGTTCCGCCCAGGGCAACTAAGCTCCGAGGGTCACCAAACTTCGTTTGAAAGGACAATACACTGAGGTTTTCATCTCGATTGTCATCGCAAGTCATTGAATATCCAATGTCAACTACGCATTCAAACAGCCTCCACGATATTGCTCAGAAGTTGAGTGCGTAGCGCATCCATCAAGCGATTGATTCCTTTATCCATATTACATTTTCAGTGGACTTGCGCTCATAAAGATTGTAGCTATAAGGGGTAAAGGACAGCGCTAACCAATCCCTTTTCGGGATGCGCCAGGCATTCTATTTCTACATGAAGTCGAGGTAGCGGGTCAAATGTGTGTTTGGCCGACACAAAGACTTGCGGTGGTCAGCCGATGAACAGGTCAGTTTTTTATTCCCTCCAGAACTGTAGTACGAATTCACCGACCTCAGAGAGACGAAAGGCTGTACTCTCGACGGGAAGTTCATGCGACAACCCATTTCTTTCCGGACTGAGTGACTATGTCCGCTCGCGACAGTAATATAGCTAAGGGACAGAACTGATTCCGATTGTTCCTACTGAAATTTCCTTTATGACCATCAGAAGAGATGTGAACCTTGCCACTCAGTTTTCACGACAACTATTAATGGTTAAAAAGATAAAAGAAAGGATAAAGAATAGCGGTAATCAATCCCTTTTCAGGATGTGCCACACATTTCGCTTCTATGTACGTAATGTCATGTCCTTTTTGGGATTCGCCACACATTTTATTTAATCGGGATGTCAATGTGACAGTTTGAATGCGTGTTTAGCCTGATTCGTTAATAACTTTCTAGTTCTATAAAATCAACATACTCCTAAAAGACACCGCGTTAAGCCTATGAATCGCTGCTGAATCGCTTTCTGTAGAGAATAATTGGCCATCTTCCTAAGGTTAAGCACCCAAGATTAAACACTTCGTATCTTGTTCTAATAAATGATACGTCTCCACGATATACTCCAGGTAATCAAGAATAGGCACAGCTATTCTATTCCACCATTGGAAGCCTAGATGGCTGGGATCGATGGCATTGCGCCATCCGAAACTGCCAAGCGCGACCGGCAAAGGAGCGTTAGATGGTGGTGAATCGACGGCATCGGCGCTCCGGCGAAAACTCGTTTCGCGTGGGTTTTTGTTAAGAGCAACTCGTGATATGGTGATAACACGACGACCGATTCACATGCGTGAATGACGTTGGAGCTTGGCTACTATTTATTCATTTATTTTCGTCAGCAAGAACTATTAGAGACAGGGCAAATTACGGAAGAATTTAGGTAGCAATTAGCTCTGCAAAAATAATAGAAAAACTACGGAAAAAGAGAGATGATACAGTCCTTCTCGAACGCATATATTCGGATTATTCTAATTCTTGTTTGTGTTTTTATTTAATTCTTGATTATAATTTATTCGAATACTTGTTCGAGTAGCTGAATATACTATACTTCTAGATTTCCGATTACTCATTCAAATTTAAACATAGATGGCTTTAAAAAGTCGAATATCCGTTCGAAGTCAAACATTGAAAGGGAGCCATATTCGAGTAATATTCAAAAATCCAATATTTCTACTTTATTCTAAAATCGAACACTTTTTCTCGAATATTGACTAAGCTTAAGATCTTCAAGCACAGAGCCTGACTCGAACGAATTATTCGACAACCCGAATATTCGAATAAACGAAGATTATTCTATTTTCGATCAGTCGAAGAATTGATGGGTGAATCAATTCGACCGTTCATCCAACTATAGCAACCATAGCATTTGGTAAAGTCTCCGCGGAGCCGAGCTAAGCATGGATACATTAGCACATTAGCTGATGTCTCACGATACTACTACCAGTAGGCAGAACACGCGATCAAGCCTTGGAGCGGGTCCTGAATCCCTTCTGTATCTCGGCTTCTAGGTCCGGAGCAGATCAGGCGGGTTTCTGAACGTTGTTAAAGCGGTCTACAAGCCGATGCGTGCTGATCTGTAGGTCGAGCTGATCGGCATATGTCGTCGTCGTTCGTCGTCCTCCCACTCTCACGGCGGTGGCAATTATTCACCGCCAATACTTAGGCCAAGTTTGACCTCAGCGCTGGACGAGCTGGCCGGCTGGCTGGCTTACGGACAGAGACAATTACCGTAGTAGGTGTCGGTGGGAGTAATATGGCCTGGAAATGAGCGCGAAGACGAGATGAAACCTGGAGGAGAGTACGCCGAGATCTATTCGTAACGGTCCCGTACTCCACATGGAAGCTTGGAAAATCTGATCCCGCAAGGGAAACACAACCTAGATCACGCATGCTTCTGCATTTAGTGCAGGATTGCAGAAAGAAATTGTCTACATATTTCTTTGTATAAGGATTCAATTCAATTCTTGGACTCGATTCAGGTGAGACATTAGAGGGTCCTGGAGCAGAGGAACTACAATCCCCTGCTATCCTGAAGGCTCGAAAGGCCATTGGAATTACCCACGCGTGTACTTATTCCCCTGCATAATATGTCATAATTCCATATTTAACCTCACTGTATCAGTGAGGTTAAATATGGAATTATGACCTCACTGTGCCAGTGAGCCTACCCACATGTTCGTGGTAAAAATTGCTGAATAGAGGCCACTGCGGTGAGCTTTATTGATCGACATTCTGGCTCTAGACTGCGCCACGTTTTCCACATTCCCCCGAAAGCCAACAATTGATAGGTTAAGTGGCAAACGTTTCTACCAAGTAAGCTGGATTGTGAACTACGTCAGCAAGGAATCCCTCAGAAGAAGTAGTAGACTGCTGTCTGATGTTTAGCTGCGATCAAAACTTTTGCGCCATGCGGGACTCGAACCGTATCCTCTGTTTTCCGGTTAGGGTGCTGCACCTCACGCGAAGTGTAAAAGCAGAAGGAGCGAATTCGAGTTCCGCCTCACGAACGAGTTTGGATGCCAAATGAAGAACCCATACCCTGCGTAACTACTGCACCACACGTTCCAGGCTTCAAAAAATTTGTGAAATATTGCACTTGGAGGAAGCAGTCGTTGAACTCTTTGGGATGCGCCATACACTCCATTTCTATGTAATAATCCGAAGGTACGTTTTAGCATGATATAGCGTTTTCACGATTCGCGTACACATTCAGACGTCTTCCACAACATCCCCTGGAAGCTGAATGCGTGGCGCATTCCGCAAACAAGGTGACTAACGCTGAGACGTGTCCTTATCCTTGTTAGGCCTTCCTCTTGCCAGACAAGAATGGAACAGAAAAGGAAAGGAGTGGAAAGTAAAGGAGTCTTGCTGACTTTAGGGCGAAGTGGTCCCCGGAGTGCACTTTCTTACGGCGCGTCATAGCAACCTTATAAATGATTGGTTATTCAGAAAACTCATGATGGATACTGTAGCCCAAATACCGTAGCCTCATAGGGAAACAAGCAATGGGTTTTCAGTTGAGCTAAAAAGAGGCAACGAGGTGATTGCGGTGGTGTATTCTGAAGGTTGGCAAATATGCCAGCTTTGGATTAGTCATGCCCTCTGTATACATATGACCAAACAAAATACAAAAGATATAAAATATTCTGAATTTTCCGGGCTCTGAAGATATGGCCAAACCAACCTATGCTTAAGTATGAGAGCGGCGACCAGTAACTCGAAGAAGACGTCGAGTTAGTCTAACTACTACGAAATTCGCCGGCATCCTAAGAGGAACGGGAAGCTTCGGTATGGTCTAAACCCCTTCTTGATCCCCTATATGAAAGGAAAGCAGAGGCTCAGCCATACTAGCTACCCCAGAAACTCCCAGAGTCCAACACTGACGCGTTTCGCGCAGTCAACGCAGCGACTGTACCGTAATTAGCCTAATAACTCGGCGGCTGAACCCGTCAGGCAGAGCGTATATAACGAGGATGGCGGCTAGACGATGGCGTAGTGTTTCGGCAGACAATGGATGGGGAAGGTGAAGTGAGGTGAGGGCTCGGGTTGCTCGTCGTCGTTGCCGCCGCCGTCGCTCGACCGATCAACGACAAAGTGGTGCCACGCAAAAACAATTGACAAGGACGTTACCGCTGCCCCGGCGTAGCGACACCGCCGCCATTACCTTACAGGGTGAGCTAGTCATCAGAGGAGAAGAGGGTCAAGAGCACGGGCAGGTAGAGTGGAGTGTTGAGGACACCGACCAGAAGAGTTCCGAGAGAGAGCATGAGCCATAGGATCAGTAGGAATGACCAGTATTGGTAGAAAAATGGCAGTAGAATACGATCATGGATAGGAGTAGGTAGCAGAATTACAGGCGAAGAGCTTTAAGTACGTTACACTAAAATACTAGAAGCGGTAGAAGTGTACTACAGGGTGAAGAAACGACAGTACGGTAGGAAAAGGGTAACCAGGTCCAACACGAAAGAATAGACAGTCACCTACTAAACTAGAATGAGAAAAAGCTCCCAAACCAAGTTCCTAACCCCTAGAAGGCCAGTGGAAAGGGTCAGAGCTCGAGCCAGTGTCCGCTAGGTGCCACCAGTAAGCCAAGGTCCGACCGAATGACCGGCGGTGGACTGTGGCAGGTAGATCTCCCTCCCAGAGGGCGGCCGCGCGGTCCCCATCGGCGCGAAGGGACCACGCCCTCGAGAGAGATCCCCGCCGGAGATTACGATCCGCTAGCGATCGGATGAGATTTACGGCGTTGTCAGCGCTGCGACGTTGCGACGTCTCGACGTGAGAGTGGATGGGATGGGATCTTGGAATGAGTAATGAGCTGTGGGGTTGGCAATTAGGACCGTTTTACCTTGACCACTGGATGAGCTGGATACTTGCGAAGATGGCGAGTGAGAAGCGGGTTACGGTAGGTGGACAGGAGAAGGGGAAAAGTGACTTCGGGATGAAGAAGAAGATAATGAAGTGGTCTAATTTGACAGGAGCCAGGCAAAAATAGGCCTCTTACTTTTCTAGACGTTATACTAAGAGCTACAAAGAAGCAAGCTAAATGCAATGCAAGCTAATTTCATTATCAATCCCAGCTAACTTCAAGCATAAACATGAAGCGCACCTCAAACAAAGTGTTTTTCTGATGTTTCTCTTCTCTGCACTTCAGGTGTATTATTCATTTTATGAATTAATTCTGTTTCATCCTCGGTTCATCAAAAACCATATTCTAACAATTTTCGAGAACCATTTGGCTCGAGCTGTTCAAACTGAAACGAACTGCTTTGGAAAATGTTCTCTGGTTTCACCATCAGTGGGAGATCAGTGAGATTTCTTCAGTGAACAGTGGAAAGTGAGAAGCGGGCTACGATAGGATTGGGGAAGAAGGGGAAGAGCGAAATCGGAGCGAGGATGAAACTCGGCAAAAGTCTTAATTCTACAGGAGTCGGGCTCCGATGACAAGAAGATGTTTGTTTATTTTCCAGATGTCATGCCAAGTGTGAAGGCACGGTAAGAAGTAGTAGCTGCTTTAAAGGAAATGCCTTGCCCATTACCACCGTAATATACTAGTAATAAGGGTGAGAAGATGGTTACAGTAGAACGGATGATGACTAGAAACGACATTTGTTGGCGAAACAAGAGCGAAAACGGTATAAAAAACAGAACCAATTCTGCAGAATATACTTTCCATTTCCCCATGCTACTTCCCAAAGGTAATGACCAGGTTAGAAGCCTTCGCTTCTCGGGAAGCTACCTTATTCGTTACTACTGTAACTAGGGAAAAGAACCAGATCACGGTAGAGTGGAAGTAGAATAGGATTAATGGTGAAGCCGAGTGGGACAGAAACTCGGAAAGTGGCTCAATTCTGCTGAAATCAAGAGCCGATATCAAGAGCAGGCTCCTTTCTTCCCCAAACGGTATGGTAACTGTCAACACAAGATTAAAAGTCACCGAATCCTTGGAGTGAACAGCGTTACTCATTACTACCAGAACGGTAGCTAAGGAGAAAGCGGTTACGGTAGAGTGGAGAATGACGGAAAACTACATGAATGAAAACAAAGTGGGGAAGCAAAGCAAAAGAATCAGAATTTAACATCCAGAGTGTACGTTCGCCCTTCCACAGACAACACACCTCCTAAGGGCGAGGGCAAGGCAACCTATAATAATTTACTGGGAGGGACTTCTCTGACTATTTATACAATAACATGGCGCCAACTAAGGGTAAAAACTGATTACGGTACAGTCGCGGCTAAGTACATAGGAACTACATATTTAGCCAATACCACAGAAACTGCACGAATCAGAATAAGCTGTGATGGGTACACCTTCTGCAGGATTCTTACCAAGAGAGACGGCATGGACAGAAGCAGCAGTTTCACCTATTGGACGACCTCAGTGTATTGGTAACCAGAAGTGGAATACGGTAGAATGGAGGCTGAAACCGAAACAGCATAGGTGAAGCAGAATAAGAAAACTATTGGAATCAAAGCAGACCATCAGAAATGCACCTCCTCTTCTTCTGTTACTTCCCAGGGGTCAAGGTAGTTCAACCAAATATTCTTAAACTCCTGGTAGCTGTTACTGCGATTATAAGTTGTTTCGGTGGCGACAAATACTCCGCGCCCTTCTGGGGCCAGATTCATCAACCACTTACCGTCCGGTAACGGTGAAAAGTACAGCCAAACCTGATGCTGGCGAACCTCATATCAGGGGTTCGGAGCACTTTTCACAGTTGTCGGACGTTAAGTGGTTGATGAATCTGACCCCAGGACTCCAACCTGCACTGGGTAGGATGCTTACGCCACTCATCTCTGCCACCTCTTGTAACATCTAGCGATAAGACTGATCGTTAAACTAACCAGCACTCGTTCGGATAGCACCGAGTTCTGGTTCGAATCCGACATGGTGCTAGAGTTATGATCGCAGTTAAACAGGTCAGTTTTTCCCGAAATAACGGTCGTGTCCTCTAGTAATGTTACGTACATACTAGTGATTAACTATGAATAAAAGAGCAGCGTTACACTAGCGTTTTGGCTGAGCAAGAACGACAAATATCACCCAAGGATAAGGTAAGCTTAGAAATCGCGCTCAGTCTTCTTATACACGCTAGTTCCTACAGGCCGCGGCTAGAGTAGAAGCAGCATCGTCGTCAAAGATAAACCTTTTCTTGTCCATCACCACCGTTACGCATTATTAGCTGAAGATAAGAAGAGAATTACGGTAGTGCCGTAGCTGACTTGGAACAAAAAAGGTGTGTTAAGCCGCAATGAGGAAGCTGTGGGAAATGGACTCAGATGTCAAGGATGTGCTTTTTCGCCTACAGTGCATATACTTTCATAAGGCCACGGATAGGGAGGGAGTAGCAGTTTCCCCGAAAAGATGGACCTTTGAATTACTCCCGCACCGTTCTAGTAAATGAGGGTAGAAATGGGCTACTGTATTAAGATTGGAAGCTGAACTGAAACAGCATAGCTGAACCAGAATGAGAAAGCTGTATGTGAAGATCGGACTCGGCTTTCAAGGTGGTGACTTTCCCTCGTCGAAGCATATTGCTGAGAGAAGCCGCACTTTTATCGAAGGGACTGTCCTGCCCATTACTACGATAGCGCACTGATAACTACACAATCGTAAGGTAAAAGTTCACAGCAACAGTCGCGAAGAGGCGACCATGACGACGACGACGACGGCAAAAGTGAGTCGATGGATCGATGAATGGAACGACGTCCGGTCACATACAATCACGACGACGACGACATCGATGAGGATGCCCAGCGAAAACGCCATGTCCTCATAGCCCCTTGAAAAGCACAAAATAATCAATTAAAATCGACGACTAATGAATTGACTGGCGGGGACGGTGATCGATACGCGACGATTTGGGTGGTGTTAAGGTTGCGCGAGAATACGGCGGTGGCCGATAGGCCGATAACCTTGGATGACTCGAGATACAAATCACGCTCGAAATCGGAATCTTTGGTCGCCGCCACAGTGGAGCAAGCGGAACACGGGTTTTCACCCGGAACCCTGAAGGTCCAGGGACCATCGGAGCGCCGCGGTGCATCGTTTGAACTAGCTGAATAGGAGCGCTGGTAGGTGGTGGCGGTGGTGTGGCGGTGGTGTTGAAGTGGCTGTGACGGTGCTCGAATTAGGAATGCGCCCTGACAAATCGAATTATGGCCGCCCCATAGAAAAGTACAGTGCCGAACCGAACCGAGCTGAGCCGAGTGGCGGCGAGAGGTGGAGGGGTATGCGCCACGACGATGCTGACGGCCTCCATGTGTGATTGTTTGAAACGTCCCGACTCGGACGGAACGAGCAGCGTGGGACGTGGCCATAAAAACTCCGCCGACCGCAACATTTTTTTTGTCGGCGGTGGCAGTAATGGCGGCAGGTTGGAATGCTGTTAACCCTTGTAATGACACCGCCGAAAAGCGCGATAAACACGATAAAACAACGCGGAACGCGCCGTACACTTGCATTTCGCGCCTTGTCGCCGAGATGACTGAGTGGATAAAATGCCTTCTATTGCACTTCAATACAAGGCGATCGATGGCGACTTCAAGACAAAGGTCTGACCACGAAGGTCGTCTAAAGCCCAAATCGTGAGTCCAGGTGGGAACCCCGTTTGGAATAGAAGGAGCAACGTGAAAGGCCGTCTGCTTTGCGTCAAGAAGGCCGCAGTGTTTAAGAAGAGGAGTCCAAGAACAACAACCAACTGGGACATGTACACCTCTCTTGCCGTGCTTTGGGAAGATACTGTCATGTACAACATCGACGAGGAATACGACCGCTTCGTGCAGCATCTCCGCGATAGTGCTAAGGGAGCCGAGAGCTTGAAGACCACCAAGAGACGTCTGTCTCCGGAAACTCTCGAGCTTATACGCCAGCGTGGAGCAGCACGAGAGTCAGGCAACTACCAGCTGACGTCCGGGCTTGCGAAACAATGCAGAGCGACGATGAAGGAAGACCTCAAGGAGAGAAGGGCGGAAGTGTTGGCTGAAGCAGCAAAGGCAGGGTTGAACATCCGCAATGCCCGCCGGAACTTCGCCAACTTCAAGACCAAGATGACCGCTCTCCGACGTCCTGACGGAACCGTCACCTCTTCCAGAAGGACCATGGAGAAGGTCATCCACGACTTCTACTCCGATCTCTTCGATAGCCACATCCACCTGCCCCCATGCCATCTTCCGCAGGATGGATGCGTCGTCCCCTCTGTCCTCCTTCCGAGATCTGACACACCATCTCGTCGGTGAAGAAACGTACAGGACCCGTCCCGACAGCAACAGGATCGAACAACTGAGGAACCTTGCGTCAGCGCTTTTCAACGCCCTGGTGCTGCACTTCAAGCGCTACCTGTCGGAGTATGGTGGAAGACCAGCTGAAGGTCCTTCGTGGCATTGGCAACTATCCCGCGATCTGCTTGCCGTCCACAGTCTACAATCCTGTTCACCCGAGTCATCCTGAATAGAATCAGCAGAACGCTGGAGAAATGACAACAATGCGAGCAGCAGGATTTGAGAGAGGCTCCAGAGGGTAGACCGGAGTATACGTTCGATCCGTAGGTAGATTAGAGATTAGACAGAATGCCTATTTTTCCTTTTCTACTGCTCTACATTACCTTGTCCCATCTATCTGTGGAAAGGCAGTGAGCCACATATGGGTCGGCTTGTCTTCGCAGACAGGTGAAAGTGATGAAGTGAATGCAGTTCTCCAACCACCTGAACAGCCTCTCCTCCCCAACGTACATTCAAGCGGTTTCAAGGAGGGACAGCGTATACGCTGGTTAGGGGACGGTAACCTGCATAATAATCGAATATTTGTCAGAAGGGCGGCGGTGAACGATTTCGGAACGGACGGCAGACTGTTTGTTCAGACCATGCCAGGCTAGGTGGGGCTGGCGACGGCTGACTGACGAAAGATCATCAAACAAAAGTGCGTAGGTGATTCAAATCGCTTTGTGAATGCCTATTTAAAACCTCAGCGGTGATTCGTCGGATCTGAAGTCTTTCGAAGCAAGAGCCGAATCAGCTATTGCTGGACTCTACCACGGTGTGAACTGGTGATAAAGGCTTTCAAAGCTCTTCAAGCAACAGATTTGAGTAGGTAGGTTTCTGCTCGTCTTCTTAACAAAACAGGTGCGCAAGAAACCACGAGAGGGTTCACAAAAGTCACGGGCTTCTCTTGTTAGCCAAGCTGTGAAAATGCGAAGGTTTGACATCCTGTTGCATGCCTGAGGAGAAGCCAAACACTTCAGCAGCTCTCACAAGGCAGAATCTTCAGCTGCGAAATGCAAGACACACCCACAGAAGAGGTTTCATCCATAAACCGTTCAATAAACGCGCAGATGTCCGAAGAAGTGTTCACCATGCGTTTAAGATTGACTTAGTCCGACGTTCAGTAAGTCACTTCTGGGATGCGCCACGCATCCTATGTAGTTCTGCGGGATCGTGGGACAATTTGAATGCGTATTAAGCCAATACATTGCGTTGCCACGGCCAGCCGATAGACAAGTCAGCGCTTTCTCCTTCTCAAATAAGTCTGGCACCAGTCTCAGGTTCACGACCCAGAAGGGATTGAAGGCTTGGTTAGCCTCGGCGGGAAATTCGAACCATGAGCCTGGAATCAGGTTCACGCGACAGCCAGCGCATCCTTCTACTGCTCTAGCAGACACCTACAAAATTCTACACTTCGCGGTTCAAGTATTTCATTGTTTTAATTTCCATTATACAGTGTTCACATTAATTTGTAATTTTTTATCAACCTTGATGTTAGTTTCACCTTATTTTTTGTTGCTGTTTGTTGCCTAATTGCACGAAGGTTGATCTAATAATTCTTCTGCGAAGAATTCAATAATAATTGATTCATTGGCAAAGTATGACAGGGTGTTTTCGTAAAAGACCACTGCCGACACCCAGTGACTCAGTCTCATCTCACTTCTCGTTTCGTTTCGGGAGAATTCGTCAAAGAATTCTTTCGGCAACACAGTTCGTCTGCGGCCATTTACAGTACTTGTTCATATGGTCGACCAAATGTAGAGGAACATCACGACCGATCAGGGCGCTGTCCGTATGCGCCCAATTTGGGTGCTGCATCTGTTCGATGCAGCTTGACTGGTTAGGTGCTTTCTGTGTCACCATGTAGGCCCCATCAGCGACAAGTATCTACTCATGTAAGCAGACAAGTAATCACTGCGAGGGTGTGTTGTATGTGTAGTAGCTTCGCTCTAAACGGATTTATTCTATAGGCCTTTTGAAGGAGGTGGGATTGTTCAATGTTGTTCACGGGCAAGGATAAAGGACGGCGCTACCCAATCTCTTATGGAATGCGCCACGCATTCTACTTTTACGTGATGTTGCAAAGGCGAATAGAATGCGTGTTTGGCCAAGGTAGCCGATGAATGGGTCAGGCAAGTTTGGCATCAATTTACCGAACCCGAAGGATGGAAGACTTGGTTAGTGGAGGGGAAATAAGAACCTGATGTCGCGTGCAAGCGACCACCGCAAGTCATTGTGTATACCAAATTGCTCGCATTCGAATTGCTTTCACGGCATACCGTAGAAGTAGAGTGCACGGCGCAACCCAAAGAGGATTTATTAAAGCCGTATGTACATTACCATTATCCTTATGACGGCCGAGTCACTGCAATTTTTGCAAGACGTGATAGTACGCTTATCCCGATAATCGAACCTGTGATCGATTGTCTCCGAGGCTGTGCTACTAACAGGCTGAATCTTCTCCGAGTGAATAGTTCAAAATTGATTGCCGAGAAGAAAGCAGCACTCGCAACGAACCACTTAATCGATCAATCAATAATTGATTGATCAGGCTGTAATTCATTTGTCTTTGGGCAGTATCGGCCTTCCATCTACACCAGTATTTACAGTTCGATCTTATCATCTGCACAGTGGCACTTCGGGCGGATTTACGA
The DNA here is from genome assembly GCA_947359475.1 of Heligmosomoides polygyrus bakeri. Taxonomy (NCBI): domain Eukaryota; kingdom Metazoa; phylum Nematoda; class Chromadorea; order Rhabditida; family Heligmosomidae; genus Heligmosomoides; species Heligmosomoides polygyrus. The sequence continues at coordinate 19,234,700 of OX375868.1, forward strand.
GCGATTCAGTGCCTGGCGACGATGACCCTCATCTCATGGTCTAACGATTGACTTCCCAAGCGCTTAAACTTTCCACACCACACAGTCAGTCCCATTTCCACAAGTCGTAGAAATGCCCGACTCATTGAGCCGACCACAGAACAGTTCAGAATGAACCGTTTCTTTAAATAACCAAATTCAAACGGAAATTTTTTTGAGGAAGTCAGAAACGGTAAACTCTACGAGCAGTTGTGACATTTCTGGGCACATAATTTTTTGGCAGCCTATTTACAGATTAGATTGATTTATTGAAATTTTGATTTCTCTGAAGTTTTTAATGTACTTCAAACTGTTGATACACTCCCGCGTTTTTTTTTTGCGTTGTTCAGGTTCGTTTGCATTTTTCCCGACAACGGCTCAAAACCAGTGGAAGCACCGCCCAAATTTCAACGAAAAATATATGGTTCATCTGTGTGGGTTCACATTTTTCGTTAAGGTTTTTTGTTAGTGAAGTATTGCTAGTCAAGGGTGCGTGGTACACAGCGCAGTCGAAGGAAGCGCCGACTTCGCGTGTATTTCGAATCGATGCAGGGTTCGGGTGGTGCCAGAGCCAACCAAGCCTTCCATGCCTCAGAGGTTGTCCACCAACAAATGACATACGGCTCTCTTCGAAACACTGGAGAGCTGTTGTAGTTAGAACATACGAGATTCGTCCAAACGAATTTACAAAAAAGTCCCTTCTCAGTAGTTCATCTTTGTAGTTCACCTAACTAAAGATCGTGTGAGTTTTTGCCAAAAATAGGTCTTCGAATGCCGATTGAATGAGAGAGGCAGAGAGTTAAGCGGATTAAGGCGCCGTGCTGCGCATGCCTGAAAATTGAACCCGAAGGTAAACACTGCCTAGTTACCTGGGAGCTGCTGTATCAATGAAAGAGTCGAGACAGTACGGAAAGACATATGTATATGTATAAGGTTAGGCCTGAGTTATACTCCCGCGGAAGCATCCGCGGAAGGGCGGGAATCGGGTCGAGACTCCTCACCTGGCCAATCGCCGCGCCTCGCCACGCTCGCCTCCGCCGTGCACCATTGGTCCGCGGACGTTCCGCGGATGCTCCCGCGGGAGTATAACAGAGGCCTTAGGCTTAGGTGAGGGTTGAATTCTTTTTCTGGTCTTTTGTTAATGGTTGCGAATGGGATAGAATTTTAGGAACATTACGCCAAGGTTTTCGGGGGTTAGGAGTGCAGGGTAAGATCGAGAATGATGGATACTGTAGGCAAAGAGTAGGTGGGTTCCGCAGAAAAAGAAACATTCTTACCTAAGATAGAGAAAAAGGATTTGCATTAGCCGTTCTTCTAGTGGAATGCGGCATGCATTGTATTTCTACGGGTGCCGTGGAGGCGATTTGAACGCGTATTTAGCCGATGCAATGACTTGCGGTGACCAATCGATGGACAAATCAGTGCTTTATCCTTCCCAGACAGGTCTAGTACCAATTCGCCGACCCCAAAGGAATGGAACGATTAGTTGGCCCACATGGGAATCCGAAATAGTGGCTTGGAATAGGGTGCGCGCGACAATCATCGTCTTTGCCGACTATGCTACCATGTGCACTCACTGTCACTAACAAAGTGAAAACGGACACAATTCGCCTTATTAGCTTTCATCCCAAAGAATTAACCTTTACCCTATCTAATACAAGCCTTGAACAAATCAATGAACGTAGCAAGGTAAGCTCGATTCAACCTTGGGAGCGGCCTTTTATTAAGGCATGGGCTTTTTTAGGGAAGCTCTGTTTACCTTTAGAGGTTTCGTCGTCAAGTAAGTTTATGGCTTGCCCGTCTGAAGTCTACCAGTAGTCAGTTGTGGCTGAAGTTTTCCATCAGAAGTCGCTAATAAGCATAAAGAACGGCGTTAATCACTCCCTCCTGGGGCCGGATACATCAACGACTTACGGCAATTTAACGGAGAGAATACCGTCGAAATCCCTGATAGCGCGGCTTATCAAGCGAGATGGTGAAACAGTTGAAACATTTCACCCATCGCTCGTTGATAAGCCGCGCTATTAGTAATTCCGGCTATATTCTCCGTTAAATTGATGAATCGTAGCTGATGGATCTTGCCCCTGGGATGCGCTCCGTATCTATTTCTGCTGGATGCCGTGGAGGCTATTAAATGAGTATTTGGCCTAAAAATTGAACTACGATGACCAAGTTAGTGGTCTATCCATCCATTCAGATGTGGTTCCGATTTCCGTCTCCGGAGAAATGGAGGGCTTGGATGGTCTGGACGAAAAACGTCGAACCGCGGAATGATTCGGAGGGATGCGAGAGCCGGCGCCTCCTCCGACTGCGCTACCATGCATCCTCACTGAATAGGTACGAATAATATTGTTCTCAGAGAAGCACACATAGGCTCAATACAGACACTATAGTACATATTTAGTCTATCTATTTCGTCAGTATAATGAGTCACCAAGAGCTTTTACCTGAAGTTTTTGGCATCAATGGAATACACCCATGTCTGACCTAAAGAATGATAAGGTCGCGTGTCGAGTTGCACAGTGAGGGCCCTTCCACTCTTCAGCCATCGCCTCCGCTCGCTCACGACTCCACAGCCTCCCCGTGGCGTTTCACCAGGTTCTCAACGCCGTAAATATTCGCTGCGCTTGGTGATTTGCATATGCTAAACAAGTGCTGTTAAGGTGTGTGCGAGCGGGCGAGCGTGGTGCCGCTGTCCAAGTTCAATGCCATCCGGCGACGCCGTTGACCATGGTCGTCGCCGACGTTGCCGGTTCCTCGTCGCTTCACTTCGCCTCTCGCACTCGACGTGCCATTGCTATGCCATTGCCCCCATCCAAGGACACCTAGTCTCGCCGACGGGCCGGCCACCGCTACGGCCGGCTAATTGCGCGCAGCCAGCGCGAGAACCATCTTGTCCGAACCGTCGAGACCCATCACCCACATACGGGTCATTCCGCTTTCAGAGGCCAACGATGCCTCCGTGAACCGTTATCGGGGTGGGGACAAGGCTGTGGCGTGCCGTATTGGACGGTTAGGACAGCGAGGCAGGTGATCAGTTCAGAAAGCGAAGGCCCTTGATGGCCCAGCGGGAATTAGCAAGGGACGTCTGTGAAGTAACCCAAACAGATCAACAAGACCTAGATGTCCTTGTGGTGCATCCAACAATGAACACTGTGGTGAATTTCGTTTTTACAGCGGGGCACTGGTTGGTCCTAAAATTGCAAAAATTTGTCGGGTAACTCATAGAAGGAAGGTCGGGGTATCCCATCCTATGCAACCAGTGCTTCCGATTTTACCGCGCTCACATTAAACAGAACTCGTGTAGGCTTTCAGTTTCAGCCCAAATGTGGGCCAGAATTTCTTTAGCGTACAGGTCGGCTCTGCTATCCATTCCTATCCGAACCCACTGCGAATCGAAACGGATATTCTAGACGATAATTTTCGGCATTTTTTGGCATTTTTCCACAGCTAATGCGAACTCCACCACTGCGCGCGCTCCTTATTAGATGCTCTTCAAGACCATATAAGTTTAGTTGGGAATCGTTGGGGTAAGTTCAAAGACATCTATCGCAAGCTACATTCGGTCGAAATTCTGCTCAAAAACCTCGGGGTGGAAGGCACTATTAGTCTACAGCTTGACCTAGGGAAATAGCAGCAGGTAGAAAAATGGCTAATGTTGAAGCAGACAGAAGCAGATCCAGATTTTCTTCAGATAGGAACTATGACCAAAATTTTGTTGCAGTTGCAGATGATTGTCAGAAGATCATAAGAAATCCATACAGGAAAACTACGAAAAAAGACAATTGAAGAATGAGAGAAGGACGAAAATGAAATGGGAGAGCAAAATGGATATAAATTAAGACACCTAAACACCTGAAAAAAATAAAAAATAAAAATGAAGAGGGATGAGAAGAAAGATGAGAAGCAGTAGTAGAACAAGATGACGACGAGGATGATGCTGATGATGACGAAGAAAAAGAAGAGGAAGGTAAAAAGGAGGATGGAAAAAAAGAAAAAGAAGATAAAGCAGAGGAAAAGAGAGAGAAGAGAAGGAACATGAAGGCGAAGATAACCAAGACGAAGTAGATGACATTAACGAAGCAATTTAGCGGTCCACTAGGGCATTGTGCTAGGGAATCCACAGCTAAATATCATTGAAAAATTGTGATCACAAACTTTATTTAAGACTTGCTGTAAACTACTCTGATAAAACTACCAAACGTTATTTCAGACCCGACTGCTCAAAATATTTTTTTAGGAAATTTGAAAGGAATTTCTAGACTTTCGGCAACAGCAAGAGAACAAGACCAGGATCCAGACATGTCATACGCTAGACATTCAGCGAATAATAGACAGAAAACGACGCCAGGTGAACGAACCGAGAACCGGAACTGTGGTGCTGACCTCTGAATGATCCGCCGATGACCTTTGTGTTGCTATGAGTTTGGCAAATAAACCCGGCCAGCGAACTATACACGAGGTCTTTTAGGTGACTCACCCCCGCAGCACACACGCAGGCGTAAGCTACTCAACGGGGAAATGCCTACAGGGTGTTGAGAAGAGGAAGTACTTTTTAGAGAGACAGAAAGGCTGACCTTCCAGAATGATAGGCGTGCTAGAAAAACTTAAAAAATTTAAAGTTGATTTTGAATTGAGCTAGCTGAAGGTAGAGGTTATAGCTGAAGGTAGAGGTTATAGCAGTCAAGAAAATAATCTCTTAAAATTCTGAGAAAGATCTTCTTACAGTCTTGGTAGTTCCTCTGTAATTCCTACTGACAACCTCATGGTTAGCTCTAATGTACTTACAAAATATCAAGATCTGCTGTATATTATGGACAAGACAAATACTAAGATGCTGAGAAAATTTGGCTAGCCGAAGGTTTCCATTCCACTTGATGTAGCGCAGTCGTTAAGCTACTCCGGTCCCGTCTGTGTTGGACTGGACTATAAGAGGTCGTTTCGCAACAAGGTCAATCTAAGCGTTCTACACCGATTCGGAGAACTGATATCAGAAAGGTCAAACGATACAGCTTAGCGTTAGTCTATCCCTTAATGCGCCATGTATTCTACTTCAATTGAATATTGGGAGACCGCTTGAAAGCGTACTCGACCTAAAGAATGACTGGCGGTGGACAGCCGATGAAGTCACTGTTACTCTTCTAGACAAGTCTGGCTGCCAATTCACCGCTTCGGAGTAGAAGGTTTGGTTGGTCTAGGTGGCACTTCAACCAAGGCCCTTGATTTGGTGCGCATGCGAAAGCCGGCGCCTCCCCACTGAGCCACCACGCGCCCTGGTGTCAGGATTGTTTGGAAATTACATGACATCGACATACATACCAACTATAGTAATTATCAAAGGTGACACGTATAAAGCAAACACGTGACTATGCCTTCACGTAGATGGATGCAGAATGCACGGGCTTATCCCAAAAAGGGCTTGTTCCGATCTTCCACATTATTTTTCCTACTCCATAAAGGCATTTCATCAAGACTCTGAAAGCGCATGTATTTCGCGTGATGTTTGGGCATTCGAAGTCCATTGGCTTCTCCAAATTATTACGCCACACATACTTCGTTTTCAAGAATCACCAAGCGGGCTTGTGGTGCTGACCTCGCATTCCGGCTCCTTTGGTTGGTAGACCCATGAGACGTGATTGGTCTTGTGCGTCCCTCTCCACACGTAGGCCGCACTGACTACAAGTACTATACCAGCATTACCGTTTAGTATTTGGGTGGAAAAGCGAAAAAAACCCCTTGCCGTAGCTTTTCCGTAGCGGTCTTCAAACTGAGTGTATTGTAAAATGAAGCACATATTCGGCATCGATAGCAAGCTACCTTCCCGATGAGCTGCAAGACACCCGGTGAGCACTTGGAAAATTAGTTCAGTTACCTAATTTCTGCCTAGCTCAGTTGACCTCTTCATTCAAGGGAGATAACTACACCCACAAGGTATATGCCTCTAAAGAGCTAGAGGAGATTCGGTCTAGTTTGAAAATTTTCTCGCCTTTACAGATAACACCACACATCGCTTTGGATCCCCTAGATTTCCGCAATCACAATAATGTAATTCTTTGAACGATTCGGTAATTTAAAGGCAATTGTTTTCAGAGGATATCTCTCTACCGAGCACCACATCAAAAGACACAATTTCTTCAAGAATTGATGAACTGAATGGAGAGTCAAAGGGCAAAATTTTCCCTGTGAGGCTGGAGCTTGTTTAGAAGAAGTACCGAAAGTCGGTTCACAAGAGAAACCCTAATGGTAACGACCAAAGCGCGTAATACGCGGGCAGGTCTACAAAGCCGTCCGCAGGAACGAAGTCAGGGGCGGTGGGCTGCTGTATGAGGAGTGTGACTCAACCTGGCAGTACCTCTCGCCGTGGCGATGCGTCAAACGTCGGTGTGACGTTCTCTCGCGCACTATTGCAATAGATGGTGGACGAGCGGCCCAGGGCCGCTCCGGCGTTTACCTGCGACCGATTCGCCTCGCTTTGCCTTGCTTCCCTGTCGCACGGCCGCCGTCGAAACTCCTCGTACAAGGCACGGACGACGTGGCAAGCGGGCCGACGTGGCCTGCACGCACTAGAGAACCAGGTCTAACGCCAGAGCTTCGGAAGGAAGGCTTGAAGAGAAGGCGGGAAATATTCGGATTCCTCTCATCGGAATATTTCTGTATCGGCGCCTTTTCCATGACAAGTAGATGTAATTGTGGTGGAAGGTGGAAAGACTTCAAAGTGTACCAAAGGGAAAGTCTACTACAACAAGAATTTGAAGAGTAAAAGGAATGCCATAATGATAACATTTGTCATAATACATATCCATACTGATATCGTATCATAGAACGCGGAACGGATGCTTCATATGGGAAGGAGGCGGAGACCGTATGCTGCTACTAGTTGTTCATAAGTTAGCTAATTCTAGCCACTTTTTAGAATGGTAACTATTTACATAAAGTTGCTTGGGCTTATTTACTTCTATATAATTTAAAGTCATGTGTATATATGTATGTATTCAGATAAAAAACTTTATCACATTTGCTTAAGCCTGGAGAGGCTGGTAGAGAGGCTATATGTTGTTACAGGATGTTTTGTTGCGATCAAAACTCTTGCGCCAGGCGGGACTCGAACCCGCATCTTCTGCTTTCCGGTCAGCGATGTTCGCCTTACACCACCGGCGCTGCCTGACCGCACGTAACATCCGCGATATCCTTAGGTCTGTCAGCACCCACCCGTGATACGGGGATGAAAAAACTTTGTTAAAGCATTATTTAAGGTGTAAATATTAAATGAATATACGACGTTAAAATTAAAACACCTTCTTACTTCAATGATAAGCCACCGGGAAGGTGTTAACAGTGTTTGTCTAAAGTAAGGAATGGAACCGTTAGAGTCTCCTTTTACTTCTCAGCAAATTCAAAGCTACACGCTTTAGATTACTGCACTCTTTATGTCAAGAAACATGATTCATCTCCTTTCAAAGGCATCAGAATGAGAAAATGTCTTGGCGTGAACAGCTATGTATGTAAGAGAATCTACAAAGAATTGGAACCTTACGATTAGCTCCTTTAAAAAAATCTTGGGTCAATTTAAAATTAATATTTATTTATCTCGTTCATTTTGAGACTAATAGCGAGTAGTAGCCACTTGCAAGAATCTCCGATCTTGAGAGTGGATTTTAAAGAATAAAGGCCAGCGTCAGTCAATTCCTTCGCATGATGCGCCATATGTTCCAACATATGGATATCATGGGCACGTGGTAGCGCAGCCGGTTTCGACGCCAACTGTGGAGCACTTTCCGCTACAAGATTCTTGACTCGGATTTCCCGACCGGACCAACCAAGTCTTCCATGCGTCCGCAATCGGCGACTTAATACCAGACTTGTCTGGTATTAAGTCTCCATACAGTCTGGAAGGGCCATACATTGACTTACCCATCGCCTGGCCACCGCAAGTAAATGTATGGATAAATAATCATTCAAATCGCCTCCATTACATCGCATAGAAATGGAATCTGTAGTGTATACCGCAGCGGAAGGGTGCGTTACGTTAGGTGTCTCCCATTACTGTAGAGGGCGGAGCGCCGTGCTCGATTACCGTAGGCAGACCTGGTTCCGCGCCCGCCACGGACGAGGTTTCAGTACGAGATGAGGCGAGTCGAGCAGAGCGCGCATTGCTGCCGTGGAGCAGATTCCATACTGAAGCAGGCCGGGCCTGATTCTTCACCATTTTTGGCTCTGAATTCTTCTTTTCTGCAAGTTTTGGGTCCGATCACATGCCACCTCTGAGATTCCAAAGACGAAATGGAAAAAGGAGCACTGAGAGCCCGAAGCGTATGAAAACTAGAAGGGCAAAGAGAAAAATAGCAGAAAACGAAAAAAAAGTCGTCAATCACTACCCTACAACAGAAAGTCTGCCCCACGGCGCATGGTCTGCTCTGCTCATCATTGCATCTCGTCCAAGGCGGGCTCAACAACTCGTCACGCTACCATAATCGGGGGCGGTGACGGGCAGCGATGACGCACTACCGTAACCCAGGGAGACACCTAACGTACGAACCCCAGCGGGATTGACTAGAACCGTTCTTTATCCTTTATCATTTTTAGGGACTTTGGGATGTGCACAAGGAGCACCTAATTAAAATTTTAAAGCCCGCGTAAATTTACAGGTGGTTTATGGAGATCAATTGTGGGCGCTATTCAACCCCTTTGCGGAACGAGCCACGCATTCTACTTCTACGGGATACCGTGGAGACACATTGAATGCATATTTGGTCCATATAACACCTTCTGCGACACAAAGTCGGGTAAAAGTTGAACGCTTATGTGAGACAAATGCGCTAGGGGCAGGCGACGAGTTCGAATGCGGTGGTCCCGCAACGAATCCATATATCATCTACAAAAACCTCAGAGGACAGCTTTGGTTAAGGCTGGTTAAACTATGGAAGGCCTTTTACTCAATGGGCGAAATTTCTTTCACCTATTTGAGATATCAGGAGTAGTGCAACCAGAATGTGGAACCATTATCCTAGATATTAGGTTGTCCCATAAGTCCCCGCCGCTTTTTTTTCAACGATTCACTGCAGATTTCGCAGGCGGTCTCTTGCATAGCGCTGCATAGCCTTCGAAAGAGAATGATTTGCTCTATCAGAGCATGTATTGCATTTCTTTTTTCATCTTGAAATTTGTCAATTTTTAGGTCGTTGAAGTGAAAAGTGAAAAAGTGAAAAAGTAGCCATTTGCGCACTTGTTCTCTCCGCTTAGGTTTGTAATTTTTTGCGCAGTTTTTTATAGCACTTGGAAGACAATGTACTGTACTACAAGAATATATGTTGGACCTATTTTCTCACTTGCCATTTATTGATTTTTAGGCAATCAAATTGGGAATTCCGACTTTTCCGTCCGAATTTTTACCAAAACTCCGGTTCTGTGGTTGGACTTTTTTGCTTGGTGTTATATGTCGTTAGGAAAGGGATGTCTTGCTCAGTAAGAATTTGTGTCGCGTTTATTGGCTCCCGCTGATTTCTGTCGAATATCAACAACTGAAGAAGGAGAAGGAGTCGTTGGTGAAGACGATTTTTCTCTTTTTGGCATTTTGTTGATATTCAAAAGAAACCAATAAACGTGACACATATTCTTATAGAGCAAGACATTCTCTTTCGAATGACATATAACACCACCCAAAAAGTCCAAACACAGAGCAGGAGCTGTCGGCAAAAATAACCATCCTCCTTCGGACGTCTCAATTTGGTGACATAAAAATCAATAAAGGACAAATGAGCAAATAGCACTAACACATATTTTTGTAGTACAAAACATTGTCTCCCAAATGCTTAAAAAAACTGCGCAAAAAATTACAAACCTAAGCGGAGAGAACAAGTGCGCAAATGGCTACTTTTTCACTTTTTCACTTTTCACTTCAACGACCTTAAAATTGACAAAATTCATGATGAAGAAAGAAATGCAATACAGGCTCTGATAGAGCAAATCATTTTCTTTCGAAAGCTATGCAGCGCTGTGCAGGAGACCGCCGGCGGAATCTGCAGTGAATCGTTGAAAAAAACGGCGAAAACTTATGGGACAACCTAATATATAAGCGACAGAAATTGACCATCTCACCTAAGTAATGCTTAAATTTCTATTTCTGAATAGTTCACTTATTCTATAATAGAATTTCATAAACCGTTATAATATTCTGAAAACGTCTGGTTCATCTGGATAAAGTTTGCTAATGGAGACCTTCTCTGAGCTCTACCTTAGCTTCAAACATCGAAGGGAATGTTCTGAAATTATTCTGTGGAAGACCCCATACTATTTCAGGATGCATGAGCAAGCTTATTCTGCAACCAATAACCTCATTGCCCGGCTTATCCACTTGAACCTCGCCTAATCCTCGGCTCAGATTGGTTCTATGGCGCGTGTTATCCCACCGGACAGTGTTATGACACCTACATAGGCCATTGTCCACGACGGTGTTCAAAGGGCCGGCTTTTGTGCTTCACTGCCGTCGGCCGCTGCACACACAAATATTTATTGGCCTGGTTCTATTCCTTGTGTAACCACCTGCCAGGGTCGTAGCGGTTGGATTCTGGTCAGGGAAGTGGGTCGCAAATGGGCGAACTGGAAGGAAGGATGGAAAGCTCGCGAGCAATTTGTAGTGGCTCACCCATTTCTGCACAAAAACATTCTCACTTAAGCTGTTGAAAGCTGCTTCACAAGGAATACTCTAAGCTCCTAGCCTGCTAGACGAACTGCACAGCCAGCCATTTCACACTTCCGTGCACAACGGTCGGCCAACCGAACCAGCGGCGGCGGTGGCACAGCGCCGGTGTTGTCTCTCAAGCGACCGTAAAACGACTAATTAAAGGGGATTCATGGCGGATTACGGTACTTGTGAGAGGATTATCGGCACCCCATGGGAAAACGGGCACGCGCTTACACTCTACCATTAGCCCCGGATACCGACACTTAGTCGACCATAAACCGAATCGAAAACGGTAGACTTGGCCCAATTAAGGGGGCGCTGATCGCCGTGGAAGGCGGCAAAGCAGCTCCTCGACGTAGTACTCTTGACTTGAATGGGTTTATGGCAAGGCGTTGAGTTTAAAGATGTGCTAAAGGAGGGGCGATAATGGTGTAGTTCATAGAAGTCTTTGGTCAAGTTAACCTGTACCACCTGTTGTTCGGTGATCATTAGACTTCTCGCCCAATGTCTTCCCCCGTTTCGTGTGTCAAAGCGGCCCAGTAGGTCGATCCCGCACTTATATCTTTCATCTAAAGGTTTCATTTAGAAGTCCAATCAACGCGTTCGTGGGTGTCTAGGAGTTCTCTTGACATTCCACGGTAACCTATCGGTTTAACACATTCCTAGTGAGCGTAGGCTACACATTTGTGATCAGCCCACCTGATTTTGGAGGACAAGTTAGAGGATCGCGGATAAATGACTGCCCTAATCATACCATTCGGAGATCCGCCACGCCAGCTTCTTTTACGGGACGTCGTGAAGGCAATTTGAATGCTTGTTTGGCCTAAACAATGGCTTGCAGTGGCTAGCCGACAGCCAAATCAGTGTCGTGATTTTTCCAGGCAAGTGTGGCACCAATTTACCTCGTAGGGAGAGAAGGCCTGGTTGGCCTGGGAACTGATTCATGAATAACATTACCCAGGGTTACGTGGGTTGATGTTAGAGATTGGTGCATTATCTGGAAATCATAAAGACGTGGAGGTGAGCAAAAGGTGTGGTAAAAGAAAAAGGAAAAAAATAAATAATAAAAATAAAAATTAGAATTAAGGATGGGAAGGAAGAAGAGGAGAAAATTAGAATTAAAATATCATTCACTGAAATACATACATATATCATATCATGAATACCAAAATTGCCCTCTGCCCACTATCATCGATTGATAAACTTATCCATCACCATTAATCCGTTGTCTTCCCAACCGTAGATCTGGCCAGCGCTTTGTAAAACTGCGCTATCGCGCCTCCGAAGCCAAGCTACCTCGCGGAATCAGCTTCGGCTTAACGTGTCGGCCTACACACTAGAGACGGACCATGTTAGCGTTTGAGGGCCATCAGGAGACCTATATATTCCGTCAGTTTGCGTAAGCGCGATTCCTCAGGACTGTAAGGAGCAGGACAATGATCTGATGCAGAATGAAGACGATCTTCGACTCAGAAGACCTCGCTGAAGACTGACTCTATCTACATCTGAACAGCTTCCTATCTAGACACCGGATCCTATGGATTCCCAATCGCCGACGCATTTACTTCAAAAGAGCAACTGCTAGGGATATGGCAAGAATGACCATTAATATTATAGAGTGAAATGGTTTTTGAACACGGGAATGTGTGACGATGGCAATAAACCCTGCTACGCTACGCGATAAGCATCAATAGCCGCGAATCTGGGTCAAAATTTCCACCAGCAAAGAATGCCTGCAACAACGAGCCTTTGAAGAAGGGATCTCTGCAGCCTGTCAATGTGGCAGTCTACATCAAGGGAGTAGAAGGTTACTTCTGGGTGTTGTGATGGCTTTTGCTGCTTCTAGATTTGTATTCATATAAACAGCATTTACACTATCACTCATCTAGACAGTGAAATGTGTAGAACGTGTACGCGGCGTAATCTCTCCCTATGGCACACAAGGAATTGATTGACCACGGAAGAAACGGAAGTGTGTTTGGTATGTTATGTTTTGTTATGTTTTTCTCTGTATTGGGATCTGCTTTGGGAAGAGATTACGCCTCGCACTCGTTTACATTTCATTGTCTATTGAAAGTATGAATGCTGCTTACATTCGTGTCAATCTAGAAACAGCAAAAGCAATCACAGTGCATAAAAAACATGTGACTATTCCCTATTGCATAATTTCAGGTTTATCCTGAAGTGCTGGTGATCAATGAATTTTCTTGCGTGCTATAGGGAAGGATTGCGCCATGCACTCGTTCTATACATTTCTTTATCTACTAGAAGGTTATAGGAACAATTCAGCTGAGTAAAGACGCGCCGAGTGAAAGCACTGAAATTAAAGAGTTTTTCTGGTGTTGTTGCTGTTTGATATGAGCAATAAAAGATAAAGGTTAGTGGTCTTCGTTATTTAGACCCTTAGCGGCTTGGGCCACGCAATTTACTTCAACGAGATGTTGCGAAGGCAAGTTGAATGCCTATTTGGCCTACACAATGATCTGCGATGGCCAACCGATGGACAAGTCAGCGCTTTGCCCTTCCTAGACGAGTGCGGTACCAATTCTCCAACCCGGAGGATGGAAGGCTTGGTTGGCCTGGTCAGGAAATTCGAACCAAGACCCTGGAATCGGAGTGCAAGCGTCTGTCGGCGCCTACTGCTCTCATCTGCCTTACACAGTTGATTGCGGTATGCAAACCTGATTAGAGTATGCTCGTTTGTTTTTCAAAAACATAACTCTCGAAAAGATAACTGATGCGATTTTCGAGTTGAATTGCTCAAGCAGTAATGACTTCTGAGCAGACGACATTTAAGTTTTAATTCATCAGCACATGCCTTTTTGCTCCAAGTTTAAGACAATTAATAAAACATTCCTCAACGTAGTGCGCAAATACATTGCGATGGTTCCAAGCAGTTCAATGTATGGCACATTCCAGTTTTACACCATGCAGCAATGGGCGCGTGCTGGCGCAGTATTATTTGGCGCAGACTTGTTATGTGCAGCCGAGTCGAGGTTGTTGACTTCGATTTCCCGCCTTGGCCAACCACGCCTTCCGTCCCTTCTGAGTCGAATATTCGGTACCAGACCTGTTTGAAGAGAAAACAGTGAACTGTTCATGGGCTGGTCACCGCAAGTCAGTGCAAAGGTCGAAGAGGCACTGAAATTACCTCCACGACACACAGTAGAAGTAGAATGCGTGGCGTTATCCCAAAAAGGATTAATTAACGCTGGCATCTGCCCCTTTAATCCTTAATCGTCGTAAAAGAGGCCCAATGGTTCGCCACTCAGTACTCTGTTTCTTTCCGTTCAGACAAAAGGAGGTTTGGTACAATTCTGAAGGTGTGACGGCTCGTCGTGCCGAGGTGTCCGCGCTGAGGCGGCAGATGCTATCTGAAGCACCGTGGTCACCGACGTCACCGACGTCGGATGGACCGGCTAGCTGTTGAAGCGGTGGATCGCGCAACGTTATGTGCCAATCAAGTTGTTACGGTTAACCGCCGCCTATCAGCGCTGAAAAATCTCGAAAAATAAAAGAAAAAATGCCGCCGTCAGACGGGGGAAATTTGTCTGGGAAAGTTCACGGTCATCGCGGCCTCTATGGAGCGCCGTAGTGGCTGATTGATGGGAATGTTTGCTTGGGGTTAAGGTGAGAACGAACGACTTTGGGAACGACGCTTTGGAGGAGTGTGGTCCTTTGGGGACAGGCGTGGTTACTGTGAGATTGGAGGATTTGAATTCGCTTTGCGAAACCTCACTGTGCGCTAGTAGTGGTCTATCTTCATACCATTTTCACATTAGATTGGACACACCTATGAACAGACTTGTTGCTTCTGAAATCAAAACCAAAAGTACGTCTTCCAAATCAAAGCGAGCTTCTTACAGGTGTAACGACAGACACTCCAAAATGGTTACGATATTTTTTTGCCCAAGGAAAATTAGGTAGAACTTTCTTTTAAACTTTTTAGTTCAGCTGCCTGAATGAGTTAATATTTTTAATTATAGAATTTTTATTTTTGAAATTATTTTTTTAAAATTATTTTTTGTTTTGATAAAGCGCAACAAAACAGCATTCATACAGTGTATCTAAAGTCGAGATCGCTCCATGCACTTTGAAACCCCTCACGATTTTTTGATTGAGAGTGTTGCTTACATAAGCATTAAATAGAAGATGTGTATTGCTCGCAATTGTTTTAGTTGTATCGTTTACAGGTGTGGAATTCCAACTGCAAACAGATCGCTGCCAATTGAATAAAAATCGCGGCACGTTGGATGAGGTCACGGCACAGTCTCTCCTTCTAGCACCATCAAATGACAGTCTTCCTGCTCTTTAAAGCAAGCTGTAAGCTATTGTTTTTTCATCAAATGATGAGAGTTTTATAAAATTTCGAACAATGTGTTCACTTATTGGGACAGATGAATTGAAAAATTTCGATGAAAGCCATACCAAATTTTGTTTGGACGAAAAATTGTTCTAACCGCTTTTGTAGAGTCGCTAGTTTAATGTTTAGAAGGTGTTCAGTTTGACTTCAAAAGCGCTAGGCTTATTCAGAAGAGTGTCCAATTTCACGTGAATATGGTTGCTAAATAGGATATCTGTAACAATCCAGATCGGGGGAACCTGCAAGACAGACCATTTTGTAAGATGAGAATCGAGAAAAAATTTGGCAAATTCCTTTGACTAGGGCATTATCACCAAGGGATTTTCTGGTGACGTAACGAACCTCAGAACCCCAGAGCCAATAGAAGGTAATGAGATCCGAAGAATGACCTCACCGAAGTAACTCGAGACCCGAGTTTGGAGCTGGAGCTCGTCGATCCGGGGACACAACAGTGCCATAATAGTTTATATCGCCTGATTGCTGCTGCTGGCACCCGAGCTAAATAAACAGACCCACACGGTGTGGGGCTGAGAGGACGTGGCGGTTGGGCGAATTGATCGCGGCTTGGCCCGGTCGTCGTATGTACTGTTCACCGGCGATCCCCCACCTAGGCATAAGTGCACACACAGTCGCGCTGGCAACTTCGAGGTCATCTGAGGTCGATTCGGAAGCAGCACAGGGTAACGGAGCTCCTGAAGTCTGTGGATTAACCAAAGGGTCTCTGCCATCCGTTGGCTTGTTGGAGACACTGAGCATATAGCGACATACAGCCTTGTCATTAGAGCTCAAGAGCCTCCAGCTTCTACCCAATCTCTGCCAATAACTAATATTAGGACCCTTCATTTAAGCTTGAGAAGTGAATCAAAGTGCAGTAGAGCAGTGAGGAGAATGATTTTCTTCCCATTGATCCGAATTAGAGCGAGTGTGGCGCAGTCGGAGGAGATGCTGGCTGTCGCGTGCACCCGCTGCCTGGTTCTTGGTTCGGATTTCCCGCCTAAGCCAACCAAGCCTTCCATCCCCTCGGGTCCAGACTTGTCTAGGAAGGATAAATTCGTTGCGCAACCGCAATTCATTGTATGGTTAAATGTGCATTCATATCATATTCATAGTATATTGAGCATATTTTCAACTTTAGCTTTGTAACTGCTAAAGTTCCATTAAGATGGAAGCAGGCCTTTATCACATCTATCTCTATAAAACCTCTTTTGAATTAAATGATCCAGGAAATTACCGCACTGTAAGCATCACCTCTATTTTGCGAGAGCATTTGAAAAAAATTGTTAAAAAGCGTATACTGAAGCGTCTCGAAGAGAGCAACATCATCTCAAGAAATCAGTACTCGGCTTTATACCAGGTAGATCGATAGAGACCGCTGTTCTGACGGCCCTAAATGACTGGTCCAAAAATTTTGACTGTAAGAGACGTACGGATTTTATTTATTTTGGTTTTTCGAAGGCGTTCGATAAAGTCCCATTCAATATTTACTGAGAAAAATGGGAAGGATTGGTTTACACCCTAGAATAGTCGAGTGGACTCAAGACTTTCTTTCTCATAGGACGTACCAGGGAGGGTCAGTCCTCGTCCGTGTTTAACGTTTATGGTGGCGTTCCTCAAGGAGGAGTACTGTCCCCGCTTCTGTTCCTGATATATACTTTCGAGTCATCTGATTCGATAAAGCGGTTAGGAGTGAGATGTTTTAGGTTGGAAAAAGGTCTCTTCACACTTCGAAGTTTTTTTTTACCGTTCTCTTTGTAAACGCACTAGCCAATATTGATTGCTGACTTCATAATCCTATCACACTTGTCTACCGTTCGCACGCGGACCCAGGTCAAGACCCTTCTTGTATTTCGTTATCCATCCAATCTTCCGGACTCAATGCCATATCTACCTCATGGCTACTTTCGGCACGTCATGCCTCATGAATTCATCAAAGGATCTACAGCACGTCAGGCAGCCGACCAAATTAACGATATATGTGGCTTGGGATCTATTACTCATCGCACCTGTTATGAATGGTTCGGAAAGTTTTTAAAGGGAGATTATTCTCTCGAGGACGAAGAAGGTCAGGAAGGCAGCTGAATTGGACGACGCTGAACTACTCCATCTTCTTTGTACCGATAATAGGCAGACGACACGTCTATTGGCAGAAAAGCTCAAATGTCTTATAGGATAGTGGGAATCCATCTGAAGGGTCTTGGCTTTGCACAGAAATTTGGAGCTTGGATTCCACATGCCCTGTCAGACCCTCAGAAAGGTCAACGGCTCTCCATCGCTGCTTCTCTTCTGTCCAGATACGAGAGAAAATCGTTTCTGCCGCGGATTGTGACAGGCGATGAGCCTTGGGTTCTGTATGCCAACTCCCGAAGAAAAAGACGATGGATGAAAAAGGAGAGAACCCAAGCCTGATCTCAAACCCAATGTTCACGAAAGGAAGATTCTTTTGGGTGTCTGGTGGGATATCAGAGGAGTAATTTACTGGAAACTCTCAGAAGTGGAGAGACACTTATGGCTTGCCACATACATTGGCCAACTTCACAAAGTCGTCGCAGCTGTCCAAGAAAAGAGGCCTGAGAAGTCAAAGGTGATGATCTAGCGTGAAAATGGACAACCACATGTTGCAAGACTCACAAGAGAAACAACAAAGGAGCTGGGCTGGGAATTAATGCCACATCCACCCTATAGCCCTGACCTCGCCCCTACCGACTACCATCTCTTCCGTGCTCTCAAGCAAGAAATTGGAGAGAAATATTTTGAAACGGATGAAGACCTCAAAACTGGATTCAGCAATGGTACGACTCCAGAACTGCAGTCCTTTGAGCGAGAGGAATTGGAAAAGTACCCAGCCTTTGGAGAAGTGTAATGAAACAAAGTGGAGATTGTTTCAATTGATTTGACTTTGTATCTGTGAAGTAACAAATCTTTGAAAAAAATGAAGACTTTTTCAACCTAATAATATGTACGCTGACAATATTAAGATATACGGCACAGTAGAAAACAATGAAGAATATCAGAAAATCCAAAAAGCTATCGATTTTATAGGTGATTGGGCCGACCTGTGGGACTAACGCTTGCTGAAGAAAATCTTGCTACCTTTTCAGTGGAACAAAATCAGGGAGTAGGCAGCATTATATTAGGTTGTAACGAAATAAATGGCACTGAACCACTGTAAATTTAAACAGTTAATATCTCGGCTTGTAGGCAAGTTTATTAATCGAAATAAAAACCTTCTGATTCTACACATCTTTGCCAACGTGACACAGGCTTTTCTATCCCAGTAGCATAAAAATCAGAAGTTCTGGAATTGACGAAATCTTCGAAGGCACTTTCGGCATCCTGTTGGTATTTGAATATTTTCCCTACCAAGAAGTCGCCAAGATGCTTGAAGAAATGGTAGTCTGTTGGGGAGAGGTCGGGAGAAAACGGAGGATGTGGTAGAGTTTCAATGCTCAGCTCATTCAATTTTGGCAACGTCATTCGTGCTGCATGGGGGCGAGCATTGTCGTGCAGAAGGAGAACTCGCCTTCGGTTTACCAAGGCCGGCCGGATATCCTTCAACTTTTTCATCATTTCTTCAATTTCAATGCAGTACTTCTCTGCCGTGATGGATTCACCGGGAGGGAGAAAGCTGTGGTGAATAATTCCCAGCGAACACCACCATACTGGCACCATTACTTTCTTTTGGTGCCATTCCGGCTTCGCAAAAACCTTGGGGCTCTCATCGCTGTCCACCCACTGTGCCGATCGTCGCCTGTTGTCGTACATTATCCATCTCTCGTCACAGGTTACGATGCGATCAAGGAATGGGTTTGTTTCGTTCCGTAGAAGCAGTGCGGACGAGATCTCATACCGTCGGTTTCTTTGCTCCTCAGACAGCTCGTGAGGCACTCATCTTTCCAGCTTTTTGGTCTTTCCAATTTGCTTCAGATGCCGGGCAGGTGTTGTGACTGACGCCAAGAACCTTCGCTATCTCCCTGGTACCTTTGTGTGGATCCTCCTCTACCACATCTCTCAGCTTGTCCTCATCAACATCACTGCCTCCCACGACCTTCATGTTCTTCCAAGCTCTCATCTCCATTCCGGAACTTCTGATACCAACGATACGCCGTCCGAATTGTGGAACATCCTTGACCGAATGCGGCGTTGATCTTCTCGTCCGCCTCCTTAGCTGTAGTGCCCAGCTTGAATTCATACGAGTAAATACCCCGGATTACCCTTTTGTCCATCTGCAAAAAAGTCAATAAAACTCTAAAGTTTTCCCACTTTTACATAGAAAATTTGGTACTCTCCGGTAGAGCAAAGTTTGCGCTTCTAAAAGGTATGCCACATGTTACGGTTTGTTCTTGATCAAACGCGTAAAGACGCGCCAAAAAATGGCGCGAGCCAGTGCCATTTAATTCGTTACAACCTAATAGCATTCGTGACACTGAGCTTAAATTGGTAGGTAATGTAAAAGATTGGGGTTTTATGATAACTAACAAGTTGGACTTCTGTAAACATTATAAGATGTTGGTAAGCAAGGAAAATCATCGATTCTACAATCTTTTCAAAATTCTAAAGTCCAACGATCCTCAAGTGTTGCTGCGTGCCTACAAAACTTATGTGCGACCAATTGTAGAGTCGGGAACAACTATCTTCAATCCCTGTTAAGAAAATGGTCATTTGCGTTGTTGAAAGTGTACAAAACACTTTTGCAGGGAAGCTAGTTATGAGGTGCTACGGAGAGGATTAATTCCATATCCCTGGAGGGAATGACAGATCTAAAATTCTTGGTCTCTCATCATTTTATTGAAGAAGGAAACTAGCTGACTTCTTATTGATTTACAAAATTTTCACAGGGAAAGTGTCTGTAGACCCTATTACATTTTTTAGTCATCCATTGCCATGAAGTAGAAGAAGAAAAGCAATGCTGTAGGTCTCGGTTGCTAGAACACGGATGAAATCAGGATGAATGTGATGAATTCATTACTAGCTAAAGGTGGCAGTCTTCTTAGTTTGTCGAAAAGTGCATTTAAAACGTTCGTCAGGAAAAATGTCTCCTTCGATCCGCTTTGATCCCGTCGTTTTTTGAGTTTTATTTCATTCCGGATATACACACTTATAATGTATTTTTGCATGTGTAATGTAGGCTTTAAATAAATAAATAAATAATTATTAACTCCATGCTCTTAAACTGGAGATGTTGCTGTCAATAATCGTCGGAGGGGCAACGCTAGAAAATCAAAACACGGGTGAACAGAGTATCCTTCATAGGATAGGAGTTGCAGGTATAGGTCCTCTCATAGGGTAGCTTGTGCGTAGCTCTTGTAGAATAGTTTACTTCCCATTATGCCGCGGCCGTCGAACAGAGGGATCGCCCCCTCCCCTAGTAAAACAAAACAAGCCCTTGAAGCGGTTGGCCCACGATACCACATCCATCCTTTATATGCTTCAGCGGACTTCAACCAGACGTTCAAAAAAATGTTGGTTCCCAGAATAGATATATCCAAGTGGGTGGAGCACTTCATTATACTCGGCAACAGCAGCAAAACGGGAGGCTAACTGTTTTGTAAAGAAGACACGATAAATTTGAACACGAGAGGACCTATTTCCTTGCCGGAAGAAGCCACACTGACTGTATTTGCTCTGTTTTTCTAGTGCTAACGCCCTCCGACTAGGAGCTACATGATGTTGACACCCAAGCAAGAATAAAGGCCTAAAATACACATACCTCCCTGTTTTTTCGACCGTTTTTCAAAATAGCGTAGAGTAATTATCCTAGGCGGACAGTTGACATCATCCAAATTGGCTCGCAATATTTATACGCTCATGAGCGGTGGAGATGTTTACCGAGAGTCTTTGCGCCTTTGACGGACGGAATGCCGCTAGATGCCGTATCGCTAATCTCTTCAGGGTAATTAGTGGCATTAAGCGTGGTCGGAAGAGGCACCGGAGATGACAACTGAGGTCGTCGGTAGAAACCTCACTCTGACACCTCTCAGAGTAGGCACCTTGCAAGGGGACGGGGATACTCAGAAGCAGAACAGGAAGATAAATGTTCATGATGTGACAAGGTTCTCTGCCATTAGGTGGCCGGAAAGTTCTGGCGGTTTTGACTGGTCCCATTCAAACGATCATCACCTTCTTGATGCTCATCGGATTGAGTCGAAATAAGCACCGTTCAAGTCAGTACACTTTTTTCAACGCTGTGTTGGTTCCATCAGAGAAAAAAATGGATGGTCGATATGCAAAAAATTCTAGAAAGGCCGCTGCATCAAAATCACCAAAACTTCCGCCAAAATAGGAACAATTAAGCTAAAAATCGAAGAGGATGAACATTTTACCACAAGATAGAGCCCTCCGCCCACGCATCCTTGTAGAGTTACCTTCAGGGGCTAAACTTTGAAGTTCTCTATAGAACAGGGAAGTAGAAGAGTCCTAGCTACTGCTGAACAGAGCAATTCAACGTCTTTGTCTTGCTTCCAGTAAAAGAAAGCTGGTCGGTGAATAGCAACTCTGACGAGCAGTGTCCGCCAGTGTGCGGAGAGATTTCCGTATCGAACGTGGCGTAGAGGCAAACACGGCGGCGACGAAGGAGGACATTGTCGAGCGAAGCAACGACGTCGGCAAACTTTAGCGCTATTCAGCGGAAGCGTGCTGTGTCAATGGGAATGCGATGCGCATCGAGTGACCGAGCTGCACTGACAGCGAACCCTGACGAGAACGACCAACGTGCTGACGGCTCTTCGTACATGGGTTAGCTTCACCAGCGGAGTTTCCACTGCGATTCTACGGGAAAACTTAGCATCTAAAAGTCGACTCTTTTTCGTTGATGTGTTCTGAAGCGGTATGCGTGCAGCGCAACTAGAGAGGCGCCGTGTGGGTCTGATGATCTGTACCAGATCCACGAAAGAAAAGTCCTCGTAAATCACGACTCCTGCAGAATTATTATGGAATACGTTGCGTATCCTGGAAGTGATGACCAGCACGCTGTATATTTATTTATCAGACATGGACATAGAAATGCATTACATTAGTGATGTCGCATGAACAAATACTAGCTCACATAAACCTACAACGAGCGTAACGGATCTAAGGACGAAAAATTTCCTTTAGTAGTTAAGTTACCTATGCCTTTAAGTGGGCGAGTGGTGGCGCAGTTGGGGGAGGCGCCGTCTTCCGAATGCACCCGAATTCAGTTCCTTTTTTATTTAAACAGTAAATGCCAACGTCAGTCAGTTCCTTTCCGTGATGCGCCAAGTGTTCCATCTAAGGGATATTACGGGCACGTGGTAGTGCAGTCAGGGTCGGCGCCTACTGTCGAGCACTTTCCGATACAAAGTTCCTGGTTCGGACTTTTCTCTCAGGCCATCCAAGCCTTCCCATCCATCCGGGATAGGTGAATTGACAACAGACTTGTCTTGGAAGGACAATGCCCTAAGTTATCATCGGCCGGGCACCGCCGCTCATTGTAGAGGACAAATACGCATTCGAATCGCCTCCGCGACATTCCGTAGAAGTAGAATGCGTGGGGCACTCTAAAAGGGATTGAACAACGTCGTATTCAATCCACTATTCTGAAGGCATGCGCGACATTTTCACCACTGTAATATGATATGGCCTCTCAGCATCTATTCTACCTACATCACAGCGTCATGCACAACGCTTTTGACTTCAATATAGGCATGTCATAAAGATAAAGACTTATATGTATTGCGTTTGAGTGAAAATTTCTCAGTGGATTCAACACTGTTTAGTCCTGCGGGTATAGAGTGGCTGAAACCGTTTCGAGAAGAAATGAAAAGAATCAAACGTAGGAACTGGCAATAGAATTCTTTCTCGAGTTATATGAGTTGGCTTTTTTCCATGGACAAAAGGGGCTCATCAACCGAAGAATAAACCGCAATTTCTCCATCATTCTACCTACGTAGCTGCCGAGAATTCCAGCACTGTGGTGATCTTCCGCGAAGCCGTCGATGGAACGATACGTCAGTTCATCCACGCTCAGCTCTTCGAGGTTAGTTGGTCGAAGCCTTAGAGAAGATTAGTCACTTACTTCTGTCTGAGATCCTGTGCCATGGCGGTGATTGCACAGTCTTCCCGTGCTGGCGGTGGTAAGCTCGGAAAATTGAGAGCGTACGGTAGATTGGTCACACCTTGCTGAAAACAAAGTGCCTTTCGGCTTGTGGAGAATTAGGTGTAGGAGGATTAGATCCAAGGAAGTAGGTCTCACAAGAACTAAGTATGTTAGGTTCTCTAGAATGCTCATTTATCCATTAATGCGATGGATCGCCCAGAATCGCCCAGATCGCCCAGATGGATATTACATAAAGTAACGTGCTCATGTTGTGAGACCTAGCTCTCTTCTACTTCAGTTCTCCACCTTCACCACAATGAAGATACTGTGAGAAGGTGACCCTATAAACGGTTTTCCGAAGACACCCCGATGAGAGATAAATCTTAGTCGGTCGGAAGGGAACGACGCTAAAGCGGCATAGGATGCGTCCGTAATCCCCTTACCGCACAATCATATCCCCTGAAATTGCATGAGAGCTTTTCCACAGACGGCCATTTTATTTGTTTCTCCTTCCCTCTAGTGTATCGCATGACCGCTTGTGATTTCTCTGGGAAGACTTTCATCTCCGAGCCGATGCCAGGGTTAAGCCATATCAACTACCACGTTCTGACTGCCTGTTGTTTGTAAATTTATTTATTTATTTATTCATTTATCTTGTGGCGCGATGCCATGAAGCACCAACACTATGCAACACACACTAGAAATGGTATAACAACAGCACATACGAAGAGAAATTAAAAGAAAATGAGGTGCAATCTCAGTTGGTGGTGGCCGCTCTCAAACAATTTCATAAGAACAGAATGTGTTCGGTATTTTCGTACATTGAACTCACTCATTCCATAGAAAACAACAACATTAACAAGATCAGAATAAAAAGCCCAAAAAACTCGAGAACATGTAACATTTGTGAGCTACAATGTCGCTCCTGTCTTCCCGTTTTTGGGCGGAATAGGCCCGAAAAACTGCCCTTTTCCAAACAACAGGAGCGGTGTTTTAGGTCGGGAGCGGTATTGTGGGATGTTTAAAAGCGATTAGGACGTGACGTACATGGTCTTGTTTGTGTTCACGGATCGTAAAAAGTATCCATTTGCGGAACGATTGTTGATTACCCTCTATTCCAGCGCTTACTGTGTGTTTTGCCTGTGTTTACTGTGACCATTGTTGTTTATTCATGGAATTGTTAGACGTTGTTGTAATGATTCTGTGCCTGTTTGTGTAAATACTAATTTTTTGAGTCCTCTCCCATCTAGTAACTCGGAAACTGAATCTATCTGGGCAACCAGGTTGGCGTAGTTTACTTGTTTCTATATGTTGTTGCCTATTTATTGCGTTTCGTAATGTCGGGAAACCGTTTAAAAGCAGACACTACCAACCAGAATTGCGATAAAAATAACAAACATTAGATGAAAAGAAAATAACTAAATTCAGAAGTTTTCAATCGTTGGACAGCGAATTTCTTAAGTCGACCGTGAGACATCCGAAGCACATTTTCTTTGAGCAGTGGTCGAAAAACGCGGACGGTTCTGTTCGAGAAGATATTTCACCAGATTTGGCTTTGGTTTTTCGCAACTGGATCGGCGGATCCTAGGTAACCATATCTTATTCTAACCTCAGGTAGCACAGATGAGAAGTATGAGGACTTTATTTGAAGGCTACTCGTCAGTATTTTGGATCTTATCAAAAGATCAAATTTTGTTCTCCTATTCCTTAAGGTAAAAATTAGGTGGACCGGCCACGTAATGCATTTCGCTGACACCCGTTGGATGAGATATCGACTGGATTCCACGGGATGTTAAGAGAACACCAGGACGCCCCTAACGCATTAGTTGGAACGATATGACGCCCTTCATGTCCCTCGAGCGAGGAGAATCCAGTGGATCGCTCTGGCACGCGATAGGGACGAATGGAAACGCTAATGGCGCACACTCGATCTACTCGATGATTAACCGGACGACAGGTGATACAGGTGATTCAGAGAGGGTAGGCCCAATTGTACAGCTCGAGTTTCGTCGTCGGAAATGGAGGGGTAGTCCACTGCAAATCACCTCAGCATCATTTGCGGCAAGGTTATTCTGGATTTTTTCTAGCAACGTCTTTGCGTTTGTAAAGAGTTGAAGGCAGTAGTCCCATATTCGGCGAATGATCAGACGTACATTTTATAAGTCCCAAATAGAACTTGGAATTTTGGTTCAGAACATTCAAAAAAGGTTGCAGATACGAGCTGTACCTCTCCTTACTAGCACACTGTAGTGTAGCCCGAAGTCCAGATTCCTGCTCGTGAGATAACCAATGTCTCTAACCTCGTCCACCGTTCTTAGCGAGATGGACCCGATGGAATACGATGTAGTCAGGTTTTATCTCCAATGACAAAACCTGAGTTTTATCAACAGCAATGGGAAGTTCCCAATGGTCGGACCATTCACTAATAAAATGTTTGGCAGTTTGCACGAAGACCGTGTCCATCAGACCTTATAAATGAATATAAGGCGAAACAGTATTTGATAAATAGGGTGAGCGCCTTAGGTAATTTTTGGGCCGTTGAACAAGATGGGGTCGAAGTAGCTAGTATGTATCCGCTATGAGTTTCAAACCACTGCGGCCTACCTCTTCGATCTGTTCGCGATGTATGGGAAGTGCGAAGGCCTCGTCTGCGTAGTCGAGGAATGTGGAGCTGGTCTCCGGCGGATGAAAAATCGCGATCCGCCAGCCACCTCGAGCCAATGTGGTCAGTGTAGGACCGTAGTTACCAGCATCTGAATAGGCTTTAAGGTTTCAAGGACCTAAACTGATGATCGGTCGCCTTACCTGACACCAACGCCACAAGACCTGGTGCTCCGTTTATAGTGGACGCGTGCCAGAGCATTCGTTGGCATAGCGCTTCTTCGATAGAACCTTCTGCAGAAAGAGACATGTGGGCGATTTCTCCATGCTGAAAGGCGAACCTGAGAAATCAGTCGAATTCGTTGATGTCAGTAATGAAGCCTGAACTTGGGTATAGTTACGGATACTGATTCTGTCGGGTAAGACTCATAAGCCTTTCTTTCGGAACACCTGTCACCTGTTGTCTTCAAGCTGGTGTCAGCGGAAAGTTTGCGAACCCTTAGCTTTGAAGCTCTGCCTAGAAGGAAGTGCAGGTGGCAGCTCTGCAGGAAGTGCAGGTTGCATTCAACCTCCACCTAGATATGCCATTGAGAGTAAATTGTAAGGAGGACGGGTGAGCCGGAGCACCGCCCTTCATCCTACATTGCAGTGCTGGGATTAATATGAGAGCCTGTTTCTAGCAAACGTTGTGCCAGCGATAAGTGGGACATTTCGGACTGAGGCTAGACCAAAAAGCGGATCTATCCTAACTGAAGGGACAGAAGGTGAGCTGCGTTTCGAATCCCTTGCTTGAGTTTCTGTGAGATCTTTAGCTGCTCTCCTTATACGAGAAGGCTAAGCTTAGGGGTGTGGTTGCATGTCACAAGCAACTGACACCTTGTAGTTGTCCCTCCCGACTAGGACAGATCTAGGAAAGCAAGCAATGAGCACCTGAAAATGTTCTGCATAGTCCGTGATGTCTTTCGGTGTTGCTCGAACGTCACAACAGAAATAGAATTTGTCGAATTCGGCTGACAATTTAACGACTACCTGAAAGTAAGTATGACCGATCTTTATTTACCATTAGAAACAATTTTTCGTGTTGATTAAAGCTTAAGTTATTACAGCCGTATAGTTTTCGAGAGGATCATCGCGCTGCTGAAAATCAACACATCTAATGTCTTATAAAACCTCATGTATGCCAAGGAGGCCGTCAGACACCGCTTCGCTTAATGAACTCCACTTGAGAATAAAAAGCGGGTTTTATAGAGGAGCGGGTCGATACGTGCACATATCAGCCCCTACCTCAACAAATTTACCAAATACTGGAGTTCCTTCAGAGGATTTGGAGGTATTTTCACCGCACGAAGACGGTAAGCGGTTGCTGAAACGCGTCCGGAGGAGGGCTAGAACCCAACCAAAGCATCTCTTACACCCCCACGAGTTCATTTCTCTATAAAAAACACTCAAACCTTTTCTAGGAAGTCAGTTTGAGGTGCTGTTCCTGATAATCATTTTCCAAGCCTTCAGAATTCTCGTACGAGAACAAAGTAGGTCTGAGTGGGTATGTTGGGGCACAACCAGGAAAGTATGTAACGCGCAAGAAATTGATATTCAATAATCGAACGTCAGAACCGCTAGGTGTGTCACGGTAGTTCTGGAATATAGAGAAGGTGGATCAATATTCACAGTTTTTTTTGTACTGTCCCGAAGGTGTAAAGTACCATCCGCTGGATTTCCAAGCATTTTCCGCGAGTCTTCTGAGTAATCAGCACCAAGCGAAAAGATGCTGCAGTTCAGGTTAGGTGGGTCAACCAGTTTAAGTGACAGAAGGTAGCGACTCAAGATGACATTAGTCTGACAGGATTGAACATCTAGCGAAAATCAACAAAAGCAATAAGGGTTCACATTCCACGAAAGAATTCGGAATGTAGAGAAGAGCAAGGAATAGAAACCTCAGATTTTCTATGAGAACAGGACTAAAAGAACGGCTATGTGGTGTCTGCTGAAGCATAGGATCGATAGCGAAAACAAAGCAAACGAGAGAGATATTGCGCGAATACGTGGTGAATGTGTGCGATTAAAATGATATTCACACAGGCGCTATTCCACCAAGGTTCAGCTTCAGATTACCTTCAAGCTAAAGCATAACAAATAAGAACTACAGCGAGGAGCGCAAGTCTAGAGGGGAGGGTCAACAGTTCAGAGCGGAGCCTAATTGTAAGTATTGAGACAAATTGAAATTGGCCAAAAACCACATTTCGAAAACAAACAATTGTTTCTTCTAACATCATTTATTTTGCAAGACTGCAAGTCAGCGAAATTTCATTAGGTTCTCGAAATGTCCTTCATCAGCGGAAATGAAAGCTCGAATAGGACGCTCGACCAAGTGCAGATTGGTCGCTGGCAGTTCACGTTGATTTCATCCCAGGATTTTTGAAGGAGGTTTTGAGAGTCCAGTGGGAGTTTGGGACTCTTGCACTCCACATATCCTCGGACAGAGAAATCCATATTGTCCAGGTCGGCGAATTCGATGGAGGCCTGAGGTGTGGAAAGAGGGTATTGCAGGTGCAACAGCATGGGATAGCGCCCAGTCTTGTTGAAGAATCAGCTGACAGTTGTTGATGTTTCGCTTCATCCACGGAAGCAATATCTTCTTGAGAACTTCATTCTGGTAAATATTGGCGTTGATCGTGACGGACTGTTCAATGGAAACAGGGTCTCCTTTGGATGCGGCGATAAGTTCAGTTCTAGCTCTAGCAGTTTACGGGAACAGCGTCCTCCTCGTATGTTCGTTTCTATTGGGACATTGCTTTAGTCGGAAGTAGCTAGTGATGATTCTGGGAGCTGCGAGCGACCTCAGTGAAGTGAAAATCCCAGTGGAAATCTTTTCATCGCACCAAATCACGTCCTCGATGCTGTTCCACTATGCGCGAAACATAACAGAACCAAAACCAGTAAGATCAGTCAACCATCTTCGGGTTGTATTATGCAAAGCGTAATAGCCGATTCCTTGCTATCAGCCTGCAGGTCGGGAGACAAAGAAGATTTGTCGCAACTTCGAGTTTGAGCGACAAATATTCGGACCCAGCCCTTCATGTAAACATGTGCAGCCGGATAGTTGTCTTAGAGACTCGATAGCTGTTTTTGAATCTAGAACTAGGGTGGCTAACTTCCGCCGAGCCACCCTAGTTTTAGATTCACAAACATAAAAAAATTAGGAATTTTGAAAAACAATTTTGGCAATGCCAGAGATTATTTTGAACGCCGTCAAAATATCATATCGTTGAAACATCACTATGTTTCCGGTGAGATTCAAGAGTATGCAATTTGAACTCATCATTTCTGGTATTATTATACTAGGAGAAACTCTGAAATTGATGCACATTTTATGATTGGTGATGGATCTCACTGTAGCTCATCCAATAATTACATTGCCTTCAATAACGAATCTGCGGATAGCGGATTTGTTTAGGAGAGAGTGTCTATCCCTCCTGGATGCGATAAATGTGATTTTTAAAGACTTCCTGGGGCCGGATTCATCACCGACTCACGTAACTTTATCGGAGAGTTGTAAGCAAAAAGCTCGGATAACGCGAATTATCGCTCACCATATCGCTTGATAAGCCGCTGATAAGCCACGTTATCTGAGCTTTTCGCTTACAATTCTCCGTTAAAGTTACGTCAGTCGTTGACGAATCTGGCCCCTAGAGAGTTTTACTTAAAATTTGGAGGTCAAAAGTGACTCGACTTAGGGTGAGGGCATTGTTCCGCTTGATGCTCTTCTTAATGATTCTACGATTCCTCGGCGTGTTGCCAGGGTCTTCTTTGCTTTGGGGAGGCGTCCATGAGTCCTCTCTCCAGATAGTGCTTAACTACTCGAAGAAGGGTGCTTCTAGCTTTTCGGCTGCTTTGCAGTCTCTTCCGGTATCCTTTTTTGAAGAGGTGAGCGATGGCGTGATTAGGACCTAGTCACATATCATGGTGAAAAATTCACGAAAGGCGATCAAATGTTGTCGTACTGCTATAAGCTTTTGTCTCAATACTTATGCGCCACACTGTAAATCTCTTTCACTTTGAGCAGCTTATCAAAGTAGGCTTAGATCTCTCTTTACGTTTATATTATATATGTATTCGTAGGCGCAGTACGAGCTAGGAGAGGTAAGTTAGAATTTTGACGAATTTTTCTCGCCTTTTTCATGTTAGGGTGCATTCTAGTACAGTACCAGTGAAGGGGTGGGTCTCCACTATAGTTGTGCTCGAATGACCTATTCGAATAGGTATTCGAATAATTTTCATTCGAATTTGAGAAGTCGAGTTCGAATGTTCGGAAAATCGCGTTTTTTCGAATGTATTAGAATTCGAGTATTCAAAAAATCGGGTTTCCGAATACATTCGAAATTAGAATGCTCAAAAATTGCGGGTATTCGAAACCTTTCAAACATTCGAAAATTTTGCGAGAGCATAGTCTCCATTAGGAAAATGAAATACCCTATCCTACTATAGGCTGTATATTAAAAATATCCAAGCCTACCAGGGTCCACCCCCCCCCCCCCGCTACACACACACGCACTCAGCTTGTTTGCGCTTACCTGTGCTTGACGTTTCTACTTTACATATAAGGTTCTCAAATTGCCAGGACCTTCTTGAAAAAATGAGGGTGGACCTTCCTTGCTAGACTTACAGTTAGTGAGTCGCTTTTTCTCCGACCTGGGGCCGGATTCATCAACGACTTACGTAACTTTAACGGAGAATTGTAAGCTTATCAAGGTGAGCGATAAGCCGCGGTATTTGAGCTTTTAACGCGGCTTATCGCTCACCATATCACTTGATGAGCTTACAATTCTCCGTTAAAGTTACGTAGGTCGTTGAAGAATCCGGCTCCAGGAGAAGGTTCGAGTGAACACATGATACTGGTTGATTTCATAGAGTGGTGGTCATCACTGTCTCACCAAACCTTACATGTTTAATCAGACTTTCGATTTTCTCCTGTGATATGGGTACTGAGTGGTAGTTGTAGTACACTAACAGTGGTCCTTCATCGCTCATTGTGGAATTCTGAAAGCAGGAATTTGAGGTCTTTGTGGTGGTAACATCATTGGGGGAATTTTTCGAGCCCATCTTAAGATGGACGCTATATATCTTTGTGTGTATGTAGATTAGAACCTGCATGCGCACGGAACAATCTTCAACTTTCAAAGTCGGTGGCCAGATATGACTTCGCAAAAGCGGAATGGCGGACTCTCAGACATCCTCGCGACTGTTATCGAAATACGAGACTAGAGCCAGCGAAGAGCTAAGGTTCAGTGTCTTGGCTTTAATGGAGTTGTGTACTCTTTGAGTGCAAGACGACTAACAGATTCGATTCATAGAGAGAGAGACCTGCAGGGAGGGCGGCCAGTGCGCTAGTGTAGCGCAGTGCTAGAGATCGCGCCGTCGCACGTGATAACGTTGGGAAAAAGCCGCCCTGACAGACGCAGCCGGCGAGCCCGGAATGGTTTACGGAATTTTGGGGCCAGATTCATCAACCTCTTACCGCACTCTAACGGTGAAAATACCGCCAAAACCTACTGCTAAGAACTCGTGCACACCTCCTGTGGCAGCAAACCCGGCTTGACCAGCTAAAGAGGATGTACGCTGCATTCGCAAAGGATGCGCGCAGCAAACGGCGGCGCGCGCTCTTCAAACCGTAGCGCGCACGTGCTTTTGCCGGCGGAGTGGCGTTCTACCCCTCGCCCTTTAAATAGAGGCGTGGCAAACGTCTGCATCTCCACTGTCTCGTAAGGCAGCCACTGGACTCTCGAGCAAGCCCAGGAGTTGGGGGTGGGCGGGTCAGGGGGACGAGGGGGTAGAACGCTCTATCCCCGCTCTTGCCTACTGCCGCAGCAAAGCGTGCTCACGGGTGCGGCGCTGGCTTTGTACGCTGCAAAAGAAGCAGCGGATTGTGATGAAACTATCGCGTGTAAGCAGTTTTGGCGGTAGCCAACGATCCGAACACCACTCGATATCAGGTTTTAGTGTCCCATTATGACCTAAACCCATGGGTATGTGGGGTATAAGGGGGTAAGGATAAAATAGCAGTAAGATAGAGATAAGGCAAGAGTCAGAGACACAGGCTTCATCGTGGGTATCTCTACCCCTATATTCGCGGGAATCCGGCCCTTGTATAAATGGGAACATTGTGAGCGGATAAGGATAGCGACTTTGACTTCCAATGTAAGCATGGAGAGAGCAGGTGCTTCCTGTATGGACATAGACGGCTGGGACTTCTCTCCAAGTAGGCAGCTGCTGCCACTTCCTTATGCTTCGAGCTCTATACTTTCCTCATCCTGTAAGTAGTATCGAACTAGGTAGTGGTAGTTCTAGGGTACAGTAATGGGTTTGGTCAGTTCCTAGCTCGGGGCTCTTTTATGACGCTCTGGCGCCTTTAGATCGTCCAGTGGGCATAATTCTGATAGGATACTGTGTATGAATTTTGTTGTATTTGATGATATACTACGCAGACAAAGTTGATGAAATAATCGTGTTGATTGATTTCCGGGGTACTTGTGAAGCAGAAGGCCCGCGGTGCCGTGGGGTTGCCGGAAAACATGTGAGCGCGGCAACCCCACGGCACCTGGGGACAGGTTCTTCATAAGCATCGACCCCGTGGTGCCATGGGATTGCCACGTTAACTTGTTTCCCGGCAACCCTGCGGCACCACGCACGGGCCCTCTGCTTCACAAGCATTCGTTCCGGCTGATATCCAGAGGCCTTGAATATTGCAGAATCGATACTATCTGTAACCCTAACTGCCGCAGAAAAGCAGTGATGTGTGCTCGACCCTCAATGAGTGTCACATCAGGGGGTTTGACGGTATTTTCACCCTTGGAGAGTGGTAAGGGGTTGATGAATCTGGGCCTGAAGAGCGAGACGTTTGCAGAATTTGCGGCGCGATTGGAGCAACTAGGCCACAGCAGGAGCGGTCAACTTTGAACAAATTTTATTCTGACACAGCTTGGGCTCCTTAGATGAGTTCCAGCTGCCCACAGAACTCGCTGTCAGGTGCCTTTCAGGCCAGAACAGCGGAGAGAGCCCGGACGTGGACTCATAATGTGCCTTCGAAATCAGTTCGTTCTGAGCCAGCTTAGGCCCTCCATCTGAACTACGCCGGCAGACTCCACTATGTATGGCGAATTCGTTACGGAACTCGCTGATGAACGACTGAAGGGTAGCCTGAAGGGTGCAGTGAGAGTGGGGAGTGCAGTCCATGAACTTCCTTCAGCGTAGTAGCCGGATAAGGTGATGTATAATTTGGCCCTTTGGTAGTTGGCGGGGGGGGGGGGGGGGGAGTTCCCCATGGCCTGCCGCGGCGAGTAGCTCGTACAGCGAAAGTGAATGCAGTCTTATCTCCACGTTTCTATTACAGTTTTATTTGCTTTCGTATTGGGCAAGGAGGAAACCAGGCAATTTTAGCACAGGTACGTCACTCGAGCCACACCCTGGAGTCCCCCTGCCTAAATCTGTGCTCTCCTCGTCAGTGGAGGATTGTACAGAACAGAGCTAGAGCATTGTTTGTTTTTTTCATTATCAGTGTGTTACGGTTTCTTTTTATTGTCTGTGACACTTTTTGCAAGGTGACCCCCAACTACCATAGCGCCTATAATTTTTAATTGTACACGAACTGACGCGTACGTGCCTGCAACGCATTTGCAACGAGAGGGGCCTAGGTCAAACGGTCCGTCTCGTGCGAACTAAACGGGTAAAAGCTCGTTCCAAGCCTGGGAAATGCCACGACACATCGTACTTTTTGAGTACTGATGGACTCAACCTCCCCATCCCCCATTGCGCCAGTCTGTGTCTAATTCCAAATTCTTCAGACGAATTGGCGCACAGCATGGAAGAGGGGGCAGCCCACGTGTGAACGAGTTTTACCGTTTTAGCTAGGCCGCTCTCGCCGTAACTTGTATTACACGTACGTACGCGTCAGTTTGTGTACAATGTGGGAAATTCCACGTCACCATATCCGACTGCTACGCTCAAGTCGGTTGAAGCCCATGGGCCGCCCCCCCCCCCTTCTATCATTGCGCCACGAATTCCAGTGATAGCGACTTCTGAACCTTATTGCAGCCGGTGAGCCAGGAACTACATTCCAGTCCTTTCATAGGTGTTTTCTTGGCTGCTCGTTAGGCCCAGTCCATATCCAGGACACTAGCCGTAAGTCGAATCTGGATAGCATAGGGTTCAGTCTTTTCAATGAGATCCAAGGACTTCAAGCAAGTCAAGTTCAGCTGCCGATGTGGCCACAAGGTGATTCTAATTCAGTTCGACAGCTTCAATTCATCCCAACACTCAGGCTATAGACCACTCCAGGCTTTGGTTCGGCCACTACCGAATGATTTCAATGCTTTCCACAGCTAGGAACCACTTGCCTGCACTACTTGCAGTTACCTTATTCCTTCGGAGGCGCGTACTTCAGCGCAAGATTTCAAAAGAAGAATCGACGAAAAACAGTGGAAGTCAATGACGAGAGCTCCTTCTTCACGTCTGTCGCTCAGCGACGAGCAGCGGTCCAATCCCGGAAGTACGATTCTTTATCAATTTACGAGGGTATGGCCTCGAGACTCAATGGAATGGCGCTGATCAGTTTTGCAGAGCGATGAGAAAGGATATGGAGTTCTCAGTTCTCGTCGCTCTGCAAGAGAGCGTGACAGCAGCCCACTCAGGACTAACGCCAAACACTACTCGTGACGCGAAAAAGTATGCTATGCTGGCGATGGACGCGGGAAGCCATCACTCACGCAGCCCGTTACTTTTGAGCGGCCGCGGAGGAGCTGTCTCTGACTATTCGACAGCGCGCGGAGGAATGGTTATAAACTGAGCGCCGCGATGGCACCGCGGTGAAAGAAGTATGCCTTCGCCTTGAAAATCCTCCGCGACAAGTCGCATTAGCGAGAACGGAAACCCTTCCTACGAAATCCACTGCGCCATTCACCACTACAATGAAGGGCGGCTCCCGTGCGGAAATCACCGCAGTCCTGCCTGCATAAGTGTCGCCGATGATGTCACAGAACCAAACGTCTAAGCAATATTAATGGAAGGATTCCATTTTCTCATTCTGATGCAGAACACTATTAGAACTGATGTAACGCACATGACGACAGATTGGTTTCAGGCAAGTAAAGCCTAAATGGTGGCTTCTACCAGAAGCTCGCTACTCACGAAACTCACCGAACCGCCCGGCCAAGTGTGTAGAAAGCAATGAAACGTACCGCTCTTTTCGGGTAGCGATAGCGACCGACCAGCGAGAATCACACAATGCACTTAAGATCTCTAGCGTAATCAACACTATTGATATCGAGCTGTGCTTTATCGACCTCCACTCCATTGAGCATTCAAAATCAATTTCCGGTTCAAACCGGTCCATCTATGACTTCGGAAGATATTCAGCAGTTTGTATCCTAACCGAAGGACATTGAGTAGAGAGTTGTGAAGAACATCGAGAAGTAGTCAGAATTTTTCTGTCCTCCTGTCCAGAGTGTTCTCAAATGTTACTAATGAATAGATGTTACTAATGGTGGTCTACCCTAGTGGGAGAGCACTTCACTCTTTTTTGACAGTGATATGTAAACTGAGAATAAATTCTTTCTTGAAGACGATACACTGATTTATCTACGAGAGAAGCCTTCTCTCTGTGATTTAATTAGGTTGCCCGGAAAATTCTAGCGGTTTCTGTGCAGTCACTTTTCGTTTTTACAATTCGCATTTTCATCTACCGTCCAATACGGAATTTTTGCTATATTTGATGGAATAATTTGTGTTTTATCTATGCTTAATAAATGTGTTTTTTCGAAGACATGTTACTGAAATATGTTGAAAGTGCAATTCCAAAGGATATTTTATCTCAAATTCAAGTCGAGCCGAAAAGCAATCTTGGGGGGGGGGGGGGCAAACAGTGCTGGACCGTGCAACGACGGTTCAAGAAATTTCGTTCTGGAGATTTCAGCATTGAGGATACACTCGACACGGCAAACCTAAGGTAATCTAGGGCGACGATTTGAAGGTCTTCGTGGGCTACCACCGCCAAACGTCCGTGAGATAACGGAAGACCTAAGGCCTCGTGCATACTTCCCGTCGCAGCGATTGAATCGCGGCAATGAGTTTTGCAGAGCGACGCGAAAGAATTTGAATTTCTCTGTGCTCGTCGTATCGCCCATCGCTCTGCAAGGGAGCGCGACGGCGGTCCGCCCAGGACCAACGCTAAACACCGCGCGCGGCGTGAAAAAGTATGCCATGCCCGCAATGGGCGCGGGAAGCATACCGACCGCCACTGTTGCGGCGGCCGCGGCGAAGTTTTCTTTGACTGCTCTTCCGCGTGCGGCGGAATGGCCATGAACTGAGCGCCGCGATGGCATCATGGCGATGGAAGTATGCCCCGGCCTAACAGTCAGTAAAACTGTTACAGATAGTTTCAAACGCCTCGGAAAGGTGAATGAACTCGATAAGTGGGTGACCCAGTGATTGCGAATGTGTGATCGCCAATAATTGTCGCATTTCAAAACCTGTTCGTTTTTGCTTCTTCAGAATTAAAACTATCCACTTTTAGATCGCTTCGTCACATGCGATACAAAGTGGGTTCTGTACGATAATCGAAGACGATCAGGACAGTGGGTTGATGTCGATGAACCTCTCCCTCCCCCAGGCACTTACCAAAGCCGAAATCTCACCAGGAGCCATATTCGTCAACCGCTTACCGCCCCGATACGATGTAAATACGGCCAAAACCTAATGCTAACGAATGCCATATCGGAGTTTTGGCGGTATTTTCACCGTTAGAGGGCGGTAAGCGGTTAATGACCTGACCCCAGAAAAGGCGATGGTAAGAGCGTGGTGGTCGTGCGTTGACCTGATCCACCACAACTTTCTGAAACCAGGGGCCAGATTCATCAACGACTTAAGCGCTCCGCACACTTCTGCGGCGATGCCGCAGCCCTATCCTTCGACATAGGGCAAGGACGCAGAGACCGCCGGCAACGGCAGCCGGTGCCGTTCTGCACCGGCACACTATTGCGGCATTGCCGCACGCAGGCACTCTCTGCGCTCTAGCCGATCGCAACTGGGAACATAAAGTGGAAACACAAGCGTCCTTTAAGTTAGCTGATCGATAGGACCAATCAGCGGTTAATTTTCGCCGACGTTTTGACTTATTTCTGCGCTTCTGTGTTTGTTTTCCGCTAGTTTTGCTAGTGTCGTTATTTCTTTCATCCTATATTTCAGCAAACCAACGATTACGCGTGGTGTGGTGGTCTGAGGGAGCTACTGGAGAGACTAGAGGTGAGACCGGTAATGAGACTCTTTGTATTGGAAGAGACTGTATCGTCCTTTTGAACCACAAATCTAGTTAGGTTACCGGCTCTTCAGAACGCTAATCCCACCACTCATGACGATGTCATAGATGGTTTCGCCCTGCTTGGAAATTGGAAATGAGTTTTCAGCTGATTTCTTCATTCGAACGCACGTCCCTCACTGGAGCGCGTTTTCCATCGGAGCGAGTAGGTCCCAACTGGAGTGCGCTGCGACGGCGCAGTGGGGAGGAGCGCCGCAGCTTGAAGGCTCCGCCCCACTTTTGCCGGCTGCCGGCTGCGGCAATGCCGCAAAAGTGTGCGGAGCCATAGAAATTTAAGGGAGAAATATAGTCGAAATCCCTGATAACGCTGCTTATCAAGCGATATGGTGAAACCATTCACCGTATGGCCTATGTCATACCACCGCTCATCCCGAGCGAAGCCTAATGATAGGCTCCCATATCGTCTCAACGCTTCGCGCGATCGATATAGGAGGCTTCGCTCGGGATGAGCGGTGCTATGACATAGACCTATCGCTTGTTGATAAGTCGCGTTATCAGGAATTTACGCTGTACTTTCTTCGTTAAACTGCTGTAACTCGTTGATGAATCCTGCCTCTGGCCGACCCTTCACAGCGAAATCCTACTTTGACGAATTCGACGAGATGTACCAAAAAACTGCAGCCGGCACTGGTCAACAGAAGAGGCCCACTATTCCGCACGACAACACCTGCCACGTTTTGCAAATGACCAAAATTAAACGAACTAGGAGTTGAAGTTCTTCCTCAACCGCTATCCTCACCGAACTCTGCTCCAACCGACTACTACCTTTTTGGCCACTTTCAAAACTTGCTTGCTGATAAAACCTTCATGAATCAGAACCGTGCAAAAATAGGCTTTCTATTAGGTTGGTGCATAAGTTCTCGGACATTTGATCACTCCTGAATTAAAAGCGCATTTTCTCGCCAAATTTCTCATATGTATCAAAGCGTAAATGATCGATCGATAGAGAAAGAAAAGTGCTACAAAACTTTTCCTAACATTTACCTCTGCGTTGCTAACGTCAGCTATTATGGCTAAGCAATTCATCCCAACTGAGAAGCATATTCGGCACATCATGTTATTCCTGCATCAATCTGGCCTCAATTCCAACGAATCGTATCGTCGCCTGAAGGATGTTTACAACGAGAGTGCTCCTGCTCCAAGTACTGTGTACCAATGGTTCTCGAAGTTTGCAGTTGGTGAATTCTCCGTTGAAGATAATGAACGAGAAGGGCGCCCGATGACACTGGATTTGGATGGCCTCCGAAGTAGAGTGGAAGCGGACCCATACCAAACCACTCGCGAACTATCAAGCACTCTTGGTGTTAACTACTCAACAGTCGTTCGAGGACTGAACGCAGAACCGATGTCGCTCTGTCTCTCCTTACCTTCAGACGTATCCACGGATGGATGGACAACCTTGTCACCGGGATGAGAAGTGGATACTCTACTCTAATTATCACCGGCGTGCACAGTAGGTTGACGCAACTGGAGAGGCAGAGGACGTTCCGAAACCCGACCTTCACGTGAAAAAGGTGATGCTATGAATTTGATGGAGCGTTCTTGGCGTAGAGTACTGGGAGCTGCAGGACGAAGGGATAACAGTGACGGCAGAGGTTTACGTCAACCAACTGAGAAAGTTGAGGGCCCACCTTCAAACCAGACGAGGAGAGCAAGTGAAGGTGTATTTTCAACACAACAACGCTAGACCGCATATTGCTAGAGCGACGGCGGCTGAGTTGGCGGACTACGGATGGACCGTTCTTCCACATCCACCTTACTCACCAGATCTCGCTCCTTCTGATTATCATTTCTTTTCAAGCCTTCAACGCTATTTGGACGGCCAGCAATTTAGGAACCGAGAGGATGTCAAGGAGGCACTGCCCACATTTTTCGGATCACAACCGGCCACATTTTAGAGAAAAGGCATCCATGACTTACCAGCACGTTGGCGAAAGACAATTGATATAAAGGGTGGTTACTTCAAATGATTTGATGTTATTGTTCGTATGTTGTGATAATAAATATTTCATGCCCCAAATGTCCGAGAACTTATGCACCAACCTAATACCATATCGTGAATGCCATATCTACCATATCTGGTGTGATGGTGTGCTGAGTGGTGCGCTTCGAACGGTGGCTATTTCGACTTCGTATGAAGTTGAGCCTAATACTAGCTAGGACAGGCACCCAGTTGGTGTTTGTCTCGCTTTTCTCGCAATGCACCCTTGTGACTAGAATACAGCTCTAATATTCCTTCACAAATTCTCAAGTAAGTTAGGATTGTTCTTGTCATCGCTCTTTGTTTTCTTTGTACTGTGATTGTTTTTTTTTTACTTCTCGCATGTCGTCCGCATTGCCATAACCTAGTGAAATAGAGATTTAGAAAAGCGATCTAGCCTTCCTTCCCTCGCGAATGCCGAAAAAGTTTCAAAATAAGGAAGCTAGCCATGCAAACATTTAATCATTTATAAAAAAGTAAAAAGATCCCGTAGTGAAAAATTATAGACATGAAGTGTCATGAGCTTCGCGTGTTTCATTCGTTTCACTTTCTGGAGGGGACGCGCCTCGAGCAGGTCGGCGCTTAACCGAGGCACTTCCTATGTAATGACCTTAAGCAATTCTCCTTTATGAGAACCGGAGACGAGATGCCTTCGAAGAACGTGGCAGCAGCTTAGTGCACTTCATGTTTCACTTCATGCTACTTTGGGTTTCACTTGTGCAAGGCGTTCAGTTGTCTTCTTCAAGCTACATGCTGGCCCTACCCGTAGTGCACACAAGTGCTTTCGATGAAAAACTAATTTAACTTTAAACGCGTAAAAAGTAGGCGCGCACGAGCTTGCAGGCAAGTTTTCGAGTTTACTGTGGATAACTACAAGGGTCTCCAGCCACGTCAAACTGGTATTTGGTCTCCTGGTGCAAACGTGGGACGAGGTCATGGACAGGAAGAGACGGAGAGCTCTTGCAGGATATCAATCGTCCCACGGAAGTAAATTTTGAGCTAAGATCAAAGTCTTATCTCCTGGACTACCGTAATAACGTATGGCTCCATAGACGTCAAACGCTAACTCTGATAGCGTATCATGGAAAAAAGACACTAAAATTAAATAATCGATTCTTCGTGCTGAGAATGCGACTCTAAAGCAGGCTCTTGCTAATTCTAAATCGGTTGCTGTCCAATCTTCTGTTCCGCCTTCATCTGTTTAAGATAGTTTCGAAGAAAAGGAACCCGTTCGCTTAATAGTCATTAGTGGTAGTGTCCCACAAGTTGTGTTTCCGCTAGGTAAACCTTCTGAGGGTAGATCGCGTCTATTGAAGGTTGTTTTGCCAAACACATATTATCAGAAGTTAACACTCAGGAGAGCTTCTAGGCTCCTATCCTTTTCCTGCAGAGGGGTGTATATTTGCCCTTCGCTTACCAAACAGGAAAGGGATCGGATCAACGAGAGCAGACTTGCTACAAGTAGGCCCGCAATAGACATTAAACTCACTTCTCAAGCAACCCAATCTTCTGCGGTGAACTAGCGAGTCTTTCTCGGGTACTGTAACGAGCCTAAAGTATTTTTATTCTATTATAATATCATGTCTCTTCAGAAAAATATTTCGTATTTGGTGATTGCTGTTACACGCTCCAATTACGCTCCAAGACCTTATAATGCTTACTGAAACTTAGTTGAGTGATATTAATGACTTTGTACCAATTTTTGGGCAGATGAATTCAACCTACTACTTTGTAAGATGTGACAGAGCTCAAAAAAGGGGTGGTGGTGGTGTTGTACTTATTAAGCGTTCCGTAGCATTTGAGGTTGTCTGGTGTGAATCTTATCCCAATGCTTCTCCTGTGTAGTGGGCCGGAAGTCTAATGGCTGACGATATCGACCGTTACAGCGGATACTCCAGCAACGAAAACACAGGAGAACAAAGAGGTTTTATCGGCAACGTACACAATAAGAGAACAGGAAACAATCAAAGAAACGATCCACCACAGCGGTGGAGTCTACGGACGACGACGAGACTTGAATGAAGGCCGTAGGCCCAAGATTCTGAGAGAGGCACCAAACTGATCAAAGGGCGCAGAGCAGACGGCGGGTGTCCCTGGAGCATGTTTTGTCCTTAACCTAAACGAAACGTCATCCAAAACGAGATTCGTGATTGAAGCAGATCTCATCCTTCGGGCAGCCTTTCTTCTCGCCTAGCATGCTCTCCGCTTGAGCGGCGGCCTGCCGTCTGCTCCCGACACCTGTGATTTAAAACTGCTTCAGTCTACTGTTAGGACAATTGTGGTCTATAGGACGCCTAGTTGCACCACCAGTGCTACGATACAGCTTATCAAGGCTTTAAATGATTTAACCGCATTTGAAGGGCAACGCATTATAGACAGCATTTCCAGATATTGACTGGGTTAAGGTTCCCCTGCATGCCACTTCTTCTACATCACAAATGTTTCTCAATTTTTGCAACTCTAACAAGCTTGTTCAAAAAGTTCACAAACCAACTCGCGGTAGTCATACACTTCATCTTGTTTTTTGTAGCGACACTAATCTAATACGTGATGTACTTGTATCTGCACCAACTGGGTCAAGTGATCACAACAGCCTCTCTTACAATGTAAAGACTTTCATAGATCCACTATACTTCAGCCTCCGGAGGTCTTTCCACAAAGCCTTGTATGACGTCATTTGTTGCTATTTATGCTCCTTAGATTGGAGATTATATTTTGGAGGCACTTCCTGATATCAACGATAAGTATGAGTTTTTTCTATCAATTTCGCACGCCTCAATTCAGGAATTTCTCCCTTTAGAGAGGCAGGCCCAAAATAGAGGCGTCATTCCACCCCACCTGTCCAATCTCTTTGAGGTTGAAGAAAAAGCATGTCTGGACTACCAAAAAATCCATGTCTTCAGGCTAGTGAACGTTTCAGGCGTATACACCCCTACGCTAGTTGATGATGATGATAACAGCTGCTGTCAGTGATTTTGAAAAAGCCTCCATGCTAACCGCACATTTTAAAAAATCATACTCCGTTGATGTAGATAATGAAAACTGGTCTGAGTTAGCCTTCTCCACTCAAATTGCCTTACCTGATAGCTTAGTTTGGTTTTACAAAGAGGGCTTTTCAAGCATCTGAGTAACTTACCGCTATCTTATACCACTACTCCTGATGAAATACCTGCCTTCTTCATCAAAAAAGTAGCTGTAGCCTTAGTAGCTCTTCTTGAGCACATTTTCAATTTTAGTTACATGCATAGCGAAATTCCAAATCGATGGAAGCATGCATTCGCCACACCTAACCTCAAAAAACTACCACACGGCTAAGTATCTAATTATCGTCTTATTAGTATCACATCAGTGTTTTCCAAAATATTTGAGAAAAATCTGAGGTTCTTGTATATCATATAGAAGCACATGAGGTTATACCTAAGAACTAATATGGCTTTAGAGTCGGAAGATCGATTGATTGTGAGACCTTGATGCTATCTACCTTAGACGATTGGACCAAGTTACTGAATGATAATACTGCCCTTGATGTGGTCTTTTTTTATTTTAGCAAGGTTTTTGATAAGTTGCCTTTCAAAGAACTTATTTTCAAGCTTCAAACTTCTGGAATTCGTCCTAGAATTGTTGAGTGTGTAGAGAACTTCATCACAAATAGATCCTTCCAGTCAAGGTGAATGACGAATTTTCTCGCACGTACTCGATAACAAGTGGCGTACCCCAGGGGGTGTATTGTCACCGATTCCTTTCATCAGTTACACTTCTGATTTACCTGTCTCATCGTTAGTCGAAAGGCGTGGCGTTAAGTGTAAAATGCTTGCAGATATAAAAGTGTACAGGAATATTAGAAGTGAAGAGGATCACTTTGCCCTCCAATGTGCAGCCTCAAAAGTTGCCGACTGGTCGGACAGGTGGAAATTACCTATCTCAGCTCAAAAAACTCGGGT
The DNA here is from genome assembly GCA_947359475.1 of Heligmosomoides polygyrus bakeri. Taxonomy (NCBI): domain Eukaryota; kingdom Metazoa; phylum Nematoda; class Chromadorea; order Rhabditida; family Heligmosomidae; genus Heligmosomoides; species Heligmosomoides polygyrus. The sequence goes on from OX375868.1 coordinate 19,277,703, forward strand.
ATTTCATCTAGGCAATTAAATTCGGTTGAATACATTTACAGCCTTAGTGATTGCAACCTACTCAGTGAAATCTGCGTGATCTGGGCTTCATCTTAGACAAAAACTTAGTTTTTCAGAGCATTGCGAGAGCTTGCAAAAAAACTGAAAGAGTTACTTACAACATTTTTAAAGCGTTGTCTACAAATTCAAAAACTCACTTGCTTCTTGCATACAAATCATATGTTCGCCCAATATTGGAGTATGGCACCACTGTGTTCAGCCTCACCTTAAGCGCTGCATACCGAGGCTTGAATCCGTTCAGAATAGCTATCCTAGAAAGCTGTGATTACGCTTAAATGGCTATGACTACACCTCCATTCCATCAGCGCCTGATAGTAATAAAATATTCGAGCTGCAATCGCTTGCTATTCGTAGGAAGCGAAACGATCTAATTATGATTTTTTTGATGACTGCAGAGGTTGCACTTCTACTTACTGAGCTTTACACTCCATCATTTTACCACTAGGAGTTATGGATCTAAAATTCATTATTCTACGGCCAGAAGTGTGTTCGTGCCTCCTTTTTTACTTCTTTCTGAATTCGGCCGGTTCTGAATTCTTGATGCTTACCAAAAAAACATACTTTGCCATCTTTGTTTAACCAATATAAAAAGCTTGTTGGTAGTTATCTTAAGACTCGCTAATTCGCCGTTTCTTATATTTTTGTGTTTATTATAAGTGTGTTGTCCGTTCACTTCCAATGGATTGTCTTGGTGGTGTTTATTTCGTCGCGTGTTGTCATACATACATAAATAATTAAATAAATAGACAAACAAATAAATTGTAATTGCTATTATTTCCGGGTCGAAGCGAGTAATGCTTCAGCTAGGTTTGCATACGACTTTTCGAGTATATTGGATTTTCTCGGCATATAATGTAGCCCGATCGCTTATTATCGTATGCAGAAACCACTGCAGAATAGACCCTGGCTCACGAAGGTTGTCCTCACAGCGAGTAAGTTCCAACGGGAGGCTCTCCGGCGTATGCCACGTCTACGTTTCTTTCCACTCCAAAAAGGTGTATAACTCCGGCCCTCCCTTACTTTGGAGGAGAGAGTACGTAGACGTGAGCAACGTCAAGCTAACCTTGAGCCTGTGAGTGGTGATAGCAAAAGAGGTAAACAAACTCTGGATGTGTCATACTGCCGGCTTCAAATCAATCTGGGCACACTACGAGCCCCGCTCACGACCGCCGCAGGGCCGCAGTTATGAGTTATCTTCCACAATTTCCACAGTGTTGGATCGATGCCAGAGACCCTTCAAATACCCGTCCGCAGTCAATTTTTAACGTGCGTTCAACGGCGATTGCTAGGTTCCCTGAAGTCAGACCGCTTTCTCTGTACTGGAGCGCGTTACAAGATATTGTCACAAGGTACGTAAACAATGCTCAAAGAAAGTTCTAGTTTCCTAAGTAACCAAACACTGAGCGGCGGTGCAATGCCAAACGAAAAGTCGAAGAAAGGGTGAGCTTTTGAAGCCTTCTCACAGTATCGCGATTTAGAGTGGAACCCACTGCCTAGACTTATACCCAGCTCGATCTAGCGACATCATACGATAATTATTATATGAAGACAATACTTGTTTTAGTGCAAAGTGTCTTCAAGGTGGTCACGTTGTAAGGTGCAATCCTAGTTTATGGCGGCCACTTTGCAAACGATTTTCAGACATAATGAAACACAATAAATACGAGCCAACATATAGAAATACCAGACTGTCCAATAATTCTTGTCCGATAATTTCACCATATTTAATTTTTTTCAACTTTATTGAAAAACAAGTTTAATCAACAATATAATTACCACAGTTATCCACGACAGTGGCCCATCGATTGGGCAGGTCGCCGATGCCCTTCGCCCAGAACTGCGGGGGCTGCGACTCGAAGAAGTCCGCGATGTCGGATTTGAGGTTGTCGTAGTTGGTGAATTTTCTTCCGGCCAAATGGTGCTTCAGCGGGCGGAACAAGTGATAGTCAGAGGAGGCGAGGTCCGGGGAATACGGCGGATGGGCAACCGTCTCCCAGCCGAGCGTCGCCAACTTCTGCTGGGGATCTCCTTCGTCACGTGGGGGCGCGCGTTGTCGGGCAGCAGGTGGACCGAAGCCCGTCGGAGACGCTTTTCTCGGATGGCGGCGGCTAGTTTCTCGAGCTGATCGGCGTAGATGGAGGCGGTGACCGTCCTGCCTTGCGGGAGCAGCTCGAAGTACAGCATGCCCTTGGCGTCCCACCAGCAGCAGATCATGATCTTCAGCGGGTGTTCCCTGTCCTCGAGGCTCGTGTCGCCGCTCTCGAAACGATTGAACCAGCGCCTGACTGTGCGTTGGGACACTGCATCCTCCTTGCACGCTCTGCAGATGTTGGCGACCGCGGTGCCCGTGTCGTTGCCCAGCAGCCACTCGCAGTACACGAACGTACGAATTCGACCTTGCTCCATTTTAGCTTGTAGTGGTAGCTAGACTCGGCGACTGCGCCTTATATACCCTTAGCGTGGAACTCTGGAGAACCTTCTAGAAGGTTTTTACACTTGCCTAATATTATAACACTTCTAAGGAAAATTATACAATTTTGAAAATTTTCGGACAGAATTTATTGGACAGCCTGGTAAGTAGACTACGTCAACTTAGTTGCTCAGATAGACTCAGATTCCGAGTTCCGTTAGAGTGAGGGAACCTAAAAAGAACCGTTCACGGTGCAAATCTATCAAGGGAGGACCAACTTACGAGATCTGCATCGAGAACGAATCATCTTCTAGCAGATAAAACAGAAAACATCAGTAAAATAAAAAATGTAAGCTAGGGTATCTGCAATTAATTGACGTTTTGATTACGGCATCGCTATTAATGGACACAGACAATGGGCTTCACGTCCTATTCATTTTTAAGCGTCCTGACCTTGCTCACAAATGTTATATATTCTCATTGTCATGTTTCGGTGTCATTTATCTTGATTTTGCTATTGTTGTGGTCGTATATGGAAAGAGGGTTCAATATATAGCAGTACATCCAGATATTATGAAATCGTTTGGGAATGGCCACCACCAACTAGGATTGCAATAAGGAGATGTAGAATGGAACCATTGTCTAGACTTATACCCAGCTGGATCTAGCGAAATTATACTATGATTTATATAATATATGAAAACAATACTTGGGATCTATTCTAGTCCGGAGTGGCATAGAATTAAAAGTTATGCAAAAAATTGACTTGGCATTTAAGGAGCGGGCTCTGGAGGACAAACTGGGGACGAAGCTGACAAAAGTCACAAAGAATTACAACAAAACAAAAAATGTCACCAGGGTTGTGAAGCTATGTGCGCCCCTCATCATTGGAGATCCTGGTTATAACATATCAGGCGGCGGTCAGCTGTGTTTAAGTGCGCTTTGCCAGCCGAGACGCCTTTAGAACCGCGATTATTTGTTTGTGTTTTGTTTGTTTGTTCGTTTCGTTCTATGCTTTTTAGGTCCTATTCTGTTCTCTTTAGGTCCTATTCTGGTCCTATTCTGTAGAATACGCCAGTGCTGCATAATAATAGGCAGTACTGGCTCTGTGCTGCGGAATTTCAACTTGTCTATCTAATCATAAGATTCGTCAAAACGCAACTTCGTGGACCAAAAGTGAAAAACAGCGGCAGCAGAACTTAAAAGAAAAAAAGAACGCAAATATCTGGTCTCGAGGGAGGGGGTCATCATGTACTCAGTGGATATTCGTCTCACCATCAGTAGAAAGGAACGTTAGTGAGATATGCCACATCACTCACAGGGCGGGCTGTAGAGTGATCTAACCATAGTGAGATACGCCTCGTCATCTAGAGCGCGGCAAAATTTGCTATTGAACGTTGGATCTTGCTGCAGCAAGGGAAGCGATAGAGGAAACAGTGAAGCAGGCTAAAAGGTGGCACCAAGAAGGAACAATAAGGACCAGGGGCGTAACAATAGGAACCAGTAGCAAGTTACCAATAAGGGGGGGGGGGGTGGCAGTAAGGAGGATCAACAAGGGGATCCATTACCAGTAAGGGAGACCGGATTTAGAAGACGTGACACCGATGTCGCGCAATGGGCGTTCGCTGCTCGCCGTCGTCGTGTCGTAAGTGTAGCAGGGCCACTTCATTGGGGTAGAGTAGGAAGGAGGATCCCGGGGGGATCTACCTGGAAGAAGGGACCTGGAGGCGGGACAGGACGGGAGCAAACAAGAAGGAAGCCGTAAGGAAATATATACGGAGAAAAAGAAATCTGCCATATGATCGGTTGCGGAAGACCTGAAAGACAGAAGCACTGACGTTACTGGACATTCCGGAGAGAATGTCTACGATGAAAGTACCGAAGTAGAGAACGGCTTGATACCGATAAAGTAAGCAGCAGGGCCTAGATTTTGGTGAATTTTAAGTTTTACAAAACCTACTTTCCATAGGTCAGTGATGCTGCGAAGTCGTGCGAAGCACGCAAGTGCGGGACACGCCGTATGCAGCACTTGTTATTACACCAGAAATGACCATCTCAGTTCACCATAGCTGTAGAATGCACCAGTACAGCATAAAATTTGGCTCAAATTGCGGAACCACCTGCTTCTATATCTATTTTTTAATGTGGAGCGTAATATGAGGCCCCAAGTACCACATCGTCCACAGATTTTAAGTGGAAATTTGAGTTTATTAAGATCGGATGCTCAATTAGGGGAAATGGTGTTTTACATTTCTTATATCGGATGGAAACTAAGTTTCTGCCGCAATATTCACGTTTGATCATGATCAGACCACGTCCATACTTCATACAGCAATGGCGCCTGTTTATGTTATTGATCGGTTTCTATATGCACACCAACATTCGTCCAAAGGTTCAAGGAACTTGGCACAGATGAAGATCTCCAATAAGTGGAAGGCCAACATCTCACGCAAAGCTGAGGGCTCGTGAAGTTATAGGAAGCAGAATCCGCCGCAATCCGCAGCGATCCATGAGAGAAATGGGAAGAAGCCTAGGAATTTCTCCCAAACATGTTCGAAATTTTGTCAAGAATAAGATACAGCTTCGTTCTTATCGAATGATCACTTGTTGACAGATGCTACGAAGGCAAATAGGATGAAAAGAGCGCAGACGATGCTTCACTTCGTCGCCAATGGTCGTCATAAGCAAGTGCTCTTCACGAGTGAGAAGATTTTTACAGTGGAATGATCCGACAACCGGCATAACGACAGGATTTTGCTCAAACCTTGCTCAGCGAGTTCACCGGTAGTCAATCGAAGCCATTTCCCAGCAACCGTCATGGTTTGGGCAGGGATATGTGCCACTGGAAAAACTCCTCTCGTTTTTGTGGAGAAAGGAGCGAAAATCGACGCGGAGTATTACCAGAAACGAATTCTTCAAAAAGTCCTTCTACCGTGGGTTCGCGAACACTTCTGCGACGATGAATGGCACCTACAACAAGACTGGGCACCCGCTCATGCAGCGACATCTACCGTGGCATTGTGCGACGAGCTGTTTCCGGGACATTGGGCCAAGGACGTTTGGCCTCAAATTCGCCAGATCTCAATCTGACGGATTTTGCTATATGGTCGATTCTGGAGAGCAAGGCGTGCCGATCCCAGCATTCAACCACGGCTGATCTGAAACAGAGTCTGCTCAAAGCGTGGGACCAAATTACTGTGGATACCCTAGCGACAAGCATCGACAATTTTGTCAAGCGTTTGAAAGCTTGCAGGAAGGCGAAAGGAGGACATTTTGTGACTGCGTGCTTGTATGTGTATCCTTACTATATATAAAGCAGCAAGCGTGCGTGTGTGCGTGTGTGCGTGCGTGTGTCTGTCCGACCGTCACACTTGAGTTGGGGCGCGGCAGCTGAACACGTCGGCAACCTTGCATGGCGAGCCGCTCACGTGCCGAACACGTCGGCGACCGTGCATGGCGAGCCGTAGACGTGCCGAACACGTCGGCGACCGTGCATGGCGAGCCGTAGACGTGCCGAACACGTCGGCGACGGTGCATGGCGAGCCGCAGACGTGCCGAACACGTCGGCGACCGTGCATGGCGAGCCGCAGACGTGCCGAACACGTCGGGAACCGTGCATGGCGAGCCGTAGACGTGCCGAACACGTCGGCGACCGTGCATGGCGAGCCGTAGACGTGCCGAACACGTCGGCGACCGTGCATGGCGAGCCGTAGACGTGCCGAACACGTCGGCGACCGTGCATGGCGAGCCGTAGACGTGCCGAACACGTCGGCGACCGTGCATGGCGAGCCGCAGACGTGCCGAACACGTCGGCGACCGTGCATGGCGAGCCGCAGACGTGCCGAACACGTCGGCGACCGTGCATGGCGAGCCGCAGACGTGCCGAACACGTCGGGAACCGTGCATGACGAGCCGTAGACGTGCCGAACACGTCGGCGACCGTGCATGGCGAGCCGTAGACGTGCCGAACACGTCGGCGACCGTGCATGGCGAGCCGTAGACGTGCCGAACACGTCGGCGACCGTGCATGGCGAGCCGCAGACGTGCCGAACACGTCGGCGGTACAAAACTTCAGGCCTGGGGGTAACCGAGGTCGCTGAACACGAATCTGAAGTCGGATCAATCGATATCGATCGATATTATCGATTTTTTTGAGGATGGCGTTCAAGCGGCACGAAACTTCGGCCCTGGGGGTAACCGAGGTCGCTGAACACGAATCTGAGGTCGACCAATCGATATCGATCGATATTATCGATTTTTTTGAGGATGGCGTTCAAGCGGCACGAAACTTCGGCCCTGGGGGTAACCGAGGTCGCTGAACACGAATCTGAAGTCGACCAATCGATATCGATCGATATTATCGATTTTTTTGAGGATGGCGTTCAAGCGGCACGAAACTTCGGCCCTGGGGGTAACCGAGGTCGCTGAACACGAATCTGAGGTCGACCAATCGATATCTATCGATATTATCGATTTTTTTGAGGATGGCGTTCAAGTGGCGCGAAACTTCGGCCTTGGGGGTAATCGAGGTCGCTGAACACGAATCTGAAGTCGAATCAATCGATATCGATCGATATTATCGATTTTTTGAGGATGGCGTTCAAGTGGCGCGAAACTTCGGCCTTGGGGGTAATCGAGGTCGCTGAACACGAATCTGAAGTCGACCAATCGACATCGATCGATATTATCGATTTTTTGAGGATCACGTCGAGGAAGATCAGCCGATCCATCTCGATTAACATAATGGTCAGAAGGCCTAGGAAAGAATAGGAAACCCGTAGCGGCCATGGCGTCCTATTCTCGGGGTTTGGGGTGGCCCAACCAGTCGTAGGCGGCCGCTAGGCCGCCGAACGACTGGTTTTTAAATAAACTGCTGGAAGAATACTGTTTTCGAATGTTTTGGAGTTCGGTTATACCCTGTTATATCGTGGCAGGAACTTAGTTTCCTCCCTGGATTTCTATATTACCAGCTCCATATTTTTTCGAAAACATTTACCCCCTCGAACTTTGTATAACACAAAACGTTGTATAGGGCTGTTCTGCATGACGGCCCTTTTTCGAGCCACAATGTGCTGCTTAAAAAAAACTAAGCTCATAAACAAAAAACATAACTGTTTTTCGGAAGCCAGGAAGGAGCAACAATAAGTGACAACTGCGGACGTCATTCCATGCCACACAACCATATCCCCTAAATTTGAAGGAAATCTCTCGTATCATGGGGCACCAGCTAAAGCTCTCGTAGAAACTTAAAGTTGGAGGCGAAAATCACTATATGCCCCTTCCGATTAGGATAGGTCCCTTTCTTACACCTTCGATAATTCATTCTCCTATTACTAGTAGTTGTGTTTTCAGCAAAAAGCGCAAGAAGAAAAAGGGTTCGGTGAGTGAACTTCGTGAAATATTGGTTTTCAAACATCAATAGTATATTGAAGAGGCTGAAGAACAAAGCACAACCCACAGATAGGACACGGAGGATGTGGAGCTTGTATTATGAGATGGTTAGGAGATAGATGGCTCCGGATAGTAACTTTTTACAAGCGGCTATTCACCTTCTCAGAAGGAAAAGTGATATCCGTCTACATCAGAACTGGTTCAGCACAGCCTAGCGATGGTTGATTAACTGTAATTTCAAAGAGATCGTGACTTATTATGAGCCTATGTAGTTTTCGAGCGTGAAAGCACATATTAATAAGATAAAGAAAGACAATAGGGAAGAAAATGAATCTATTAATTCATCATTAAGTGGGTTCAAAAACCCAATGATCAACACTTTAGAGAATGGCAAAGTTAAATGCATATCGTCTTACTATTTATTCACTGTTGCATACGGTTTTCAAATCAAACTGGACATTTCTAATCAGAATTGATGCTTCTGTAATCAAAGTGAGCGTCTTCCTATTAAAACGAGCTTCTTACAGGTTAAACTACAGACTCCAAGATGGATATTTTTCAGGTCAAGGAAAATTTCGTATAACCTAGTTTGAAAATTTCTACATCAGCTGTTGATTATCAATTTCATTGGCTGCTCCGATCAAGCCAAGGATGAGTTTTGTAGCCTGCTTGATGAGAAGATTGCAGACGTACCGTCGAAAGATGTCATCGTAGTTGCTGGTGACCTTAATGGACACGTCGGCGCGACGAAAGACGGGTACAGCTGTCATGTGGATTCGGTTACGGGTCACGTAACGCAGAGGGTGAGCGTATTCTTGAGCATGCGGAATCGCATAACCTCACCATAGTGAACTACGTGTTTCGTAATTGCGACTCCCACCTCATCTCGTTCTATACTGGGAACATCAAGACGTAGATTGACTTTATCCTTGTGAAGGATCGTGACCGAAGTCTCGTCACAGACGCAAAGGTCGTGTCGTATGAGGCGGTTGACCCGCAGCATCGACCGCTGATCTGCACTTTGAAGATCGCCCCTCCGAGCTTGAAGAAGGTCGAGCGATGCGGTGCACCAAGAATCAAGTGGTGGCCAATGAAGGAGAAGGAAGCAGCTGTGATTACTCGCGTGCGGTTATCGGCGGTAACGACTGTCGATGAAACTTGGAAGAAAGGGACCGACGCGATTCGTCAAGCTGCATAGTTGGAGCTCGAAATTATGAAGCCTGGACCACGCTAGGCCGACAAGCAGACATGGCTGTGGACAGACGACGTGAAAGCAAACGTGTGAGAGAAGAAGTCGCTCTTTCACGTGTTTTTCGGCGAAAAGACAACCGATAACTGGCAGAAGTACCAAGAAGCGAAGAAAGCTGCAAAGAAGGCCGTGGCTGTTACACAAGCCACTCATTACGGGGATGACAATGAAAAGCTCGAGTCACGCGATGTCGAGCGGTATCTGCACCGACTTGCTAGGAATCGCCATCGGCAGACCGAGGATATTGAAAAGTTTTTCGGCATCAATGATGAGGACAGCCATCACCTTATGGACCGCAAGAAGGCATTGAAGCGATGGCGTGATTACTTTGAGGAAATCTCTACAGTAGAATTTCATCATCCAGCCATCCCTTCAACGACTCCCAATCACGGCCCTGTCAACGTTTTGGCACTCTGCTGAGTGGTTGGCGAAGTTCTTTAATCAGGTTGTAGCGGAGAAGAAAGTGCCTGAGTGTTGGCGCCAAATCACGACGATTACGATTTGGAAGAAGAAGGGCAGTCCTGCTGACTGCTTCAATTACAGTCCGATCCGCTTGCTTTCGCACACCATGAAAATCTTTGAGCGAATTGACGACGGACGAATTCGTGACATCGCCCAGCTCTCCAGCAATCAGCGCATTTCGTAGTTGGCTGTGGCACCATTGATGTCATACATGCCGTCCGCCTGCGTTAGAGAAGCACCGCGAGAAACAGAAGCCAGTGCATGTCGCTCTCCTCGACTTGGAGAAGGCCTTCGACCGCGTACCGCGTGAAATAATATGGTACGCCCTGCGACATCATAGAGTTCCTGAACAGCTCATAGAGTGGGTGCGAACCCTCTACTCCTGTGAAAGAGTCGCCTTCAAGTTGCGGCTGGAATCTCGATGGAGTTTCCCATCTCTGTCGGGGAGCACCAGCAGGGCCGGATTCATGAACGCGGTCGGAGCTATATCTTACCCCCATTTACCTCAAGGGCCACTTACCCGCCACTTTTCCTAAACTTAGCCCTGTTTCTGATTCATGACGGTCAAAGCAAGGTTTTTGCTTCACTGCCAATTTCTGACCCAATGCATCCAGTTCTGAGCTGGCAACGAGATAGCGGGGGTTGCGTTGGGTCAGAAATTGGCAGCGGAGCAAAACTCTCGCCTTGAAGGTGAATATTTCCATAGGCGCTGAAGAGGTAGCATTTACCTCGACACTTTCCTCGGGTTTTCCCCGCCGCGCGTTGATGAATCGCGCGTAAGTGGGGAGTGAGGAAAATCATGCATTTACCCGCAGGTAAGCCGTTCATAAATCCGGCCCCAGTGTTCTGTACTTTCCACACTTCCCTTTGTTGTCGTCATGGAGGCCATCACACGAGATCATCAGAAGGCCATGCCTTGGGCGTGGCTTTGGGCTGATGACGTAATGACGTAATGCTCGCTAGCGAAGATAAAGGTGAACTCGAGCGAGAGGTGCAAGCTTGGTGTGATCGCTTGAAGCGCTTTGGACTCAGGCTGAACTTAAAGAAGACCGAGTACCTAACGACGGGTTACCGAGTCCAGCTCCATGAAGGCTAACGGCATTGAGCTCCACGCACTGCGGTCATTAAGTACCTGGGATCAGCGGTCGCGTCTGACGGCAAACTGATAGTCGAAGTGAATTCACGAGTGAGTGCAGCTTGGTCCAAGTGGCGCTCGTTGGCTGGCGTGCTCTGCGATAGAAAGATACCGGAGCGCTTAAAATCGAAGATCTACAGAGCAGTTGTCCGGCCAGTAGCGATGTACGGCGCTGAGTGTTGGCCTGCGACCAGGGAAGTTGAAACGCGCCTCAGCGTCATGGAGACGAAGATGCTGCGCTGGACGGCTGGAGTCACGCGCATGGACCGCATCCGAAACGATGTCATTCGGCAGAACTTCGATGTCGCGCCGATATCTGACCAGATGCGCGAAGCTCGCTTACGATGGTACGGCCACGTTCGCTTACGATGGTACGGCCACGGAAAGGAGGACAGCGTCCACAAGATAGGCCTTATGTTCGAGGTGGTAGGAAAGCGGCCTAGAGGGCGTCAGAAGCAGCGCTGGTCTGACACGTTACACATGGGCATGAAAGTAACTGGCGTCCACCCTGATCAAGCGCATGACCGGGAACGGTGGCGTCATGACACCAGAATAGCGGACCCCGCTGCGAGGCGCGGCAAACGCTGAAGAAGAAGAAGAACTTGATTATCATTTTCATTAGCGTCTGTCCAGCTTAGTGGCCGGGTCCACTCTTCTGGTATGGTGACGTTAATTACACCGATCAAACGCTTAATCAGGATCAGCTATCTTGTCGTTTTTGAAGTCCAAGATCTACGCATCTAGCCAGCGTTGCTTCGGGAGTCCTGAGCCGCTTTCCAGGGACCTCAAGTTTTAGGCCAATCGTACGGTCTCGTCGTTAGCGCGAAGGACGTCACCGCACCATCGTAGACGAGCTTCGCGCAACTTCTCGTACCGACTCCGAACCTTTGCCGTATGGTGTCGTTGTCAACGCGGCCCAATCGCGCTACTCCGGCTGTCGTCCTCAGCATTTTTGTTACCATTACCCTGAGACGGCTTTCAATTTCCTTCGTCACGAGCCAACCCTCAGCACCGTACGTCGCTGCTGGGCGAACGAGTGTTCTATAAACCTTCGATTTGAAGAGCTCAGGTTGCACAGCACCCCAGCCAAAGAGCGCTATTTGGACCAGGCTGCACTCACGCTAGCATTCACCTCCAACTTTAGGTCATATTCCTTCTCCAAGTCTAGGAAGGCAAAATGCAACGTCTCTGTTTCGTGTAATGCTTCTCTCGCAGAAGACGAACGACGTGAATGGCATCAACTGTGCCACAGCCACAGACGAAACCACACTATTGGAAAGCTGGACGACATCCCGTATACGTCCATCGACAATTCGCTCAAAGAATTTCATGGTGTGCAAAAGTGGGCGAATTGGGCGGTAACTAGCGCAGTCCGCCGGGATGCCCTTTTTCTTCCAAATCGGAATAGTGCTGCGTTGCTGCTTTGCCTAACCTTTAGGCAGCAACAACCTGATTGGAAAACTTTGTCGGCCAGACAAATGGACACCATCCCTCCGAATTCAGTAGGTCGGCAGGACATCGCGACCAATGGTTTTGCCTGACTTCATCTTCCTTAGGGCTGCTTCAGTTTCGCACACTTTGATCTTCTGAGCGGGACCGAAGATGCAAAAGGAATAGCAGGATGGGCAAACTAAATAAGTGAGATTCCCTCGAAGTAGTCGTGACATCGCTTCACAGCCCTCTTACGATCCATCAGAAGATTACCGTTCTCGCCGTCAATACCAAATAACTTTTCGATGTCTTCTCTTGACGACAGCGAGTCGGTAAGGGTAACGCTCACCATTGCGCGTCTCCGGTTATTCGCTCACATCAGCTTAGTGCAGCGGCTACTACCTTCTTTGCCACTCTCTTCGGTTTTAGATAATTCCGCCAATCATGGACTGTTTTATCTTTAAATACATGAATGGGTCGTTTTTCTCAGACTTCTTCTCTGACATCATCAGTACAAAGCCATGCCTGCTTGTCGACCGAGCGCTGTCAAAGCTCCATTGTGCTGAGTTCGAAACGTGCAGCTCGAACTATCGCTTCGGTAGCCGCTTTCCAAGTTTCGTCGACATTGTTACCGTCGGTAACCGAATGCGAGAATGAGTCCTGCACCTTTCTCGTTCAATCGCCACCACATGATCGTTGCTGAACCACATCACTCGACCTGCCTCAGCTTCGGAGAGGCAAACTTAAGAGTGCTGATGCTGTGTGGACGGTGTTGCGTGGCAACCGTCTCATACAGCACGGTCTTCTCGTCTATGACAAGGCCTTGGTCGCGACTCCTAGCAAGGACATAACTAATCTGCGTTTTGGCGTTCCCGTTATAATGAGGTGGCAGCTTCATTTTCGAAATTTGGCGTTCAGCATGGTGAGGTCGTGCAAGTCTGCATACTCAAGCACACCCACCATCGGAGTTACCGGTATCCGAAATCAACATGAGAGCTGTAACCGTCTTTCGTCGCGCCGACGTGCCCATTAAGGTCACCAGACTATGATGACATCTTTCGGCGGTACCTCTGCTGTCTTCTCATCAAGCACGCTCCAAAGCTCATTCTTGGCTTGATCGGAGCAGCCGGCTGAATTGCACACGCAAAGAAGTGATAGCGTCGCTCCTTAGCGGCGACCTCATCAACCGATCGTCAAAACGTACGACGCTTACAAACGAGTCCCGGAAACGTTCGGAGACGATCATCCCATCATACCGACACCACTGGTAGTTCTGGGACTTCCACATAGAACGGCCTTAAAGCCCCGTTGTATGTCCCTCTACGACTTGCAGCAGGACCACCTCGTCTCCTGCACCACAAAGAAATCTACTTTCTTCGCTCCAGTGCTTCTACCAACTCGCAAGAGCAGCTGGTCAATGTACCCACATTCAACGTTGCTGCTTACGATGCGGAACTTTCGGACTAGCTCGGGTCTCCCCTCCCCCCTCCCCCTCTTCGTAGGCCAACCTGTCACAAGGGCCTGTCGCCTGGAGTAGAGTGTCGCTCACAGATCGAGCAGTTTCCAGCAGCACCACGTGGAAGAACGGACATCGCCACTTCAGCTGTCGGGATGTGTTAATAATTTTATCAAATTTCACTTTTTTCAAGAAAAAATAATAAAGAAAGTTTTGTTTTAAAAGTCAAAGTGGCAATCATGCACCAAAGGACGAGATCGTGCCATGCTCTCGAAAAGCTCCTCTCGAGTTTTGTTTGATTCATAGCGTAAATGCTACTACATAAAGCATTGAAGTGAGTGCCTCTGTGCTCCTTACTATTGATTTGGCCATATTGTTTCAGGTGTCATGCTTCGTGCAAAGGGAAATTTGATATGCTATCAATCGAATAACAATCTTGGACCCTAGACTAGCGGTGTCGCAACCTCTTTTTGGCACTAAAAAAATGGCCGCCTTACTGCTCTTTCAAACAATTTTTAAATCGTTTTTTAAAATAATTTTATCAAATGTCAAACAATTCATTAACTTAATGGGAAGTGAAATAAATCTTCAAAGAAAATCATGCTTTAACCGCTTTAGAATTTCCTTTGAACAAAAATTATTCTAGCTTTTTTCGAGAGTCTCGAGTTTTAAGATGAATGAGCTCGTTTTGGTTTGCAAAATATTCAATTTGATTTCAAAAACGGTAGGCTTGTTTAGAAGAGTCTGCAGTTTTACGTGAAAGTGTCCAATTTGATTTGAAAGGTCCAGTCAGACGTGAAAATTGTGCTGTGAAAATCACCTTTGCTCTGCAGGCAGAGGCGCTTCCGCAGGAACAGCATGAGAAGCAGGTGCTTTACGTAAGTCTCACTTTTCGTTTCTTTCTTTTCTTCCGTAAACGAGAGCTACATATCTATGCTAGCGCTCTGAGGAGGACTTTACTGATTTGTTCGAGAACGGCTACAAAATGGAAAGCAACCGTTTTTACGAGGATGACGCACTGAGATAGCCCAAGGGAGTACATTTTTTGTAATTTTCTGCCTAGGAGAAGACATATTGTTCATATTGTTTCACTTTCCGTGCGTTGGCTCATTATCGTCCTCTGCGACTTCACGATCCCTCTCTTTCGCATCGCTCCTGTGAGGGTGAACGAATTTTGTTCATACCTCACACTAAAGAGTTATTAACCTAAGGGATAAACGATGGAGTTACTCAAACCCGGGATGCGCCACACAATCCACTTCTATAGCTGCCGTGGAGGCGATTTGCGGGCAAGTTTGGTTATACAATGGATTGCGGTGGCCATCCGATGAAAGATCAGCCTGGCTGCAGTTCATCGACCCCGAAGGGATGGGAGGCTTAATTGGCCTGGGCGGGAAATTAGAACCGTGAACCTGGTATCGGGTGCCCTTGACAGTCGGGACCTTCTCTGACTGAAAAGATCAGTACCTTAGCATGCATTGAACTCTGCTGTAACGATCTAAGCAAGTCGATTAACTTTTGGTCGCATTCTTTCAACGAAGGGCATCACTCTCGCATTCACTACCGAGCGAAGGGATGACTTCGCATTCTCAAAAAAAAAAAAAAAAGACAGAATCCACTAGGTCAGAAGCAAGTCCGCGCATTCGTTTCCTGGAGCATTATTGACCCTCGACAAAACTAGGTGGAGAGTTTACATCACCTATTAATTAGTCTATGTTTGGTAATGAAAATTAAAATAATTGCTTAAGGAGACGTTAGTACGTCTTTGTCTAGCATCACTTGGAGTTGTCCGGCTTGTTTGGCCCGTGCGGGAAATTCGAAGGCGAGGACGTAAGCGTAGGATGGCATTGTCCGATCGATAACGCGAAATGTTAATAAAATGAAAACACCTGCACTTTGCCTGGAGGAAACTCTAGAAATCTGAAAAACCAACGATAAGATGTGGTAACCACAAAATAATGACAGCACTTATACTATTATAATACTACTAAAATCTTATTATGAGCTGCAATACACTCAGTGAATTTGTACAATGCTAAAAATTTGCAGTTACCATATGTCTATCAGCATACGACGAGATCTATAAAATTATCGCCATACCATCGCGCTTTTACAGAATGGTGTTAGGCAAAGTAGAGAGAGAATAGCGATTCTGCAAAAACTGTGCAGCGAAATTAAAGACAAGTACAGAAAACGTAGAAGAGCAAGTCATAGAAAAAGAACGGATCGTTAAAATTGAAGAAGATGGAGAGGATTCGCAAGTAGAGAATGCGATCGGTGATGCTAGTGAGCTAATTTTTAAACAGACAGAAGCATGACGAGTTAAGAAATGCTCGAAAAGGAATGGGCAAAGCACATGGCTACATTTCCTTGAAAAATAGTTGAAAAGGAGAAGATCTTGACTTGCAAATTGTCCACGAAGTCCATATTATGCAGAGCAGCCTCTATAAACATTCTAACACTGCCAGTTTTGAATCAGATGCACGCCACTCGACAAGATCAGAGCAGGATAACGGCAAACAGAGGAGTCTTTTCTAGCGTTGCTCACTTCGAGTAGATAGGTGTCCGGTGCCTTCGTTAGACTTTTGAAAAGTCTTCCTCTTCGGAATTTAGAAGTAGCGGACCGCCTGAGCAGGTCGATCTACGAGTTGACCGCTTCTCCAAGATAGACCCGTACCTGAAGAACCTTAAAGCTCGCTTGACAAATAGCATCTGTCTACGATCCATTTGCCTGGATGATACTCGCCAGAAATGCAGGGAAAACATAACCATGTTAATGCTGACGCCGTTCGTAGCAATATTTTCCCATTCCTTATTCAGTTGCCGAAACGCGAGCCAGGCGAGAGATTTCCCGAGCTTCAGATTGATACCAACGAAGTACGACTTATTGACGCAAGAGTGGTCCGTCCTTTTGAGCATCATTTTAGGTTTTTCCACTGCAGCTGAAGTGATGGCCTATAGAACAATTTAATTTCAGTTTTCTACAGCTGTTTCAACCAGCAGTCCTTATCAATGGCGAGAATTTCTGAGGATGCAACTGCCATCCGAGAAAGTCTCAAAAAGAGTCTAGTAAGTCAAGCAAGAATACGGATCATCGAAAACCTTGCTGTCGAATGTCCATTCTGTCGTGCGGGGACAGAAAAAGTTGAAAACGAAATAAAAACGATAAAACATTGTTTGATTGCAATTTAGTCTTGAACTGGAACTTCGTGCTGCATCTGTTCTATGTAGATTGTCAGATGTCACCACGGTTAACCAACACTGCCAGCTTTAGCACATTTCTTATAATGAGCAAGTATTGAAAGAGCGGTGCTTAATAGAAGCACATATAGCGGTGTGATTTCCCAATATATAAGATAAAGTTGCAACAACAACAACGAATCCGTCATCTGCCGAGATTCATAGAAAGTCGGACATGGCAACTAAAATAAAGTTGTTAAAAAAAATTAAAATCCAAAGTCATCACCTTCGTCAAATTGTGAAGATTTCTCCGAGTAGCGGCACTCTATGATATTTCCTTGCAGTAACCTTGGAATGGGACCGAATATGGAAGTGACGTTTGCGAAACTTCGAGATCAAGGTCCATGGATGTTGTACAGATCGTACATCAGAGCCGACGAGGTGTGTACATACCCAGTATAACAAAGATTACTGCGACGCAGTACAGGTTTTGGGGGTGAGGAATTTCTCCGAAAAACATATCGATGGTGTCGTGACTTTCGTCTCGACTCTTAAAGGACGCAGAGTCTCTGCGCCCTCCTGGTCCCGCCGCGCACGCCTGTCGAATACGCAGCCTCGATTCGCTGCGACGAAGTATGAACGCGCGCGCGGGCTTCATTCTTCGCCTGCTGCCGCCGCCCCGGACGGTCGTGTCCGGTCGTCCTCTCTCGTCAACATCCGCAGGACGTCGCCGAAGCCGGAGTGAGCCGATTCCATCGCAGCACCGAGGAGCGCAGGGCCGAGCTGGAGGAGGATCTGCCCTGGCATGGACGCCAGGAGGAGGTAACCGCAGGTGCGAGGCGAGGGCCTCGTGGGCACACGCCCCAGGCAGGACCTCGCCGGACCCTAGCGGGCTGCTGTTGGGATTCCCCTAGTGAGTTAGGCGGGTGGTTGCGTGACTCGTAGTTATGTGTGTGTGTTTTATGAAGTAGTAATGTGTAGATAGTAAATCTGTATGTCTATCTCATGTCTGCGGGAGCTGCGGGAAGACGGGTGAATACCAACACCTTTATTGATCGCAATACTATAGGAGAAAGGGAAGGCGCAGAGACATGCGGGGAAGTGGGCGCAGAGTCGTAGGCGCCAGGGAGCTAAAGGCCATCGCAGTCTCGTCCCAATGGTTCGGCTGGGGCAGCAGGGCCCTACGTAGGTGGTGCCGCGTGGCTGGAAGGTAAAGAGCATTAGCGTGCTGTAAGTCCCCACCGATCTGCCACACACGTGGCCACGGGTCTGGACCACCGTTACCGATGCCGGTGGCGGCCAGCCCGGGGCACGACAGATGGGATCGTAATCATATAAATAATCCAAAACACTAACCTATCCACCGAACCTATGATTGTGAATTAATATAGGATGTCTGAAAAAAATGTATACACTAATTGAAAGGTGATAACTTCGCTCACAGTAAAGGTACTGAAGAAATTGAAGGCTCATATGAAAGCTTAAAAAATAGACATTTTCTGACATATGGAATGGGCCATGCGCTCGTCTGATATTTTACATTTTGCACTCGATTGATTGTGTTTCGCCGGAATACTTGCCATAATTTCTTTAAAAAGTGGCCGTGTTGGAGGATTGCTAAGTGGTGTAGGGCGGAGCCGGTCCTTGCCCGTGCTCGTCTCATTTCTCATTGGAGCGCGCCAACCTACCAGCTCAGTGCGGGGATCCTAATTGCTTATCTAGCCCTTCAGGTGGTGAGAACATGGATGCGTGTCTCCCTTATGACTACGAAGAAGTTGTGAGAGGGCAAATATTCAGGTAATTGGTTTTCAATACTAAGAATTGTTCAAAAATAACAAAGGAATCGTGCTAGCTTAACAAAGTCTGTATATACAGAAAAGATGAAAAAATAGAAATACATGCTAAGGCTGAACACCACTTTTTCGTATGGTAGTACCTCGTCAGAAGAAGTAGGCTTAGAAGAAGTATGTTGACACATGTTTTAACATTGCTTCATTGTTGGGCAACTTCAGATTCTGCAATAAATCGCTGCAAAATACGAATTAGTACAGAAGAAATGGAGAGTTGAGCGGAGATCGTTGAGTTGAGCAGAGACACAGATTGGAAGAGTACCTCACAGATTGGAAGAGTCGTATGGTAGTACCTCGTCAGAAGAAGTAGGCTTAGAAGAAGTATGTTGACACATGTTTTAACATTGCTTCATTGTTGGGCAACTTCAGATTCTGCAATAAATCGCTGCAAAATACGAATTAGTACAGAAGAAATGGAGAGTTGAGCGGAGATCGTTGAGTTGAGCAGAGACACAGATTGGAAGAGATCTGACGAAGCACTTAACATGTATGTATTGCAACAAATACAACGGCTAGCATAATATATGCGTACTGATGTGCAGAGAAAGTAACGACGGCTATAAACAAAAAGAATATGGACTGAGCAGTTTACCCTTTCTTAGATGGCTCCCATTGCCAGACACAATTTTTACAGAATTTTCACTCCCTACCAGTATCAGAACGTGTCAGATGGGCCCATGCTAAGCATACATTGGGGTTGGAACATCTCTTCCACTCAATGTCGCCCGTTTCCCCGTTCTCATCATTTGGAACACGCTTCCCGCAGACAAAGCAACTCTGCAGGAGAGGTCGCTCAGTCGAACATATTTTGCCTGCTTCTACGTCCAAGTTTTCGTCATCGACCTTACATCTTTGCTTCGTCCTTCTTTCAGAATTCAGCTTGCTCCTCTGCAAACAAAGTAAAGAAACGATCCAGAGATTTAAGAGGTTGAACATTAATAATAATAATGAGTAAAAGACTTCTAAAAGAACAGACTGTAATGCGGTAAGAGTAATGGGATTACCGAAGGCTTAGAAAAAACACTAGGGAGGTTTAATGGAAGGTTTTTGTGGACTTTACGGATGTACACCACTCTCTGGACATAAAATATGCAATGCTCACAGCTAATATTGAAGAAAGCACTTCTATAAGGTAGAGACTGTAAAAGAATAAGCAAATAACGGTTGCAGCTAGCTGAAGAATTGTTGAATAAGGATAAATTTGAGTGGTAGTAGTAAGTCGCCGTAGGTTGGCGCGCTCCAATGAGAAATGAGGAGATAAGAGTATGGCCAAGGAGCGACTCCGCCTTGCACCACTTAGCAATCACCGTGTTGATTGATTTGTGCTTTTTTGAAATTAAAAATTTAAAAACACACTACTGCCTTTGAAAAATGCAGGGTATCTTAAAAAATGCAGGTACTGTTTAAAGGTTCTAGCATTGGTATGAAGTTTCTGAAGATGTTTGAGACCCATGCAAAACGCAGGGTAACGAGATTTCTGTGGCGTGAAAATAGCCGAGATTGCGCCATACCACCGCCTAAAACCCTGCATTTCAAACTCGATTGATTTGAGCTTAACGCTTGTCACAATTTTGTTACTACTTGGCCACATTAACCTGTTCTTTCAACGTTTAGAACCTGACAATAATGTGAAAGGCACGCGGCATGCAAGTTTATTGATTTCACAATGTAGAATGAGAAATGAGCAGGAGCCAATTTTCCAAGACGGATTCTGTGGACTGATGAAACAACATTCAAGCTGAATGGAGGGGTTAATCGGCATAATAGCATCTATTGGATGACGGAAAACGTTAAAACAGTACAGGTTAATGAAGCCAAGCAGTAACAAGATTGCAACAAGCATTCAGCCCATGCACAATCAATCGAGTCTGAAATGCAAGCTTTTAGGCTGGAGCTTGGCGCAACCTCGACTATTTACACGTCAGAAAAATCTCGATACACTATGCCTTTATATAAGTCTCACATGTCTTCAAAAGCTTCCTAGCAGCAATGTTAAAAATTTTCAAATAGTACCTGCATTTTTAGGATACCCTGCATTTTGTTAAACTTCGAAGTGTGTTTTTAAATTCTAAACCTTAAAAGAAGCCCAATTTAATCCGAACGGACACTTTGTGAAGAAATTATGGCAAGCATTCAAGCGAAACACAATCAATCGAGTGCAAAATGTAAAATATCAGACGAGCGCATGGCCCATTCCATATGTCAGAAAATTTCTATTTTTTAAGCTTTTATAGAAGCCCTCAACTTCAACGGTACCTTTACTGTGAGCGAAGTTATCACCTTTCAAACAGTGTATACATTTTTTGAGTCACCTTGTAGAATTGAAATTGAACTGCGTACTTTCACGAGAAGCCAAAGAAGTGAAACATAAAGCAGATCCCCTCCGGGCCCTGTCAACAAGTCTTCTCCAACATTTCCACTCCCGCTGAGTCTGAAAACAATGACAAAACAACAATTAGGACCAGTGCAGGAACCGTAGGCTCCATCAACCTGTCCCCACCCCCAAACCCGAAATGCTCTTTGACATCTTTTCGGCACTTCACTGGCGGTTCCTACAGTGAAAAAGCTGCCATTTCAGCTAACCATGATGGATTACAAGGAGTGTAAGCTGTTCTATCTGCAGTACATGCCGCAGAATCTTATCAATAACAAAAGTTCTCTTTCGCTGCAGTACATCACAGACTGGCTAAGGTACGTGGTGCTTAAGTGAGGTATACATAGTTTCTTACACATGTCAACAAGACTAGCAGAATGGAATGAAATCAAACTAAACATCATCCATATCAGAACGAGCATCTTCCACTCTAAAATATAGACTCCGTGAGACGGTTAGAACAAATTCTGGTTCGAAGGAAATTTAGTATGCTATTTTTTGAAATTTTTAAATTCGCCTCTCCCAATACCTGAACGCAATGTTTGTGATTCTATGTGAAAAATTTCTCTTTCTTTATGAAAAATATTAAATTGAAAGTCGTTCAAAATTGCAAAAAGACAGCAATGATTCGGTACATTATAGGAAGAGATCGCTTTATGCACTCGACTAGGTTAACACAATTTTTATTTTTCAACGGCAGAAAACTTTGTTTGCGTGGAATATTCGGTACAACAACAACATAAGAAATAAATATTAAGTACAAGAACACACTTTCTTTTTTTTATGGCTGTTTTACGTAAGCAGCGTTTACGCTACCAATCAAACAAAAAAGGCGACTAGCTGAGTACATGGCGCGATCTCTCATTTTAATAAACCAAATGATTTTTGTACTTCTGAACTGTAAAACAAAATTTAAATTATTATTTTTTACTTTGATATAAAATTTTACAACATTTCAGATAGTGCTCTTTCACTGATTGGGGCAGGTGAACTAGAAAGTTCTAATAGAAATTCATGCCAAAATTTTCCTTGATCTAACGAAATTATTTCAGCTGCCTTGGAAAGTGTCTACATTACTAGTGTGGAAAACGTTCATTTTGGTTTAGAAGATGTTCAGCATGATTTCAAAAGTGCTCTCCTTGTTTAGGATAGGGTTCAATTTAACATGAAAATTGTATCTATGTATCACAGGTGTGCCCCTGCCGAGGATGAATGATCCTGTTGTTTCTCACTGCGTCCGTCGTAGTACCCTGCTCGAGAAGCGAGTTTACCCTCCCCTTCTCCAATTCTACCTATCCTATCCTACTATATATAAGCGAGAACGATCGTTTGTCTGTGGGTGAGTGAGTGCGTGTGTGTGTGAGTGTGTGTTTATTTGCACAGAAGTGCTGATGGAATGTGTTGGGAGGAAGTATGGGGAAGGGGGGGGGGGGGGTTGTAGTTGTCACCAGTTGTCAACTGTTGCAGTTGTCGACAGGCGTCCATGTTCATATGACATGTCACAAATGTCGCGCAAAGGACGTTCAGGTTGAGAAGAGGTGTCACCGATGTCGCGCCAGGGGTTCCGGACTCAGACGACGTGTCAACGATGTCGCGCAAAGCACGTCCGGCATGAGAAGGCATGTCACCGAAGTCGCTCATCAGGTGCCTGGATTCAGAAGAGGTGTCAACAACTTCGCGAAAGGCCTTTCAGATTCAGATTACGTATCACCGATGTCGCACAAAGCACGTTCGGGTTGAGAACACATGTCACCGACGTTGTTCAACTGGTGTCCGGGTTCAGAAGAGGTGTCACCGATGTCGCGCGAGGGTTCCTGATTCAGACGACGTGCTACCAGTGAAGGTGGTGCCAGCAATGGGGACCGGTGAGGGGGATCCAGTGAAGGGGGAACCGGGGAAGGAGGGGAGAGGGGTCCAGTGAAGATGGACCGGTAGAATGTTGACCAGTGAAGAGGGGACCAATTGAAGGGGGGACCGGTGAGGAAGGGGCCAGTAATGGGGACCGGTGGAGGGGAGGAGTGGTCCAGTGAAAGGTGGACCAGTGAAGCAGGGGGAGGGCTCCAGTGAAGGGGGGATCGGTAGAACGTTGACCAGTGAATGGGGGACCAGGTGAAGGAGCGACCGGTGAGGAAGGTAGCAGCAATGTGGACTGGTGAATGGGGGGAAGGGGTCCAGTGAAGGGGGACCGGAAAAGTGTTGATGAATAAAAGGGGACCAGTGAGGGTGGGACCAGTGATGGGGATCGGTGAAGGATAGGATGAAAAAGTGTTGATGAATAAAAGGGGACCAGTGAAGAGGGGACCAGTAAAGTGAGGTCCAGTGAAGGTAGGAGCAGTAGTAGGGATCGACGAAGGGGGAGGGGGGACCTGTGAAGGGTGAGCCGGAAAAGGGCTGGCAATAAAGGGGAACCAGTGATAAGGGACCAGTTAAAGGGGGGGGGTCCAGTGAAGGTGATGGACCTGTTTTGCCCTATTCCGCTATACCATTCTATAAGCAAAACCAGTTTTTTTAACGGATGAGAGAAGGCCTAAAAAGGAGAAGAAGACGTTCGGGGTGTTCTATTCTCGGGTTTGGGGCTAAGCCCCAATCAGACGTTTGGCAGCCGGCAGGCCGTTAAATGTCTGGTTGATAATACTTAAGAACTCACCTCGAAAAGTCACGACTTGGCTGCTTACAATTGTTATACAATTTCGGCTGGATCCTTTGGCGTTTGGGTGGAAGAAGCGCAAAGGCGCCTCCTTCGCCTTTTGATGGCGCTCTTTAGACTGCGTGCTTGAAAAAAATCCGATATTTGGGACCAGCATTGAATGATGTATCTGATCAAGCAAAAAACGCTTCATAAATGTTTGAAATTTTGACTCGTGAGCAATGTTCAGGATGTGACATTGGGTATAGTTATCTTCCGCGAGGGAGAGGGTCCGCTGCTCCGACAAAAATATAGGTAATCGAATATTCATTTTTTACATTTACTTGACGCTTTTTTATTGATCTAATTGGCCGTTCGATGTTGATTCCAAACATCGGATTTTTTTCTTCAAAGCACGCAATTTAAAGAACGCTAAAAGTTATCGCTTCAGGCGTTTTTTGCGCTTTTCCGCCTAAAACCAAAAGATGTAGTCGGTGTTGTAACCCCAGAAATTTCTCTTAAAGCACTCGGAGTTCCTCATGCTCTCCTTTTACTTGGCGAAAAAGCGTTTTTCACGCCTTTTTACGATAAGGTCTGGAGAGCAGGTGTGTGAAGCGCAGTCGTACGAAATGTCGGTTATCGCTTGCTCCCGATACCAGGTTCCCATTTCGAGGTTTTCCATTCGAGCCGATCAGACACTTCATCTCTCAGAGATCGGTGAATTATCCGCCTACCAGAATATGAAGGATAAAAAACTCCATCGCCATCGTTTGATCACCGGAGGCCATTCTATAGGCCAAATTTTCATTCAAATCACCTCACCGACATTACGTAGAAGTAGAATGCATGGCGCATCCCAAATAGCCTTTTATCCTTTATGTTTTTTAAAGGTTAGATAAACGCATAACAGTACACATTTGTTCCGCTTTGCCATTTTGCAGTGGACGCCTTTTTGTTTAGAAGCGTCTTGAGCTCCAACACGGTAGCTTTAATACAGTGGCGAGAGAACTCACTTCAGCATAGCATATCTGATGCGTGACGAGTTGGAAAGACGCCGGATGGGAATGGAAGCGTTTGGAGGGGGAACATGTTTGAGAGCTTCGAACCTTGGCATCGCACCACTTTATGCAACTCATCGAAAGTCGTTTGCCAAGGAGCAGGTGAGAAGCAAGACGACATAAAAGTTCGTGCCAAACCGTCACAAGTGTGCATTTGGCAGTTCAAAAAGTAACGTTCTATGCAAGGTTTTCAGATGAAAAACTTCAAAATCTGGCCGCAAATGATAGCTGAGGCCGCTCCCGACATTGTGAAGTCGATGAAACATCGCCTTTTGTTTGTCGAGAATGTCATTCGCTTTGGAGGAATGTCTAAAATTGTGAAGGTAGGCTCGCTACTAAAAGAGGCGAAAGTCTCACGTTTACAACACCTGTCTCGTTAGTAACAAAAGTTAATTATTTCAAGGAATTTATAAGTCAGAACCGTGAGTGGGTCGATGAACGGCTGAAACTTTCCGACATCTGCAAGCAGATTATCCTTGGTAAAAACCAAATTGAGTAAGTATTTCAGAGTGCGATTCTAAATATATGGCAACCGAAAAACTACAAGCCATATCAAGGTATCATTCACATAGCGTCCCTTCAATCAACGCATAATCATATTATGCGACCAACATAGACATACACAGCACAAAGATCTCATATGGATCGAAGATATGAAAGGAAAAATAAATTTACACTATGTAAATACGATCTCAACAGACAATACATACTTTCCTGTCAATACAATTCAGTTTTTGGAAGAATAACCATAGAGGTGAAATTGGAACAAAGCTCATTTTCATCATTTTCCACATGAAATCTCTTCTTCGAGAAAAGCCTAAGCTACTCAGATTCGCCTTTCTAGTGGCGCTACTGGAATCAGTGTTCTTGTGCGGTCCAAAAAAATAGGACAGGATTACGCAGAATACGTAAACGCGGATGTCTATTCTCATCTGTTAATTAAATTATTGTGGAATTAATCTTCATGTTTTTATGGCACATGTGGAAGCAAAGATGCAAATATCGCTCCTGCAGGTAGAAAGATATGTCGCTTCCACGACGTCCGAAAAAAAAACTTCGGAAAGTGAACAGTATTGATTGAAAGACTGCTACCGGAAATTGTTTATTACAAAGTGTCGAAAAAATGTGTTTTCAGGGAACTGAACAGAATCCGCCCATTCAATTCCGTCTATCAACTCGCCAGCGAGCTTCATGAACTGCCACCATCTGTCGGTCATGCAGTTCATTTCTGTCGCGCACTAAAGGACCTGACGTTGGTAATCGGGAAACAAGAGATTGTCAGAAAAGTTGGTTTATCCACCACAATTTCCTTTACCTTTTGCTCGTTCGCTCATACGTTGTTAGCCTTCATTGAAGGAATCCAAAAATGGTACGATACCGTTGCTGGTCCGACCCACACGCTACGAGTATAAACCCAGTCCGGTGACGGCTTATAAGGAGGCCGCAGGTATAGATCCGAACCAAACCTTGCTAAATTTCTATGTCGCTGTCGTGTGCATTTAGACATGGTTGAACCTCTACCGCTCTGTTTTCATGAAGCTCCACGTCGTGCTCCATCGCTGAACTCCTTGAGCGGTTTCAGCAGCGATAGTGCTGCTTCTACGGCCACAGAGGTTTCGACAGCATAGTTTAATTTAAATAATACTAACAACGTAAAGAACAACTTAATTGTTTAGGTGGTGTTGAACTCGAAACCGTGATAGTACACACTTTATGGACGACTAATGTTTCGGCGATGTCGCCTTCTTCAGAGTCTGAAAAGTCCAAACATATGTTGAAGCTACCAGGCCAAACCTCGCCACGAACCTTGCGAAAATTCAAAGACCCCCCGAACAGCAACCCTTCCGGCAGAGAGAGATGACAGCAGCACAACATTTAGAACACCCGAGAAACCCCACAAAGTGAAACTGTCTAAAAGGCGAGACTGAGGTAAGGGGTGAGCTCGCGGGTTATATAGATGCATTCCCCCGCCGATTCAACCTCGGGCTCTTGGCCTGTATCCAGAACCCCTCCAGGGTTTTTGAAAGTGACCCCAAAGTCGGAGCCGTTATGGTCAATCGGACAACGATCAATGCCGAGATTCATTGAGGGTCGAACCTGGCAGCAACAACTTAATGATGACATAATTTTAGTAATGAGTACTAGCCGTGTTATAGACAATGTTTACCATTTTCATTTTAAATTGGATACTACTCAATACACTCCAGAATGACCTAAAAGCAGCGTTTTCGCCGAGAAGATTGGAATTTTATGCTTACTAAAAAGATGTTTTGAGTGTGCATTTGCTTTACCAAAATGTAGGACGGACGTTTGTCTTTCTCTTTCCTTAGTTGATAACTTACAGCACAAGAGATTCGGAAATTTGTTTAGTCACCTAAGGATTGGCAGCATAACTGGAAGATGCAGACAATGCATAGGGACATGGAGCATAGACTGATGGACAGTAGCATACAGGTGAATTACATGAATGTCTTTCCTCTCCTAAGAAATTGACTAGCTCCAAGGAGCCTCATCAAGGAGGGCACCACCAATCTCTCATCCTTTGGTGTGGGCTGTCAGCCTTTGGACGTCTCTCATTGTCAGACTTCTGTTACTGGAAAAATGCATATGCAAATTCTATCGTTCCCTTTGTCATTGATCGTGACTAGTCCCAGCATGACTCGTCTGCATTGTAAAATGTAAATGTAAAATTCACATTATAAGCGAGCACTCAGGATGCATATGTTCTTCAGTTTTATATTAGCTTTCTCTAGTTTTGATCATTTTTGAGTTTTTATTTTTATTTTTGAGTGCCTACAGGGTGCTCCAAAATAACGTGATGAACGATTTATAATCATAACTGTGAAACAACTGACAAATTTACAAAGCAATGTATAAATAACAGCAATATACACATGGGCAACACTATATGTATTCTACCGGATTCGAAGTGCTCTCCTTGGCGCGAATACAGAAGCCAAAACGCTTGGTGAAGTTTTTGGCAATGGGCCGCATGTCATTTGGAGACAGTCTTTATCACTCCCGACGCAGAGATTGCTTCTGGGCTTCCGGGCTAGGGTACCGCTTGGTAAAGATTCTGTACTTCAAAATGGACCACGCTATGTAGACCGTCGGATTGAGATCCGGGGAATGAGATGGCCATAATGCAGACATGATCAAGTCCGGAAAATTTGCCTTGCATCATGCCTGCATGATTCTGTGAGCAGGGATTAAGTCTTGTTGAAACATCCACTGCTCATCTTTGAAGTGCTGCTGGGACCAGAAAAGTATCACAGCTTCGAAGATGTCCTGTCGGTAGACACCCTGATTTATTTTTACTCTTTCGTCCGCAAAAACCAGGGATCTTTCCCTAGGTGTAGGTTCCTCCTCAAACCATGAGCGCCTGCGGACTTTGACGGTGTTCGGCGATTGCGGAGGTGGCTGGAGCCTCTCTATGTAGATCAGATCCTGCCGTTTTGGTGGTTGTGAGCCTACTCCACGGTGAACAGCTTCTCGTCCATGAAAAGTGTTTGTTCCCAGCCGCGACCTGCGGCCCGCAACTTGAGCTTGCTGCATCGATTGAGCCGTTTGCGCTTATTTTTGTTCATCAGAAGCCGTACTTTGTGGAACTTGTAGAGCTTGAGTTCATGTTTCTTTCCCGCTACTCGATGCTGTGATGTGAGACTGACATCAATATCACGGGCGACTTTTTTCAGGAAACCCTCGAATTTGGAATATTTCGTTATCTGGAGAAAGTTGATCGAACACGTTAACGATGCCGCTTTGGGCTTTCCTTGACGATGAAGCCCTAAAATCGCAGTGCGATGGTCTGAGAAAAACCCTTACTGGGCCAACATAGAGCTTAAAACATTAACATGGACAGAAAAATACTCAGAAACAAGTGGCGCTACTGCGGCCATGCTGCAGACATTTTCGCTTTGGAGAACGTCGAACCTTCATCACGTTATTTTGGAACACCCTGTACTGTTGAGTTTGTTTGAGTCAAGAGTTTGCCTACTGTTCTTTGTTGTTGTGCTGTATTGTTGTGCTAGCGCGCCCTTTGGTGCATAAACCAATATTGTGGAGTTTTAGAATCCGCTAGAAGAGCGACAACTTGGTGAACTTGAAGCTTCACAACGAATCGCTGATGAGGTCGATCTACGAATTTCACAGCTAAAGTGGGTGTTTTGCGAGATCTACACCGACGGCCCTATCTCGACCGCCAAATTCAAATTTTTCTTCAAAAGAGCGATATCCTTCTTGAGCATATACACTGTATTGCAATGGCAATGGTGTTCCAATTAAGAACTCTTTAAAACTACTCTTTTAATCAGCTGGTTTATTTATTGCTCATACTTCTGGTCTGATTTGCAATCAGTCACACGCGTAAAAGACACAAACACAAACGCAAAAATAATATAAAAAATATAAAAATATGCAGCTAAACCAACCACAAAAGACTCTCCGGGTTAAAAAGGCTTAAACTGACACACAGACATGTTATCAGAACCTTCAAATTCCCCTATAAGCTGGCCGAGGTCCTTATGATTCCGATAAGAGCTATGCGATCATAAATGAATACAATTTTGTAAGTTTATTACCGGGAACCATTCCAGAAAAAAATCGAAAATAAGTCATTGTTTGAGGAAATTTCCTTTACAGATTCTTATAGCTAGCTTTATAGTTCTTAAACGCTTAGAAAATCGTTCAGATAAAAACGTTTTTTGAAAAAATGCGGGCAAAAATGTAAAAAGACCTACCTATTAAACATTTATATTATTTATCTAAAAATGTTTGGCAATATGGTATTGGAGTGAAATAAAAAAGAGCTTTATTTTATAAACCTTAAATTAACACATTATGTTAAATTTAGGACATTTCCTTCCCTTACACGAGCCACAGGAAAAAAAACGATGAAAAAGGTTTTTGTGACGGATGGATGATGGACGAACCATTAAAGTTTATTTTTGCATCTTCATCATGCTCATGTTTGTAAAAAGGGATGCGAAATTTTCCAGCCAACCAAAAAGCATTATCGCCTTCCAAGACACAATGATAAAGTGCTTTCTTCACCCTGATGGAGCCATTAACCCTACTTGTTCTTATAGTGACAATCGACTGTTCGAAACTGTTTTCGGTAGTAGATCTGATCTCTCACCATACTACCAGGAACTGCTCTTCGACAAAGAGGTTTGCTCTAAACTATTCTGCTCTAGATCACTAACAAAGCTCTAAACTACTTTAGAAATACGTTTTTCAGATTCAAATTTATCGAGACGTGAGGCAGACTAAAGCAATAAGCGCACAAATGGACCACCTGTTGGGTTCCATGGCGTTAGGCGATGATGACGGTCTTGAATTGAAGGTCTGTTGGTTGTTTTTACGACTGATATTTTAAATCTTAAAATTTGTAAAAATTTTATAAAACGGAAACACTATTATGCAAGCAAGCATCAGGCTTTGTTCTTACAGCTAGTTGTCAATTGGCGCAATGCGGCTCGGGAGAGGTGGGCGTCACCATGTAAAGCAGCTCTATACGGCGTTCTGTGTTGCACGGAAACAAAAATTTTACAGCACTGGTTTGTTCTGGCGGAGAGATGTTTCCTACACTGCCCTCAGAAAGGGGCGGAGCAAAGGACGCGCCGAGGACAAGATGTCCGGGTTCCGTTCATCACATGGATGCATCGCATTTTTAATCAATTCCCTTGACCTGGCTCTATCCTGTACAAATTTCGCTCTTGCTCTTGAGACAACAATCAGAATGTTGTACATCATATTTGGAGGAAAAGGCTTTCCAGCTGCAACGCCAAGGCTTTCTTCCTGTGCCGCCATATTGTTCAGTACTAAGGCGTCGTCCGCGTTTTCCGACAAGTGCAGCAAAATCTTAACGAGATATGCGACTACGACAACGCGATCATCCTCTAGAATGTTCTTCAATATAAGGAGAATTATTTGAACCTTTAAAAAGAGAGGACAGTGAGCCGGTTTTGCGCAGATAAGCCTTCAATTTAGAGACCACCAACTCTTGACCGGAATCACCCATAGTCTCTAGTTGTGACAAAAATTTAAAGATCCACCTCCTTCCCTCAACTATCTCCACAACCGAACTAGCTAAAAAATGACTTCGGAGTTCCCCATGACATGCGCTCCCCAATCGTCTCCTATCAGCTGATAGGTTTCTGTACGACGTCACGCCAGCTAACGACGGTCTCGCGCGCCGCAAACTTATACAAATAGGGCGGCGCTGGTAGGGCGAGAAGTGAACGAGCGCCCCACGTTTGTTCTGCCCGGATGGCGAACTGAGCTAGGCAATTCTGATGTCATTGGGCATTCATGCGCCTTCTTACCAAGGCGGATAACCATTTACGTAGTACAAGGTTACCCCACCACATCACCCCCGATTCGCTTTGTTCTGCGATTTTTCATATACTATTTCAATAGAGTGTCTCAAATTTTTTGGCACAGTGTAGAAGACCATTACTTTGCTTTCAGAAAAGTCTCTAGTTTTTAACGGGTATAGAAACAAAGGATAAATAAAAACAATAAACTTGTTTTCTTCCGTGCCAACCAGGTTTTTGTTATAAAATTATTTATTATTTTCCCCGACGCTTCGACTAGCTCGTCTTCTTCAAGGTCTGAAAGAAACTTGACACTTCTCCATCCGCGAAGCCACTTGTGTCAGAAACAACGTGTCCCCCTCCCTTGCTCAGTGTCAACCTTTCCCAGGAAGGTCATGCAGAAAACCCAAACCTAGTGAATAAACTCACCGATATTCCTCCAGCGCAGGAATACCGGTTCAACTGGTCACCATGGAGCAGGTGGGGAGCACCGAGGCGGTCGATTATATTGCACAATGCGATAGAGGTCAGAAAGCAGGTAGCAGTATATGCGAAGCTCTCACAGCTCGCACAATTGAATAAAAGACGAGAACTCGCTTGTAATTGATTTGATTGATTTGATTTGGGTTCTATGCCTGACTTTCCTGAGACTGGATGATGCTGAGCAAGGCGGGGGAGACACGGTGTTTCTGACCCAAGTGGCTTCGCGGATGAAGAAGTTTCGAGATTCTTTCAGGCCTTGAAGAAGACGAGCTAGTCGAAACGTCTGCCGTAATAATAAATAATTTTATAGCAAATCTGGTTGGCACAGAAGAAAACAAATGATAAGAAAATGCCCAGGTTTCAAGAACGTCGAATTTAGAATCTACTAAAACAATGAACATTTTCTGACACGCAAAGAGATCAAGAGTAGTGACCATGATAGCAATTAACAAGCATTTTTATACAGGGTGGTAAGGGCCTCATTTTTCACGCAGAAAAAACTTTTTTGAGGAGCAGTTCATCTTACTTTAAGAAATTCTATAGCTGAGTGAACACGTGGGTTTATTTATTGAACGATGCACTTATAGTTGGTCGACTATGTGTTCAACGAGTTGCTGCGTATGGCTCCGGAGTGCGGAAAGGATCCCTACGAAGGGTTTGTTAGTAGAACTTATAGTTTAGAGTGTCCTAGCAGAAACTGGAACTATGGCTAGAATTCCCGTGAATGAGAAAGTAAGGAACTGTATGTGGGTTTCCGTTGCCATTGACACAAAATTATTTAATAATGTGTTTATTCATTATATTTACAACCAGAAGTGGGCTACCAGGGGCTACATTCAGCAACCGCTTTAAGCTGTCTGATGGTGAAAATACCGCTAAATATGACATTCATCAGCACCAGGTTTGGCAGTATTTTCACCGTTAGAGGGCGGTAAGCGGTTGATCTGGCCCCACCCAGATCGAAGGAAATCAACAAGACTGACAAGGGACGTATGTGAAATTACACAACGATTCTCAACAACACCTATACAATCTTGTAGCGTATCTCACAAAGAGCATAGAAACGAAGCTTTTTTATTCTGACTATTGGGTGGTACCAAAGATCACAACAATTTGTGACAACACATGGTCAGGAGCTCGGAGGTACGCATCCTCCAAAATGCTGGTTTTGCCACGCTCACTTTTTATCAAATTCGTGTAAGCTTTTCAATATCAAACCAAATATGAACCAAACCCAAGCACACGGGTTCACCTGTATTACCTGTCGTCCCGTTGATCATCGACTTGCTCGAGCTTCGAACGTCGGCGAAGCTCGGAACTCCGGAGGCCTTCTCTCACTTGCGTGAGTCGTGTCACTCCGAGCATCGTCCTCTCGATTCCACGCTGCGCGACGCTGATCGCGTGTTCCTCCTGCTTTCGTATAGCCCAGGTCTCTTAGGCGTATGTTAGGGCAGGAAGAACGGTAGAGTCGAAAAGGTGGGCACGGAGTCGGACGTTCTTCGTCTTCTTCGCGACTTCTTCGACGCTCTTGAAAGCTCCCCAAGCCGCTCTTTTCCTCCTGCTCAGCTCTGGTGCTAGGTCGTTGGCCATGTTGACTTCGCGACCCAGATACACATAGCTGGAGCATTCGGAGATGTTCGTTCCGTTGAGCGAGAATGGGGCATCAGAAACTTGTCCGTTCCTCATGAACATCGTCTTCGTAAAATTCAGCTGCAGTCCACGTTCCCGCATACACGATCGAAGTCGGCCAGCATTCGCTCCGCCTGGCTGATGCTCGGTGTTATGAGCACGATGTCGTCAGCGAAGCGAAGATGGTATAGTTTCCGGCCGTCGACTTTCATTCCCATGTCTTCCCATTCTAGTTCGCGCACGACGTTTTCGAGGGTGGCGCTGAAGAGCTTCGGGGATATGGTATCCCCTTGTCGAACCCCTCTCTTCACGTCGATGACGACGTCGTTGTAGAATGGTGAGATCTTGGTCGTGAATCCACTGTACAGCTCTCGAAGGACTCTGATGTACTGAGTAGGAACGCCCTGGGTGAGCAGGGCTTCCATGACCGCTTCAGTCTCGACGGAGTCGAATGCCTTCTTCAGGTCGATGGTCGATGACAGCGGCAGCTTGTACTCTCGCGACACTTCGATGAGCTTCGTAATGGTGTGTATGTGGTCGATCGTGCTGAATCCTCTCCGAAATCCTGCTTGCTCGCATGGCTGTCCTTCGTCCAGCGTTCTGCTGATCCTATTCAAGATCACTCGAGTGAACAGCTTGTAGACTACGGACAGCAGG
Source organism: Heligmosomoides polygyrus bakeri (assembly GCA_947359475.1). Lineage (NCBI taxonomy): Eukaryota > Metazoa > Nematoda > Chromadorea > Rhabditida > Heligmosomidae > Heligmosomoides > Heligmosomoides polygyrus. The sequence goes on from OX375868.1 coordinate 19,311,471, forward strand.
CAGATGCACAAGGGTTAGCCCAGTGGTTTTCATTCCTATCGAAACCGCTGCAAGTGAAAACGAGTTTACTAGCGACAATTTTTTGTCATTTTTACACCACCCAGTGGGCATCGTGAACTTTGTTTTCAACGAAGAAGATACTGTAGACGAACTGTGAATGCGCCATCTTTTCCTCCTGTCTGACAGAGTGAGGCTTAGCGGGTGAGAAAGTCATGAGCAAGTTGCGGCAAGCTGATGTAATCTCATTTTTTTCGCACAGAGACTTTTCTCTATAAGAGGTTCAAAAAATCTTTAAAAAATCGTTTTTTGTGATGCTTTATAATAAATAAATAGTAAAACATTCAAATGGCAATGTATTCAATGTAAGGGACGATTATAAAATAGAAAAGGACGGGGACGATTATAATACAGAAAAGTTCTTCTTAGGTTGGCTATTACAAACGGCTGGAAAACAATGATCGATCAAGGGCTACTCAAGGAGAAGAGCAAAGAGCACTTAAAGATGGTGGTGAGACTGAAGCCGATAGTAATTTTTCTAACCGTTTCCATAGTGCCTTTTCAACGGCAATCGCTTTACGAGCTTTATTTTTTCTTGATAGGCGACAATGCTTAAATCTTAGTTATTAGCACATAATCGAGAATAAGGGCGGAAACCTCCATGTTTGGAAATAAGATCCTACTCCTTTATAGGATAAGCTACTTGTATGACAATTGATAGGAGCGCAATGCTAAAGGATTTCTACATTGCAGCTGTTATGTGGTTCAATTAAATTAAAAAATTTCTCCTAATCAAATTGCCAAATTTGGTTGCACTGCTTATGGCTGTCCATGCGATTTGACCGCTCACGAGTTTTAGGTGCCCATTAGTAAAAATTTAACAATTCTGCCATTAGCTTTCATTGGTAGAGATATGTCAAATATTGTGTGCTATCGACAAGACGATTGTTTTTCTGCCTTGAAGGAGTTGAGTTTCCTTCTCCGTATGCTCTGCATTCCTTGGTGTCCTCTCTCCGTGTTTTTGTTGGTGGGGGTTGAGAGGACGATGGTGATGCTGTCGCTGAATGAGCGCGATGTGAGTTGCTAGGGTTGGGTTTGTTAACCACCTATTGGTTTTCATGTCTCACTACGTTTTCCCACCAGGCACCTTGCCGTGGTTCTAATACAATGGAAGTCTGGAGCACCATCACTTTGACATAGTTTATTTACTGCCAGGTCTTCAAGTGCCTCAGGATCACTATCATAATAACACTGCCAGTTTCTGGCAGCTTGTTTCAGGCATCAGGCAAAAGTGCTGTCTCTCATAAATATAGATCTGGCCTATGGATAGTCATTTTTTACTCACTATATAGCACTTATTACCCATTTATTTTTTCCTTTATTGAGGTGCATTATGAGACCATAGCATATCACGAGCAAGCTGGTCTGATTTTCTGTAGTGCTCATGTTACTTGTGGGTTGGCTGTGCTACCCTTCCTCTGGTTATTTTCTCACTTTATAGCGCGGGTTCATAAATGGTGGGCCTTTCCTTAATGCTCTTGATAGATTTCTTTTTAGTGCTTTCGCTGTCTGTAAGTTGTATTCTGATTTTTTTCCTATTCCTGTTAATTTTTTTCTGGGCAATGTTTTCGCGGCTTTATTACGACCTTTGTTGGCTGTTTATGGATGTTTAATAATAAATAGATAAATTGGTGAATGTTGGAACTGCGCATAGCAGTAGGATGTAGGAACGAACAAGCCAATCACAGCAAGCCGAGTACCGATCGAGGGTATATGTGACAGCTAATTAGGGTATCCTTCGTACACACTCTCAGAAGCGCACGTCAATTGGAGGCGAACATATTGGCTAGCGCATGCCCACCTCCCACTGCGGTACGCATTTCCGACATGTATAGTCAAATATAACATTTAACTTCTATTAGGCCATGAACCCCAAACGATGTCGGTCTCGACAGGAATAGATTTCTTTCAAGACCTTCAGCTTAATCGCTTCCATGCTGATATCAACGGTCGGCTCATACCGTTATGCGGGTGAATGCTGATGGGTCCCACGAGGTACGGATGTTACGTTCGTTCAAACAGCGCTGGTGGTGTAATGACGTGAAGTGTTTCTGCCCGGTCACAGGAAACGGGTTCGAGTGCCGCCTGGCGCTAGAGTTTCGATCTCAACAAAACATCCTAATGAGATGTCATAATCGTTTGAAATAATAGGACGAATGCGATGGAAACCGCTTGATTGATTGATCTAAAAAATTATCTCTGGACCTTCTATTTTTAAAGCAAGGAAATTTTAGTTTTAAAAGTCGGTAGAGGCGATATAATACGACCTTAACACGCTTTGTTCTCTACGTTCTAGATATCATCTCATCACTCCTGGGTGAATTCCAACTTTCTCTCTCGACAATCTGTTGTGCCCAGATGTGACCAACAGCCTCATGATGTGACGGCACTGGAAGAGCTACCCTCTCTAACAACTGCATCTGTAAGTGTATGTGCTTTCAAATGAGTGCCATACCTCAGAAGAAGCTATTCCAGAACGCACCTGTGTGTTACTTCTGGATATTGACCTGCGCATTTCTCTGTGTTGTGTGTGCGATTATTGTTGGATTTTTAATCAAGTCTCATTAGTTCTTACTCTGTGATGTTAAAAATCCCGAAAAAGTCATCGAATTAGAAAGAGTATATTGTTAAAGTTCAATAAATGTTGTTTCTTACGCAGGTTTACAGTTCTCAGGTTTCTTGATGCCACTAAGTCGTGGTTCTCTTTTAATTTGGCCAAGAATACGAAGGAGCTATTTCCTACCACCTTTTGATGGAAGTATGACACCTCCACCTGCTGATCAACACCACACCATCTGCAGCAACTGACGCGATCACAATAGTTGTCTGCCAATCGGCCACCAGAGAACACGACAATAGCTGCTTTTTGGAATCCTTCAAAGATTGCACCATGATTTCGGCCAGTATTGATCTTGTTAATTTAAACGAATGGGTACGTACTATATGATAACAAGCGATACGAAACCCAAAGTCGACAATTGACACTGTTTCAAGTCTATGGTGATATAGCTGGGAGGAAACTCTCCTTTAAGCTCCGAACAAACGTAACGACATCTAGCGAGCTCAGGTCGTGATCCAATTCGAGGTCCAATTGCGCACTGCCAAGGTTCAAGAGCCTGCAAGTCATAATTCTCACTCCATGCCATATGCAAAACATCTATTCAAGAAGTCTAGACAGGAAACCATGTTGGTGCTTTGAATTGCATAAGCTTTCAGTGAAGAGTAGGCCGATGTAAAGGTATAATTTCGCATGTCATTATCCTGCACTTAGAGATTTTATGCTCAAAATCGGGTATAAACAGAACCAAAACGCAAAAAGAAACATGACTCCCTCCATCTGACAATGATGTCCAGGTGTATCAGACTTTTGCTCAGGTTAGCATCCTTCAGGCAGCAGGATCTTTGCTCAGGTTAGCCTCCTTCAGGCAGCAGGATCCTCACGGAGGAAGTTTCCGCTGCCGCATCATCAACAATAAGAGGGATGTGGAAGTCTAGAAAGAAAGAAATCAGGACGCCGTCTTAGAATTTTTTCCATTACGTTTACGAAAAATTTTCCCTTCACTCTGTTTTACAACTCGCCAAATTATTGAATATTATTCTGGAACATTTCACCCAAAATATGTATAAGATATGAACGGCAGTCTGCATACACCGAAGTTTGTCTAGAATTCCGCAGTGAACATGGCCGATGTTGATATCGGTGGCCCCACTGGCAGAGAGCATCGCCTAATAACAGAGCTGCTAACCGACCTATGGGTATCCGAGAGTCGTCTAGATGTTGCCCACCCACGGGAAAAGTGGTGCCCTACGTGTCGAGCCTGTTTTTAGCCTACATACCGTGTTGGTGGAACTCCAGCCGGCAGCTGGCCCTTCCCTTTATCTCCTGTCATCTGACTAATTGCGTCCCGAACGCAAACGGAAGAAAACCCCAATCCCAGAAAACCATGCCCGCATAGAATTAAAAAACATACATAGACATCGCAACCTTAATAAATGAGGGACTAACCCGATTCCTCTAACATGACATAGAGTAGTCGATAAGGTTTATTTCGATACGTGTTGAGTAGTGAATACCATGCACTCAGAAGGGATGGAGGTAGTAGATTAGGCGTCCTCATTGGCAGTATCTGCTGAGGTTTCTGAGGCTGTGGGGGAAGCTCGTTCGACCCATACCCTCTTTTGTGCAATTACTCTTATTGTACATGTTTTGAGTTGGGTACGAGGCCCATCGAAGCCCATCCGGAATGGAAGACGGGAGCGCAGGTCGGCAGACCTCGTCGCTGGAGCGCAGGACGATCAATGCAGCGCGCGAGAGTCGAGCTAGGCAGCACACACCGATCGATGTACCGACGTAACTGATTCTCCTATGCTACCAGGCCGACTGAAGGCGCCACATCGGCAAGCCGCCGTGGGATACAGCGTACCCGCGTCAATAACAGGAGAAAGAAGTGATCGCGGGCGCGACAGCTAAGAAGATCGTCCTTGATTCCATGTAAGTTCGACTGCTCCTGCTTTACATAATCAGGAGGCACAACAAAGCAAGCGATGCAGTAAGATTGATATGTGACGTAGTGGGTCCTTTAACTGTCTTCTACGATACGGCAAAAGTACGGTTCCACAAGTGGTTCGCAACTTGGTGACCAGACAAAAAGCGGGTTCTCTAGGCAACGACATAAAGGCGCCAGAGACTGGAGAATTAGGGATGCCAAAGTCGAAACCGAAACTACGTTCTCCGAAGGCAGTGCTCGACGATTGGTGGAACTTCAAAAGGATCATTCACTGGGAGCTGCCTCCAGCAAACTTTAGTGTTACCGTCGAAATCTACGGCAAGCAAATGGATCGCGGTAGCTAAACGTCGAAAACAGGGCAAGACCTTCTATCTGCACGACAACCCTCAACGTCACAATGCGAAAAACATCGATAAAAAAACTCCAAAGCATGGGATGACATGTACTGGCCCAGCTACCACATTAGCCAGGCTTGGCTCCAACAGACTGCCATCTGTTTCGCTCGCTGCCTAACGAGTGAAAGTTTAACGATATGGAACAGCGCAAAAATTGCATCATCACTTTTTTCATCAAAATTCTAGGATTTCTGTAGAAGCCGTATCTGAATGCTACTATATAAATGGCAATAGAAGTTGTTGCAAGCCGATTGCCCCAGTGCAGCTGTAGTGCTGCATACACGTGGGACCTTAACCTGCCCCATGGGGCATCCGAAACTGCCAAGGCCTAGTACCTGAGTGTATTGGTCCCATACCCTTAAGTATTCCTTCCGAAGTGGGAATTCCTCGGGTCCGTCCCTTCACTCCCAACTGCATTGAGTCCTTCCAGCCCTGAGCTGCAGCCAGCACGTTACCGTATTGAGACACTACCCGATATGAACTGATTGCCTGGTAGAGAATGGCATTGCCCACGCGACGTTCCTGCGGAGGGCCACGCGGGCTTCAACCATGACACTCTGTCCCTCTGCAGGGACCCCTCGTGGGGATTATACAAGCGTAGCCAATGAATCCACAAATACACACGATAATACCGACAATACCGAACAACTTTAGTGTATGAACTGATTCACCACACTCCCTCGATTCGCGCACTAAGAACTAGCATAGATTTATTACACGGCACGATGCCGACATGGGTGGAATATACGCGAGAGTCGATTACGCAATATGGGATAGGAAGTATAGTCGGACAGCGTGGAACGACAATTAAGGTAGAAACGCAGACAGCCTAGGCGCTTCACTGTAATGGTTAACTTGGCGCTCTGAGCCCCGACGACCCTTCTAGGCAGGGTCGCCATCCATGCGACTAGGAGTCGACGCTAGGAGAGGAGGTGTGACTGTGGCCAGGCCTCGCAGGATATCTCTGGCTGAACTGAATAGAGAGCTGACGAACGGGCGACGCCTCAAAGGCGCGTCCCCACTCGCGGTCGGTGCAGGCGTAGACTGAGCCGCCGACTATGGGCGAATGGGTAAGGCCTGCTCAAGTGTGCGCGCTCCGCCTCCTGGATCGATGCCGGGGGAGGCGGGGGCAGGCACACCTCATCGGAGTTCATCGGAGCGTGGACGCCTGCGGAAGACCGAGAGGCTGCGAAGGTCGCGAGTCGCAACAGTAGTAGATAAAGGTGGTTCATAAATTTGTTAGATGTTGATTGTGTCGACAAAGAGTTAAATACACTCGAAACAGTTTTTAAAGTGGCTGGAAACTTTTTCACCGATCTATTGGAAAGGTGTCGTCTTTTCCGTGTAGCTTCCAATAGCCTCCAGTTTATTCCTGTATCAAAATGCATCTGGGCGTCTTTGCATCAAAATGTACGAAGAGCCTAAACCGCACTCCACACATTGCCTATCAAGTTAAGAAGCGTGCATCTAGTCGTACAGGCACAAGACTGCCAGGCTGAAGTTAACTATCGCACGCGAGCACAGAGTGGAAACGTCAGAAACGATTGCAGGTAAAGTGATTTAGAGCGGAGGTTTAGACGTGCTGTTGTGTAGTGTTTTCCAAAAAAAAATGTAATTTTGATTGCCCCGATGAGTACATACACTTCCAGAATTATTTGAGGAATGATAAACGAAGTTGCGATCTGGGTCTGTTACTGTTTAAGTATAAGTATAAGTTTATTACGCTGCTTAAGGCAAACGTCATATACATGAAAACAAACAAAAAAAATAACGGACAAAAACATACCAAGAAATGAACAACAACATACTAACCAAGGAAATGAACATTATAATAAAATACTAACACAATAATCACTATGGCTTCAAGATGAAGTTCGAGGCTTTACGTTTGAAACATCCCAGGCTGATGGGGAAGGGAGCGTTCTTAGTAAGTTTCAGATACATAGAGCCAGCTCTGTTTACAAGAAAATTGGCCCTAAGTGAAGTCTTAGCTCTATCAAAGGCGATTTTGTTTTGTCCACCACGAGTGATAGACGGAACAATCCTGAAAGCCCTGAGGTCCAACTTAACTTCCCCTAATATGATTTTGTGTACCATGCAAACATCAAAAAGATCCCTTCTTGAACTAAGAGAGAAAACATTGAAGTATTTATTCCTAATAGACGCTCGGGGTATTCTAGAGTAGAAGAAACCACCAACTCTTATAAGAAGTTTCCGCGTAAAGTTATTCTGAACTCTTTCTAAAAGAATTATATCCTTCTTTTTATGGGGATTGAAAACAGTAGTCCCTGACTCCACGATCGGCCTGATGTAAGTAGTATAGGCTAACATCAGTACGTTTCTATTGTTTGTTGATAAACCCTTAAAAATGTGAAACGTGCGAGTTATCGCTTTACGTGATATTTCCTTATAGTGTTCACTAAAATCAAGCTTATCATTGTACAAAAAGCCTAAGTCCCGTATTTTATGCAGTCTGACAATCGGATTCCCCTCAATGTTATATTCCAAATTATTATCAGATGAACCCAATCGTAAGTGAACCGTTTTTTGGGGAGCAAGCTTTAACTTCCACTCTTTCGACCATTCTACCATTTTATCAACAGCGTCCTGTAAAAAAATACACATCTTGAGAACATGTCACTTCACGATAAATCTTCACGTCATCTGCATAAATCTTACATTTGACGCCATTTGATTGCAGCTTAGTTGGCAAATCAGAGATAAATACGTTGAACAAAATAGGTGATAAAACCCCACCTTGCGGAAGACCGCTGGTGGCATTACGAGATTGAGAAAAACTCGAACCTACTCTGACTTGAAACGTTCTACCACTTAAGAATTGTTCTATCCAGTTGACAATTGTGTGATGAAATTTAAGCTGACGAATCTTGAAAAGCAACCTCTTGTGGCTGACAGTGTCAAAGGCTTTCTCAAAGTCAAAATATATCACATCACACACATGTTTGTTGCTGTTTGAAATACTGTTTTACGCAATATCTAAGCGACATAACGCTGATTCTTCATGAATATTTATTCAGAAATAAAGACACTGCAGGGGCACATATCAGTTGGTTTTCAGTGGCGAATAGGACTATCTAGCTACAAACGAGAAGCTTCTTTAGCATTTCCACTCCAGTTTAGTTGGACCAACAGTAGAAAATTATGTCTTCTTCGCTATCGTTGGTTTCTTTTCAGCTATCTTTTCTTTTGTCATCATCGGTTGGGATGGAGTAGCTGCAGAACGCTGTGTCGTTGTAGGCAATATTGCTTTATTTATGGGATTTTTCTTTGTCTCCAACTTCTTGGGCTTATTTGTGGACGTGACTGATGTTCTCAGTCCTCCAATACTCGCGCTCCTCTTCTGTTCTTGATATGATTTTTTTGTTACTTTTCCACTGTCGTTCAATGTCGACTGCTGCTTAGAATTGGGGAGCGTTTTAGTAATGGATGGCTTTGGTTCTTTCGTTCCAGGAAGTATGTTAGGCGAGAGCACATTGCTGAAAGTTCAGCTTATCAATACGACTGAAATGTGTATAAACAAACACAGTCTATGACGCCTATAGACTCACCACGCCTCGACATACATGTTCTGGTATCGAAAGACTGCACATGCCAGTGTTTTGAAACGATTTGACTGCAGCTGCCATTCTTTGCTTAACTGGAGTGCCACAGATCCCTTAAAAAGTTACTTTTGCAACGCAAAACGTCTCCTTGATTTGCCTGTCAAACTTTAAGAAAGGTTTCGTGAACTAATCAAATTCATGCCACCAGTTTCAGGTGATGAACAAAGGATAAGCGCTCAAAGTGGGCTCCTCTATGATAGTTTGCCAAACCCGGTTGTCGATAGAATGTCATAGGAATTTCAACTATAGGGATACCTATGCTTTGCTTCACTATAGCAGCTACGGAGGCCAACAAAGAACATGATCGCCTTAAAAGGGAAGGAAGTTGAGCAAAGAATTTTAAAGGGCTGCAGTCACTCTCATACTTCAGAACCCTGCTTGCGGCTCTCCCTTGGAAATCTATCCTAACAAGTGCCTCTTTTAAATCGGTAGCAGGGCTCGGTGAGGCTGGATGGTGATCTTTTCCGATGGTGTTGTACATACATCTCGTCGCCGAAAAAACTCGCGACGATTAGTCTCGCAGAGCGACACGACAACGCGGCGGCTCATCGCCATGCAAGCAAGTGCGACATGATCCGTGTAGGACGGCGCTAAACAGCGGGCGTGGTCAGAAAAAAAGTATACATTGCGGATCCGTGAAGACATCGATGTCGACTACTCCGTCGCTGCACCTGAATATGAGAATCTGACAGCATGATAGCATCGCCGCGTTGGATATGAATGAACCGGCTCATCATGATGGGATCCACGTCCGTACGCTAGTAGAGGTCACATAAAATACAGTTACTCGCGTTACCGCTGGCGCTTCATGCCGCAACAGCAGTACACTATGGCATGAAGTCTCTACAGTTCCTGTTGAGCCTCGAGGAGAGAGTAGCGAACTGTTCATGTTTAGTCTCAAAACGCTGAAACGAGGCATGACCAATAGTGACATACGAGGAGCAGTTGCTCAGCTACTCAGATAAAGAATCGCGGTCACTGAATGACATTTTTTCACTCACTCTCTTTAAAACAATTTCGAGGTTCCTTCTGACAGCACTTCTAACAGACGATGGCCTGAGTAGGAAGTACGATGGTCTTGTATAAGGGCGGTAGTTAGGGAAGCTGTACGGATTGTAAGAGTAGCGACGTGGATAGGACCATTGGGCACTAAAATGTAGTGTTCCAGGCACCTCGATCAATCGTCGGGACATCGTAACTTCAAAAATTCAAAAACAAAACCTTCACGGCTATCACTTTATCGCCCACCTACAGAATAGCACAACTGCAGTGACAAAGAGCACAAGACGGCGCATGTTTGGATAAGTGCTTTTTGCGTAGGGTCCAGCGCATTTTATAAAACGCTGCGACCTTATTCTCATGCCATTAGGCGTGCAGATGCCTTCCATATCCAACGCGATATCGCGTATAGCCATTATATCAATTGCACATTACCATCACCAATGCTGCGAAGACTGAAATAGAGATTTACAGATTTGACAAAGTGTCCAGTTTTAGAAAAGAACGTGAGACGTTTGATTGCGACAGAAGTCAAAGTAAAATTACAGGACACTCAGAAAATGTTGAACGAGCTACTATGAGCTCCAAAACAAGTTACTTGCGACTTATCCCTAGCGATTAACTAACTTGCAAGGTTGCACCCAGAAATTTTGAGCTTGCACGCAACTAACTGCAGTGCCAGCTTGCAAAAAGCTTTCGTGCCAGCTAATGTTTCGCGCCTAATTGGTTTGAAACATTACGCACGCGTCCTCACTGGCAGCGCGTGAAGAACCGTACGCGCGCGGTCATGCGGTATATCTGTTCAAACCGAAGCGGCCTCACTCCTCCGACGGTGCTCTGCCGAGTCGGATTGTCCTGTCATTCCTTCTGCCGCTTTCCTTATTCCCTCTTCTCATCCCTTTTGGATCTTGCATTGCTTCTTCTAGAGCTCGAGCTCTCTGTTTTTCAGTAGAAGTCAGGGGTTGAATTTTCGAAGTAATTTAGAGGATTTGAAGTAGCTCACATGTTGTACGGTTCATAATACGTTTGTTCTCATACAGAAAAGCATATCAATTCAACTATCAGTACCAGAGTGAGATCGAGTAAACTATACAGCGTGGTGAGTACGTATACATCATAACTAGTTATAAAAAAATTAATAGAAATGGAAGTATAGATTCTAGTTGTTTTGCCAATTTCTAATTTTGTCATCGGAACCCTCTATCAGTGTTGAAGTCATTCCAATGTGAATGAAGACTTTAAGCAAGTCAAGAGAGGGTTGCATACTTACGATCTTTTATAACAGAACCAGAGAACTAGAGAACCCAAAACATGCTGACCCCCAAAAAAATTAATAGAAATGAAAGCCTCCCCCCCTCCCCGACCCTATTTATGCCCTTGTCTTTCTTTAAAAATGTAAAATGTGGACCACTGAAGGCATAAGTTTAGCGAAATATCATTAGAATAAGTACGACTTTGAATAGAAAGGAAATGTTTTTTTTTCGAGAAAAGTAAAGAGGGCGCTAGTTTGGAAATGTTTAGTCCCATGTTATTACACATCCAACTGCTTTATGGGATCCATTCTAGCGGGGGGAGGGAGGTTCACTGTGAATGTGTGCAGTATTGCGTTATTCTCTGGACAGAACTGCTCACATTCCGTCCGCGTCTCGCCGATCAGCGGAGCACTTTGCTGTTGGATGTGTTTTCAGTCATTGATTTCTACAATGGTCCTCGTAGTTAGTGAAATGTCGGTCCGGTTTAGCCTTTTTGAAGGGAACTTTAGGCGGATTATCAAAAGGTGGCGTTTGCTACCTGTTGCTGATCTGCTAGTGAGATTGTCTAGCCTGGGAACATTTTCTCCTCATCCTTGTCTGGCACTTTTTGCAACTACAATCCCCTGATGTACCTGACAATACATCTTTAGTCTCGTCTAACAGCACAGCTTTGCCCTTTACCTTTGATGAAAATTTAGGAAAAACTCTAGGTCCCGCCGACTGGTTAAACGGCTCTACTCGCGCGCCGTTGTCTGAGCTATTACGGCTAGCAACTTCGTTCTATCTCGCCTACGAACATCTCCGTTATTAAGCGTCACATTGTGCCATAATTTGTCTTGTTCCTCCATACTCCCTGACTTTTCCGCTGCTGCTCGGTGCTCACTGCTAATTCTTGTTTTATTTGGTCTCCTAGTTTTCTTTGTTATCAACATCATTGCTGCCTTGCGAAGTCTCAGTATTGTTCTCCTCCTCTCAGGCTTCGCCTTACACGTATGCTTCACGTCTTGCTTGTAAGGCTTTTTTGTGAGTCGTTTGCGGATCTTTTTGCGAGTGTGCGAGTTGCTCAACCCAGTAAAATATGAGTATTGAAAAAAAATTTCCGGAACAAGTGCGTTTTGATTAGGCTTGTACGAGGGAACATCCAAGTGGGTCGAATATTCCGACTAATACATATAGGACCCTTCAAGCTAAATATGACTTTCGGATGTCTATTAGCTTAAAGATCCCTTAATCTAAATTACATACATTGTCTGGAGCTAATATGTAAGTTGCATGCGAGTTTAGATCTAAACTAGATTTATACTAACAGGAGGTTGTATATGAATTGAGAGGTCTCCGTGTAACTTATATGCGACATCACGTGCTTGCTTACAGCAGCTTACGAATGACTAGTTTGAGGCAATCTATTACCTGCATGTAGCTTGCAAGCAACTTGTTCAACATGTTCTGAGCAGAAGCAAAAACTGATACACATTGCGAAGAATACACGACGCTTCCTGACACGCTGCGAGTGAGGACGCGTTCGTGATGTTTCATACTGATTAGGCGAGAAACATTAGCTGGCACAAAAGCTTATTGCAATCTTGCATTGCAGGTGGTTGCGCGCAAGTTTAAAACTCCTTGGTGCAACCTTGAAAGTTAGATAACCGCAAGGGATAAGTCGTAATTAAGTTGTTTTGGAGGTCTTAAGGCGCAAGTTATTTGCACAAAATTTTCTGAGCAAGAATAGAGTGTGAAGAAGCTCCGCGGGAAATAGGAAGGATCGCCGCGCCACGAACTCATTTCATTGCTCCGCCAATTTTCCCGCCCGCTACGTACCGTGAAAGTGAGCGAGAGCTTTAACTCCTTCCCACATTTTTGCAGCAAAGTGGCATCTCCATTCTTAACACTTTCACGACACGCGCGATTTTCAGGTGACCGCCTTGTGGAACAGCGCGCATTTTTCCCGCGCGCTGATTATTTCTATTACTTTATTTGCATTATTTGTTAGATATGAAAAACAGTAACACATGAAGTTTTCCATGGAACATCTTGACCATAGCTATTAGTGGATTCATTGATTAAAATTGTACTATTAAATGTGTGATAATTTTCCGTTAGCTATTTATATGACGGTGTCCGACGCCATCGTCGGACATTGCCGTGAAAGGGTTGAAGTAGGGAGAGAGGCAGCGAGAAGGAGCAGTAGGTCTCGACTAGAAAGAGTGCAGTGCCTCTGCCGCTTGCCGCCGGCGGGACTTGAGTGTGTTTGCGCGGCGCGCTTCACAAGTTTGCTGCCGCCGCTTTGCCTCAAAAGTGTGTCTGCCTTTGAGGCCGGGGACAGTGTTTTGCGGCTCGGGATTACTGTGTGCAATACTATGAACTGTGGATGTCTAGAGGGACTGCTTCATAAGATTCAATATCATCATCGTGTCCACTTTTTCGACAGCGACAAATCATAGCGACCTAAAAATTCCATTAAAAAAACTATAATTTCCTAGTCGGGAGAAGCGGTACTCAAAAAGATTTGACCAATTTTTTTAACGAAAAATGTTTGGTAAATTTCCGTTAAACTTAAACATCGTTAAATTCCGTTGAAACATGCAGTTGCCTGCGTGTTATTATTTTAAATGAAAAAATCAAGAAAAACGGTTTGTGTTCCTACTTAGACAGGTCAACAACTAAACTCCAACGAACGCAATACAACATACTACAATGTAACATCAACAATTCATTACCATAAAATGGACAGTTTTCAGCAACAAATTAGAGCTCGAGTTAGACAGACAAGCCCCGGGGTGCCCTCAATTTCCTAGTTCTATTCGAAACCTTTTTTTGTGACAGGTCTACTAGCATGAACAATCTCGATGCAGGCAACAAGCCGTTAAAATCTGAATGAAGGGCGCAAATAGGCTGGGAGAGAAATAACCTTGCCATACGTGGATATCCGCCTTGGTATGAAGGTACATGTATCTCCAGATACCTCAAAAATGTCCTAGATCTGTTCTGTAGATTCGGGTAGAAGACAACGGTGTTGCGTAAAACGTTTTAAAGATTGTATTATTATTATTATTTTACACAAGATAAAACGTTCTATAGGGCTCCACAACAAGGTGATCCACTCCGAGCCTGCTTGTTCCTAAAGCCTCGAGCACACTTCGGTGCCGCAGCAAACCCGGCTCAAGCAGCAAATGAGGGTGCAGGCTGCTTTCGCAAATGATACGGATAATGATAAGGATAGCAAACAGCAGCCGCAGCAAGAAATGTCGGTCGACATTTCCTGCTGCGGCAGCAAAACCGCCATCGAAACCGCCGCAGCAAAGTGTGTCCATGGCTGCGGCGCTGCCTTTGCCGCTCAGCAAATGCAGCAGCAGCAGCTCGATGACATCCTTCATCATTGCTGCCGCAGCAAAGCAGCGAAGTGTGCTCGAGCCTTAACGGACTAATAAAAAACCATTAAAAGTCCACCAATGGAATGCTAACGTTCTAGGAAAGCCGCTTTCCATTTTTTATTGCTAAATAAATTTTTCGTAAATCATTCAAAGCACGTTCAGCGGTCGAAAACATCCTCTCCGTTTCGACTGTTCAATGGGCTAGCAAATGTTTTGGGGTAAACACCGCCAAGAGGGAAAAGACCGAACTGACAAGAGGGTTAGATCAGTATCTTACAACTAGTGCATTAGCTGACGTGCTTGGCGGTTCGGTGAAGAACTTTTCTAGCCCCTAAGCGCATTGCTTCTAAAAATTCAAGTGCGTCATAGAAGCAATAGAAAAGAGGGTAGAAATAAAAATAGAAAAAGAATTCGCGGGTTCATAGCGGGATGGTACCCGCTCAGGGATTACCATTGTCGTAGAACACTCACACAAGCATGCTTTCTGTACTCTCTTCCGCGTCGATGGAGGAGAGCTCAGAACTAGGCAAAGGAAAGAATTCCGAGATCTGGTTGATCTAACATACCCGTTTTAAGATACCTAGCCGGCGTGCAGCGGGCACCATCCCACTTAATACCAATTCGCTTGATGTATCTGACGTTACGGGAGCATGTTCATCGGTCAAACCCAAACATACTTACATTGGAGTGCAATATCTCTCACCATGGAACGGATTGTTTGGGTTATTCTTGCTGATTTCAATAGTTTTCAGCAGCAGTGCTAATAGCGGAGTGAGGCCTGCAATACTAGTGAAGACTAAGAGGAAAAGTGATGAACTAATCGAAAACAGCCGCTAGAGATTTCGCTAAACTTCCGAAATTTTACGTTAAGTGGTTAAGCCAGGTTTTAACGAAAATACTGATCTAACTGTTAAATGTATAGCCCTGGTCGAGACGGTTTAAAGTGAACAACGCCCTTAAGCGTAGCTGCAGAATGCCGGCTAGAACTGCGGCTGTACCCGCGGTACGTCGTGGCATGCTACATCATGACGACTCATCCGCGGCGCACCTCCCTCCACGATAGGAGAGAAATGGACGAGATCGCGGTGCGGTGCCACAAGACCCTGTTTCCTGCCTAAGGCCCCTGTTATACTCCCGCGGGAGCTTCCGCGGATGGGCGGAAATCGCGTCGGGACCCCGCGCCGGGCCACTCGTCACGACCCGCCACGCCCGCCGTCCGCGGATCGCCGTCGACAGACGACGAGTAGGGTGTTATACTTCCCGCCCGCGGGAGAGCAGCCGTCCGCGGTGCACTGCACCGCGGAAGGCTGTCGTCCCGCGGAGTTCGGGGCGGGAAACGCGCTCCGGTGCGACGCTAGCGGCCCCGGGACGACGACGACCGTCCGCGGTGCACCGTCCGTCCGCGGACGTCCCGCGGAAGCTCCCGCGGGAGTATAACAGGGGCCTAAGGCCGGCAGCAGAGTTTTGCGGGTGCCGCGGACCCGCCATGACAAGGGCGGGTGGTGCGGCGCCGCGAAGGTTACTGTACGCAATACTGCGTACTTTTGCCGGCACTTGCGACCTCTAAGAATGTCAGACATGTAGTAAGCAAAACGCTTTTTGTTTTTTGAGGAAGCGTTTTCCACGCCAAGTAAGGTGATTTGAATGTAAGCCCCGAAATATAATAGAACACTCCTTATAAGTGGTTACCCTACCGGTCGTCTCTTTATTGTCATGCTTCGAGGACTTCTCGTGGTCGTGTTTCTGGTAGCGGCACTAGTTGACGTTAGTCACCCTTCTCCTTCTTCATATCGCAGCAACAATGGCGTTGACGACATAAGACCATATGCATACCCATGTACACATTTCTGGAAACTAAGAAAACAGGAAACGCTATAATCAAGGTGAACCGTGGGCATGGTGGAGTGGTTATTAGAATCGCTGTATTTCGACTACCAGAGCTACAGGAATTGTTCGTCGGAAATAACTGAGCAGTTCCGTACCACTTTGCACTTGCTCTCACTTTTGTCGTTCTCCCTCCACAAAAACTTTATCGTTTGACAAGCCGCTCGAAGATAATGTGTTAGTCCTCGTGATGACAGCATTCCGTTCCATGCCTTGTTGATTCCGGGAGGTCTGTCCGATGCAGTTATAGCTCATACTAAGATGTAGAGGCCCTAACCAGGAGAACATCTCAACAGTAGGTCGGAACGGCCCAAGCGTTGTACATGGACAGAATCGCCTCTCTCTGTGAAACAACAATATGCAAATATCTCGACTCCAATACAAGTCTGCGCAGAGTTAGGGACGACGGAAGCTGGGCCGTTGGGGGCGTTAGTCCTCTGCCTGCACGTGGAAGGCGAGCTCGTTTGCTGGAAACAGCGATGACGACGAGCGGCGGTGCGCAGTGGGTAGAGGGCGGCGTGATCCCCATGATCGCTGTTTCCAAGTAACTTCGACCCGCCATCCGCGTTCTGGCAGAGAGCTAACGCCGCCAACGGCGCAACTTCCGTCGTCAATAACTCTGCGCAGAAGTTGTATCGGGGTAGATGCATTGTTCTTTCCCAGAAAGAGGCGGTTCTGCCTATATACAACACTTGAGCAGTTCCCACCTACCGTTGAGATAGCCTCCTGTGAGACTGCTTCTGACGTAGCATCTAGTGAAAAGGATGACACGTCGTCTCCACTCCAGATAATGGATCCTTTACTTGCCTATCTGCTCGATTTTTGCGAAGTCACTCATTTGTCTTCAAAACTTTTATTCGAAAATTAGAGCAATGTCCACAACGCGGTGGTTTCTGCTTAGAATGCAGTCAGATGATGAAGCTAGCAGTAGCAAGTTCTGTGTTGTAGAGTGCCTGAGGTGCAGAACTTACGACGAGGAGTTGAGTTTTTTCAGCAGTGCTCCAATATCATTAGCTCTGTTTGTAGGCGGCGTTGTTGCACCAGTGATTAGAATTCCTACTTTCCCTCTTCTCGGTGTAGCTCTAGGAAGCCAGGATAAGGAAGGTCTCGGTCTCTGTAAATATAATAGTACCGTCTTCGTTCAAAATAATTGGGTAATCTGCTAAATCTAACAGGCGTTTGTCTCCGATTCGTGCTTATGTAGCGGCGACGATTTGCGTTATGCTTTATTCTCCAGTAGTTTGATCTGACAGGCGGACGATAAGGTTTCCAGGGGGAAGCCCATCGCGGTATTACGCGTCTGCTGGGGACTCGGAACATTCCGCTGAAAAACTCATACAACACGGTGCACTCAAATATGCGCCTCTAAACATTAAACATTGCATCTACTGACCAGGCCTTCATGTACATTTCTCCATAGCGAAACTCTGCGCATTCCTCTTTGTTAAGGCGATCGGATTGGAGGTTCCATTTCCTTGCAGACACAAGAGTGATAGCTCCCTGGAAGGAGACTGCTTTCACATAGTAGACCACTTCAAGTTTGAACGACCTTGCTGAGCTATCATCCCCAAGAGACAGAAACGTGCTGGTAGTCAATGTGCCCTACATGGGGAGAGGATAGGAAACGCACAAGAGTCAGGCCACAGTAAGCGAATGAGCGTGAAGAGAAGGGAGGGCGTCTAGGATCGGGGTCTTGATTCGTTCCTCTGGTTGACTTTGATTGGAAGGTGAATTCTTTTTTTAACTATTTAGGCCATATTAACAAAAATTACCTTTAGACAGTTTCAGAAAAACGGTTACCGAATCTTCTGCTCTTTTCTATCGATCCACTGGTAGCTTATGTGGCCTACATGGAAGAGGAAATGCGCCGCCAACCGCAGCCAATCAAGAGCGAACACGCGTTAGCCAATCAGGGAATCATCCGCACATGTCATGCCATGTCTGGGTGGCACGCGCATTCGAGGCACCCTGATATTTCTTCCCGCTTCCGATGTAGGCCACATTAGTGACTCGTGATAGGTTTCCGCAACTTTCTTCCAAAGTGCGCCCGCGTGCCACGTCGGTTTGCAAGCATATTGAACCGTAGCCGCCAGTTCTACCGTAGTTAAAGCAAATGTTAAACAACAGCACTTTTCTGTACTAGTCGTTAATGTGGCCTACATGGGGGAGCGTGGATCACAACAAACCAGCGAACGGACGTGAAACCCAGTGGGTAAGGAAAGGTGTACTGTCGATGCCGTTACTTCTTGGCACGTTCTCTCTTTCCATACAGGCCCCATTACTGACTAGAACCGATCAAAGATACGGCTCTCTGACGCCTGTTGTCCTCAATTAATACTTCCAAAAGCCGAAATAAAAGCGGAGTACCTCAACTAAAATGCAGTCGTTTCACTCACTCTTTCCACAAGAAGGCGTATATTCCTATTGACAGCATCTCTCACTGATTGTACTGGACTGGGTTGAACAGTAGGCGTCCTTGTGTAAGGCTTTCGAACAGGACGGTAATTTGAAGGGCGACGATATGGTGGATAGATCTGCGCGCTGAAATTAGGCGTCTCCTGATGGCTCAACTGCAGATCAGGACTGGAAACGTTCCTTTTGGGCTCACCCGCCGAATGCCAAAGTGGCAGTGACGAAAAGCACGAGGTGGCGCATTTTCGCCTAATGCTTGTTGCTTCCTGCCCTCCTGCATTTTATATTGACGACACGGCTACATTTCTATGCCATTACGCCTGTTGCCAGCCCATTATTGATGGCTTCCTACAAGCTTGCAAAAGTGACGACAATAGAATACTGTATTTTTGCTCCCTTGCTAAGCTTTTCATCCTCTTCTCTCCGAGGATATTATATGGCTCCTTTAGCTAGGTGACTAAATTATGTGAGACCAGTTAAAAAGAGGTAAATCAATGTACCCGATATTTCATCTTTTTCAAGGGATCGCCACCCATAAGGACAAAGACACAATGAAGGGAGTTCCAGCCGAGCTGAAGATACCCTTTTAGGGGTTCGTACTCAGCACCTGTGATTGGCGGCCAATAGAGTATAGCTGTGCTCTCAAAATTTCTATTCGATTCGAATATATTCGAAAGCTGCAGCTTTTCTCAATATTCGCTTTTGAATACATTCGAAAAATGCGATTCGAATTCGAATATTCAAAGTGAAATGAAATTCATTCGAATGTGTACCTGAATAGGTTACTCGAGCACAACTAAGCAAAACAAGGATGGGGTGGCGGACTCACAGCAAAGAGGCCTAGAATCAGGAATGTGCTATAATTTTTTAACGACTATTTTAACGGATGATTTTTGCATTAAATTCGTTAGATAAAATTTCCTTAGCGACAGTTGGTTTGGCTGTATTTTGTACGTAAAAAAGTGGATCGTTTTTGTTTATCGCTTTTTCCACTACATCCACATTGCAATATGACGTCTTCATTTTCACAACAAATATCAACAGTCCGTATGCCATGAACGTAATTACTTACTTTCTTCGATACTTTGATGGTCCTTTGTCGGCTGGAGGTCTTCTCAGCGGGGACCACAACTCTTCCAAACCGCTCCATCTCTGGCTGCTTGCAACCAGTGAGGCAGATTCCGCTCTCTGAAAGATCTTGAGAATGAGTCTGCCCATCGCGTTGCCGGTTGTCCCAGTGGTCTCTTTTGCTCTCTCGGGAGCCATTCTGTGACACGGGGACTCCATCTATCGTCGTCCTTTCGTCGAAGCAAGTGTCCGGCCCAGCGATATTTAGACTTTTCCATGTACTGCAGCGGGTCTGCTAATTGGACTTCTCCCGCAGCTCCGAGCTTCATAGGCCTTCTTGCCGTTGCTGATGAAGGCTTGTCCTCCGATGACATCTCTCCAGTACACGATGCGTACTTTGCATTGTTTTGGCGATTGTCCTTGTCGGGCCAGGTTTCCGTTGCGTAATACATCGCAGGCAGTACAGAGACGTTGAATTTCGAGGCCCTGAGACCGGAATCCTTGACCTGATCGGTGACTTCGCGAATCGAACTGAAGGCTGCTCATCAGGGATGAGCGGATAACAAAATTTTCAAACCCGGATAACGGATAACGGATAATTTTGCCCAAAAATCGCCGGATAACGGAAAAACGGATAACGAACAAACAACAAAAATAAAACTGGGCTTAAACTGCTCTAGTTTCAACATCAGACATGGAACGCAACTGCTGTCAAATTATAAGCCTTTTCTAACGACTTTAATGGAATTTTTTTGAAACATAGTGCTTTCACTTTAACAAAGCCCTATGGGTTCCTCACGAAACTTCAGTAAAAGAAACGCTTCTTCATTGCCATCCAAACCGATGCCGAGTTCGAATTGCGAACCACGATTCCTTCACCAGGTTCCACGAACTGCTATCAAACTCATCAGGGAGGACAAATAGCAAGACCACCAAGCTGTGAAACTAAAACTGTTCTGCAAACTCTACTCTTCTGATGTTTCGCTATGATCACCTTAATTTAATTCTGGAAAAGATGAGGAGAGACTTTGTTCATCCAAGCACATTTCCATAATACGATTTACAATTTTTCATATTTTTGCCGTTTAAAACGAATTGGAAGAACGAGGCAAAGGATGCGTAAAACAGCCCAACTAACCGTATGGAAAAACACACATAAGTCGCCCTTGGAGGGAGAGAAGTGAGACTCATCCACCTCTTATTCACTCACATTTGTCCTCATCGAACAACTTGCCCTCATTTTGTCAGTTTCCATTGTTGGGTGGTTTTAGTGATCAATCATCAGGTTTTCTTTTTGAATTAGTAAGACTGTGACCAAACAGAATGATCCTTGGATGAATGGCTCCTCCGATGCCTCTTGACTTTTCTATGCTAGGCCGACTCAGCCGAATAAAGTCTGCATAACAATCTCGGTTTCACGCGGATCGATACTCTTGTTCGACAGTATCCCACGATCTAAGAAGAACGTGGAATGAGATGGGTGAAATACCAGCTTTCCACAGGCTAGCTTTCCACTACAAGCCATTGCGCAGTCCTAATGCAGAGAAATATGAAAACTAGGAAAGCAGAAGTAGAGTGTCCCTGAAAAGCAATCTTAAATTAAAATGAAGCTCCAACATGCGCAGCGGGGAATCAGTTTAGTACAGTTCAATTGCTCTATTCTGATTTTTAATAGAGAGTATCAATTACTTAACACTACGGAGGTACCACCTGTACCAGTGTACAGAAAATGCTTTCAGAAAAGCGTTTCTATAAACAAATCTCAACAATTTGTAGGATTTGTAGGCGTAGCTTTCTCCACTCATTTAGATTGAACCTGTGCCCATTTTGCTTGTATTCATTACTGCTCAGCGGTATGTGCGGTATAAAAGGAAGACAATTGCTTTGCTAGAAAGAGTTCAGAATAGCTTCACCCGGAAGCTCATGATACGTGCGCTAGGGTTCTTATATGACCGAATTCCTTCGAGTATTGAGAGAAATCTCAATTTTGGATTGCCCACTCTGTCTATTAGAAGAAAGCGTAACGACCTCCTCCTTTTTCACAAAATCGTTCATCGGGAAATTGGCATCAAACTTGAGGATCTTGTGACTGTGAGACCAACAAACACCCGAGGTGGTCCAGTCAAATATGATACTGGTACTGCTAAACTAAATTGTAGGCGTTTCTTTTTTACTCACAGGACACTTTCCTCATTTGAGAAGCTTCGCAAGAAGCACGATTTACCACGGAGCTGCAATGCCTTTAAGACATTCCTCAAATTACATCTCAGGCTATGATACCGTCGCAGCCTTAAATGTCGTCCATCAACTCGGTCGCTCGTCTTTATTCTCCTTTCTTTTTTTAGGTTCGCTTGTAGTTGCTTCTTCTACTGTTTAGTTTGCGTTATTAATTGATAATTTATGGTCGTTCCCTTGATTTGTGTCTCTACGATAGTTGGTTGTCCACACGATATTTTTCGTGTAATAAATATAATATAATATATGTGTTTAATGCGTTACAACAGTCTATCAGTAAAAACTAAAATACCTTTGCCGAATGCTACCTACATACTGCGATCGTGGAAAAGAACGCTAAATTCGGCACTAAACAATTCTTCTTGAGATGTGCCAGGCCCTCCACTTGTGACCGCCAGTAATATTATCAAGGCAGCTTGTATGATTTCTTGGTCTGCACATGGCTTGTGGTGACAAGCTAATGAACAATTCAATCCATAGTAGGTTTCATAGATGTATGGTATAAATGGACGACCCTGGAAGGATAGAAGTTAGACGTCTTTCCAACTACGTCAACAGTTCCTGAACCCACCCACCTCCTAGATTTAAATGCCCTCTATTGTTGCTCGCGATCACTCCTATGGTTGTGAAGCTTACACAGCTATACAATACCACGCCCAAACCTGGGTATCAGCCAATTTGTTGTTCGTTATCCGGTCGAAAATTGCCGGATAACGAACAACAAAACGGATAGGCCAAAACCCCCCGGAAACCGGATAACGGATAACGGATAACGGATAATCCGCTCATCTCTGCTGCTCATGCTGCGCGTCTCCTGCGGGAGATTTCAGGAGCGAGGTCGTTATCCACGTTCAGCTCTCTTCCCAGACAGAGGTAGGAGTCGACCTGTTGTAGAGCGACTCCATTTAACCTTACGAGCATTAGCATTTCAGGACAGTGCTAGAAGAACGAAACAGATCTATGTAGAATTCTTGAACGATGGCCTCCATCGATCTTCGAGACGTTTGCGTTGTTCCATCCTTATCCACAAGGGCTGACATTATTGCCTTCTGGTCAAAGAGATTTCGTTTGCAGCGCTTTATGCTTGAACCCTTCCCAGCAGCTTCTAACAGCTTCAATCTTCTGTAGGCTTGAATGGACTCCTTCACTGAAATTCGATAGGCCTACGAGATGGTGACTTTTCCAGAAGGGAAGCATTAGGATTCAGTTTGAAGGCTCTTCTTTGCTCCAAGAGTTTAATCGCATGTGCGTTGAGTCTTGAAGCAGAGGATGATGTGGTTTCGCACGAGCTGCTAACACATTTCAACAGTCCTTTGGAGAGAAGGTCGTAGTCTTCCGATAAATCTTCAAAAAGATTCCAATCATACGACTTTATTACATATTCCAACTCCTCAGACTTGAATGTGGGGATCCTCACCGGTGCCGGTTTATGAGTGTCACGCTTGAACATACTCTCTTTGAGAGTCAGCTTCGCACGGACAAGACGGTGATCCGAGCCGGTGTCAAATGAAGGTAGCACGGAGACCTCGATCAGACTCCAGCATCTGTTTGAAAGAACATGGTCGATCTCCGAACGTGTTTCTCTATTTGGGCTTTATCAGGTCCATCGCCCGTTTGAAGGCTTCTTAAACATAGAATTTCCATGGTAGAAACAGCCCGCGGATAGGAAGTTCTCAGGCGCTCCCCGTTTTCGTTCCTTGAGGAAGTTCCATGTGGTCCTAGCCTCCATTCGTCGTGATCATTCGTACCGACGGCAGCGTTAAAGTCCCCAACGACAACTTTGTAGTAGCTCTTCTCGACGTTGACAGTCCTTCGAATAGCTTTTAGAATTCCTCCTTGTCTTCGTCTGTGGCCGCAGATGTTCGAGCATCTTCATTTATGATGGGGATGGTTCTTTGATCTTTGGTTTCCAAACGAAGAACAGCTACTCGCGGACTGATGATCTTGTAAGAGTCTACTAGATGATGCATTGTCGAATTGACGAGAAATCCAACTCCGCCAATGTTCTTTCTGTCCACTTTTGCTCCGATAATGAGAAGCTCGTTATGTTGGTCCTTCTTATAGTTTTCGTTTTGCCTTTTGTTTCCTGCAGGGCAATAATGTCGTATTTGATGTTGCAGCTTCTGTAAAGCAGTGCCCGAAGATCTTGCTCAGATTCGATTGTACGACAGTTATAAGTGCAAACGAATAAGCAGTTTCTATGTCGTGATGGGAGGGAGTTTTCGGTAGTCCGATTCCAAAGACGTCCTGATAGTTTAGATTAGATGGCCCCTCGCCGGAGGTGGATGCAGCCGACGTCGTTGAAGTCCACCTCTGGGGCGCGGGTTCAGTTGTTTCAGCCATGGCGGTGGTCTGGTTACTCACATATTCCTGGCCAGGGATACTTGAGAGCCGCCCATAGACGAAAAAGCATCGTGTACTTCGTTACCATTTGTGCCGCTAGCCATCACTAAGTGATGTTCACCCTTTCACCGCGATGAGTTGGCACATGAAGGGGGAACGTAATTGCTAAATGTAAAATTCATTAAGATTCCGAACCCTAACAGCAACAACACGATTTCCAGAGTAACGACTTTTTGCTACGATTAGTTGCACTAGTTTGTTTGAAGCCGTCTGGCTTTTGGGAAAATGCAAAATATGGTGCATCACAGCGCAGCTGAACGTTTTTGAGCGCTCTCACTTGTCCTGACAAACCGCTTACAGAAGAACTTGCGCTCGCCATGTAGACGCTAACGGCGCAAAAGTCCTTTACACTGTCATGATCACTTTGGGAAACAACGGAATGATTTAATGAAGGTCATACATTGAGTACAGCAAGTTCGTTTATAGTTGGTTTTTGGAAGATTTGGAAGATATTTAAGATGTTCACAGAGCTGCCTGCTTCACAGAATTGTTTTTTTCTCCCGTGTACTTACTGCAGACAAGGACACATAATCAAATAACCAAACAACCGACCCTTGACTTGATCGAATTGTAATGGAAATTCTACTGTTCAGGGTTGAAACGTATGGTGTTTTCTTTGCCAACGAGATAGTTAGGTGGAATATTTATTATGGCCTGA
Source organism: Heligmosomoides polygyrus bakeri (assembly GCA_947359475.1). NCBI lineage: Eukaryota > Metazoa > Nematoda > Chromadorea > Rhabditida > Heligmosomidae > Heligmosomoides > Heligmosomoides polygyrus. The sequence continues at coordinate 19,336,337 of OX375868.1, forward strand.
CGTTTCGACCCTGTAGTCGTCTTTGCAGGCCTAAAAATGGCTCGAGGCGTTAGACTTGTAGTCTACTCGACCAAGCGCTTCACCCGCGCTAGCATTTTTGACCTAGAGTCAAGAGCACACTACCATCCAGAGTTAGTTGATGACCAGAAGCGACTGGGACTCTCTATGCCGTCATTCAATTGTCATAATGATGATGACAGCGGTCCTTGCCTGGTAGTTTCATAGCTCGCAGAGCGGTGCAAACGACGAAGATCATTCGTGATGAATAACCACACGTTCCGGTTGTTCACTCCTGAACTCCTGCTAGAAATCCAGAACGCTTCGAGCGCTTTCCTTGATGAAATTTCTGTCTCGCACGCCAAAATCTTGCACTGATATCATAGTCGTTACCGTCATGAATCTCGACTGTGTGCATACCAAGTGGTGTAAGAACGTTACAGCGTCGCTTACCAGCTTGGTGTTTGTTGATGCGAACTCCCAGTGGTCTCCCAGTTTCCTCAGTATAAACAGTCCTTTATTCCTGCACTTAATCTCGTAAATTATCCCATTTTATAGAGTCACCAGCTCTAGTGTTAAGGCAAACTGCGCAGTCCTCTAATAGACACTACCTGTTATAAAACCTATTCCTTACAAGCTGCTTTCTGAGGCTGTCGCTATGTATGTCTACTAGAACGACATCCTCCTGCGACTGTGCTCGGTGAATACACCTTCGTATGGCAGCAGTAAAGTCATCAGGCATGAAAGGAAGGCAAAGGGGAATCTTATTGGAGCGCGTAACATTCCGGTCCCTCGTACGTTTTCGTTGGCGTTGAAATAATATAGTGTGTCCATTTTCTGCGGCTATTTTGGATACCAATCGCAATGATTCGCGCTTTCACGTTCCTCGTTGCACATGCTAGCTGTTGTTCTGAACATGTTTCCAACCACGGCACGTTTCACAGCAAAAGAATGTGCAGACGCGGCGTGAAGGAAGATGTTCTTGGAGCTTTGTTTACGGTACCACTTTACGCTCACCATGACACTCGATACTTTGACTTGAGTGCTGAGGTAAGGAAGCCAACCGTTTCGTGATAGCTCTCGTGTAAGTTTAATGTACTGCGACTGTTCGTTCATTATTCGGAAACGCTCGTCCATTTCGGACTGTGTTAACTGTTATAATAAAGCAATCGTCAATATAATTACATTAAAGGTAACTGTTCAGGTACCGGTTGTTCAGTCATGTTTACGAAGCAGACAGCAAGAGCTGGAGCCAAGCGCTGACCCATAGTTAGCCCTCTAATTTGTGAAAAGCATAACCATGACCATTTGAAAATGTTACAGCACGAGCATTCTTTGATTAGAATCAAGATTTGCACTTTATTAAGTCCAAAGGTTTCTACGTTATTGTTATGCCTACCAAGAATTTCGAATAGTGCTTGAAGAGCTTGTTCGTTTTGGGCATTCGTATGAAGTGAAGTGACGTCAAACGACTCGACTACGCAGTTTTCTTCAAACGTGATCTGTGCAGATAATCAAGGAATTGTGCTGTGTTGGTCAGGTGAGACGGAACCGTGGTCAACAGTTGACTTACAGTACAGCCTTATCTTATAAGTATCCGCTGACATAGATTGCAATTCATCAGAAGTCAATTTGTGGGGTTTGATTCGACTGTAGAAAACCGTACAACTAGGGTTGTCGAGTTCTAATCTACTTAGGGACTTCTCGTCAATTCCGGCAGACCTCCCAACGCTCATCGAAGTCCCGTTTGCACTGTGACGAGAAGTCCTTCGCAGTCGAACGTTGATAAATAGAAGTGTCGCCCAGGTGAAGTATGTTACATCCCTATCTAACGATTGCGGAACAACAGCTAATTCACCGCCCTTATCGCCAACGGAAACACGAACGGTACCATTTGACCTTAATTGGCACAGTTCTCTAAATCCTAGTCATTGCTCCGGTGTCGTGTTGTTGTGGCGAAGTCGACTGTGATGCTCATGTGCAGTGAATACACCAGGTGTCAATGCACGCATCTTGACATCAACTTCGGTTGGAGCAGTGGGCTGCTTATAGTGGGTGAATAGAAACGGTACAGACAGCAGAGGTGTCCGATTTGCGACATTGGGCAATGGACTGTTTTCACAACTATGCTTATAACAAAGTAGATCTCTCATTCTATGCAAGTTTCCCACATTTTTGGGGTAGGTTAAGCAATTGATATTGAGTGGGCAAGAAAGGCAGTCGGAGACGGAGAAGTTCAAGCGCGTTTGTTGAAAGCTGAGTGTTGCCAACAACAGTGACCCTCGTCTCCGTTTGACGACCACCCTTATGAGCTTGAATGCTAGTGGGGCGGTGGTCCACAAATGAGTTCTAGCAACAACACAAGTGCTATCGCGATGTGCGCTCAACAATCTGTCATATTTTGCACAAAGCGCGGACTTTGCACAAGATCGAATAGAAGCATAGATCACCCTCCACCCACATTCAATCCTCCTTCAAGTCTGGTCGGAAAGAACATGCTGGCATGCTTGTTCTTTCGCGTTAGGCCTATGTCATACCACCGCTCACCGCAAGCGAAGCCTAAAGATAAACTCCCATATCGATCGCGCGAAGCGATGAGTCCATATGGGATCATATCATTATGCTTCGCTCGGAGTGAGCGATGGTATGACATAGACCTCACATTTCAAGATCGACGAGTACAATGTGCACTGTTTTTCCTTGATAGCATAGCAGTATTCTGCGGCAGAGTCGTATCACTGAGGGGTGATTATCACTTCAATTCATCATTGCACCGATCTTCATTTTCCTTACAAACTTCGGCATCACATAGATTGCCCTGTAGCGTTGGAGGAATTTTGAGGACTGACGGCAACCACCACTTTCTAGCGAAGGGAAAGTGCTTCGCAGACGAGAGAGAGCATCCGCGGCGGTACGTTGTTCAGTAAATTCGAAGTTCTCTCATCTTGAAACCTCGGCACTGTCGTTTAATACGTATTGTGCTTAATACGTATTGTACTGAATATTTTTGTCTTTGCCACCCAAGCAACGTAGATATCAATTTTTATGTGTTTCTCCTCTGCACTCCAAAGGAAATGTATAAAGAACAGTGTATTTGAAAGTGCGGTCCGATTCATATATTGAAGTGGTCCATTTTTATGCTCCTCCTCGAAATAGAGTTTGCCACTATCTGTCACTCTGTTAGACTTTTCAGCAATTGATCACTCTGATTTTATTCTCGGACCACCTAGTACCAAATGTGCAGCACACTTGCTTGAGGTTCGAATGTGTATTGAGTTTCTAAATTTCTCATTTTCGAATAGCACATTTTGTATTGATGAACGGTGATGAACTACCTTCCAAAATATATCTTCACCGTAGAACCTAAAAATCTTCATGCAATAGACTTCATGTAAAGTACAAGTTTTTGAACCGATGTGATATAACTGACGAAGAGTGGGCATAGGCTTTCTCTTTTTTCTTTTGTGCTTTCATGTACATAAATGTGTTCACTGCTTCCTATGTATACTGATGGTTCTTCTCCCAGAGAAAACTGTCAAGATGGCCGTCGAAGAAGACGAAAGCTTCAGTAAGGTCGCTGACATGCACGGCACGAAATTCAATAAAAGCGAAGCAATTACAGTAGCGGCAGCCGCGTTCTATCAGTCAGACGGAGCTCAACGCTGGCATATCGTATTCCTGCAATCATCACCTGATGCTGCTCGAAGAGCCCATGCAACATTTCGGAAAAATTGCGGAGAAGTGGGGAGCATTCTTCTTTCCCAGGTTTCATACTTTATCCTTGTTTTTTCGCACAAAACTGAATGAATGGAAAGTATGAAAAAGCTCATGTGTAGCGTGAAAAAACAGTTTAGGAAGAAGTGCAAAAGCGAAGCGACGGCAGAGAAAAGTGGTGGCGCAAATGAATAAATTGATCCAGAAGCAAAAAAGTGTCAACAATTCTCGAGATGTGGGAGCGATCTGGATTCCTCTTTCCCCTGGTACAAGTAAGAACGCTTCCTCGGTAACCCAACGATACTGCGAAAGCTTATCCGAGAATTTCGTCTTAAATGCATTTATATGAACAGAAAGTGAAATTTCAAGAATGGTGCGTAAAATATAGTTAATGCAATTTTACGAAATTTTTCGTCCTTACAATTCCTTGAAAAATTTTAGCGAAAAATACCGCTAAATCCGTAAATCCTTAATCGTTCAACGCACACTCCTAGTTCGACTCTGTCGCCATCATTCCGTTGTAATTATGACACTTTGTCCGGCCTGAGTTACCGTTGGTATAGTTTCCTGGTGAGTGAACTAGGAATTAACCGAGTGTCATATTTATCCTAAAGGAAAACTTAATGCATCCTCTGCAGCGTATCCATGTGCAAATAAGTGTTAGCAAGGTTGGAATTTGAATGCGGCACGCGAAAAAGAAGCTATATTGAGTGCACTTGCTTTCAGCGGCGCTCATAAATGTCCTAACATATGCATATGTGCACGAAGTCTGTAATGCACTGAACAATTCCGAATGAATCGTTTCCATAACCAAGTTGGAATTAATTTTCTATGGACTATATAACAGGAGGGCGTGCGTTCCCTATACGATCCCGCCCTGCTTGCTCGGCCCTAGTTGAACGAGTTTGTGGCGCGCAAAAGCGCGCCGTTTGCGGATACGTTATTTGGTGTGACGCCGTCCAAAAACCCAACAGCTTATAGGAAACGGTTGGGAATTTGAAAGGATCAAACAATTCTTCCTATACTGAAGAAATTTCCAGCGGATGATCGCGTCATGGCGGAGTGGCGTTCTACCCCCCCCCCCCCCCCGCCTTTTAAACAGAGACGTGGCAAATGTCTGCGTCTCCACTACCTCGTAAGGCAGCCACTGGACTCTCTAGCAAGACTACGGGGTTGGGGGTCGGCCGGCCAAGGGGGCGAGGGGGTAGAACGCTTGACCCCCTCGCGTCGTTGCCATGGCATATCTCGTTAAGATGTTGCTGTAGTACTTGTCGGAAAACGCGGACGACGTCTTAAACCCTACGCGCACTTTTGCGGCAACGCGGCATCCCTATCCGTAAGCATAGGACAGGGACGCAGAGTCGCCGCGCGAGGCAAAACTATCCCAGTCCGGACTGCAGCTGATGTGCAGGCAGGCGCGGTGTCGCCACAGCGGCAGTAGCTGCCGCAAACGAGGCAGCAGCAGTAATACATCGAGGCATTAAGCCCTCCCCACACTTTTGCGGCAGTCGCGTACGCGGCAGGGGCCAGAACACCCGCGTACGGGGCTTCCACTGCTGCGCGTGCTAGTGTTCACGCGGCACTCCTCCCGCTGGCTCAATCGCCAACGCGGCAATGCGGCAACAGTGCCTTGAAGGATTACTGCCGCTGAGGTGGTTTTGCCTCGCTCGGCGATTCTGCGTCTCTGCCTCATGCTTAAAGATAGGGCTGCCGCGTTGCCGCAAAAGTGTGCCGGGGCCTTTATTGCAGTTGCAGCCGCTTTGCTGCCGACAATTTCTGTCCGGGCTCTAGCTGATCGTGGCGGGATCTAAAACGGAAACTGATGAAAGCCTTGACGCTGCTGCTGAAGAGTCTCTTCCTCCAAACATGTTGCACAACGTTCCGATTGTTGTCTTAAAAGAAATCTGCTCAGGATGAAGCTGCCAGGTCAAGGGAAGTGATTAATCTCGTACGCGATGAACGCTCGGCGGGCCCCCTGCTCCGCCCCTTTTTGAGTGCAGTGTAGAGAACATCTCTCCTCCTCTATATAACAACATGAATATCTATTCTGCCTGTAGCACTATTGCCCTACAAGATTTTTTAGCCCTAGGAGCTTGGCAGAAGAGCCCACACCATGCATCGAAGCCAAATCTGCAACAGTGGGCTTCGAAGCATCAGTTTTCTTTGATATTCTATGGCATACTATGAAACACTTTGACGTGAGACTGTCCAATCCTTTTCATGAGAGATTTATCCGAAGAAAAAACGATTGCTTTAAAAAAATTTCTAGAGGTTACGTTGAAAACAGAGAGATCTCTACTGCACTAACACGAGCAATTGTAGCTCAGAGCGGCAACAAGATTTTCTATAGTGGCTGTAACTTCACATGAACTCAAGATCTGACTTCGACGAGAGAGCGAAAGAATGGCAACTATTTTGAAGATAAAAAGTAAGGCGAAGAAAACTTTGATTGTTGTGTCCATTAGACTCCCGGTATATTTGCGTGAAGTACAAGGCCGACAGAGAAACCAACGGCGCTGATTGTGGAGGGGCCCCAGTGTTTTCCATAGAGGTTTCAGTTCCGCTGTGTCACGGATTCCGCAGTGACAGTTGTCGAATCGTCGCTCACGCCACGTCTCGCTAGATGGCGTTGTACCCCGAGAACTGGAGGGAAACATACTCCAGCGCTGGAAGCGTCGCTTGTCGCCGTGCAGTGCGCAACCGCCGAGGATCTCGTCATGGTCTTTTCATTGTCTTCCATTGTTTTGTTTCTCACGTGCTGGAAGAGCTGTAGACTCACCTTCCTTCTGTACGCTAGCAAGTGCCAAGTGACGCTTCCTGTTTTGTGCTAATGCTTTCTGTATTGTCGTTGGCACAGAGGTGCATACCTCCAAGCTAGACAATTCATAAGTTGTCGTGAGTCGAACATCGCAAAAATGTATCATTTGAACAGCATGCTTTTCGAGGAGCTACTGCTTTAGTCTCAGTACCCCATTTTTCTCCATGCTTCACTTTTTGCTTCACCTTATTCTTTCCAAGCCTTGCTACATTCACTCTACATCTCAATGTTTAGGCGTCATTTTCTTTTTAATCTACATACATATTAGGTTGGTGCATAAGTTCTCGGACATTTGGGGCATGAAATATTTATTATCACAACATACGAACAACAATATCAAATCGTTTGAAGTAACCACCCTTCACATCAATTGTCTTTCGCCATCAATTGTCTTGCTGGTAAGTCATGGATGCCTTTTCTGCAAAACGTGGCCGGTTGTGATTCGAAAAATGTGAGCAGTGCCTCCTTGACATCCTCTCGGTTCCTAAATTGCTGGCCGTCCAAATAGCATTGAAGGCTTGAAAACAAATAATCAGAAGGAGCGAGATCTGGTGAGTAAGTTGGATGTGGAAGAACGGTACATTCATAGTCCGCCAACTCAGCCGCCGTCGCTCTAGCAATATGCGGTCTAGCGTTGTCGTGTTGAAAATACAGCTTCACTTGCTCTCCTCGTCTGGTTTGAAGGTGGACCCTCAACTTTCTCAGTTGGTTGACGTAAATCTCTGCCGTCACTGTTACTCCTTCGTTCAGCAGCTCCCAGTATTCTACGCCAAGAACGCTCCACCAAATGCATAGCATCACCTTTTCCGTGTACTGCCCAGAGACGCAGGTGGGATGCAGGGGATGGACTCCTTGCTCCTGCTGTGTCGGGTCGATGCGTTCCTTGTGCGTGGGAGCGGCATGTTCATGCACAGTGTGCGTGGATGTGTCAGTGACTGTGCGGATTGTAACTGTGTCGGCTCGGCCAAAAGCTTGCACTCGGTAGACTGGGAGTACATGTAAGGCGATTCGAGGCCGCCTTAAGTCTCCCCCCGTCCCTTCGGGCAGTCTGGCTGGCTGCCCGGAGTACCCCGCCCGCACGACAGAGCCTGACTACCTACCCGTGTTGTATTCCAGTCAAACACAGCAGCACTAAAGGGCCTCATTCCCCTGACCCCGAAAGAGCCCCCATTTCTGCAGCGATGGGAAGGACGAGTACGGAGAGACTGCTAAAATCTCAGGGCCTAACCAGGCTGCGCAAACTGAGAAGGACTAGGATGACGATCTGTACTTACAACGCCCGCACGCTTGCGTCGGAAGCATTCGTCGAGGACCTGATGATGCAAGCCAGGAAGATCAAGTACGACGTCATCGGACTGACCGAGACGAGAGGACACCACCCCCTACACGCCGCCTACGACTCCGGAGAAGAACTGTTCCTCGGAACATGCGACAGCAGGGAAGTAGGCGGCGTTGGTGTCCTCGTCAACACGCACTTAGCCATGAACATCGATTCGTACGAGTCTCTGACAAGCCGAATCGGACGTCTGCGACTGAAGCGATGTGGCTCAGTGCCAGCCTTGACTGTGTTCGTACGCGTTCCCCAACATCCGACTACGACGACGAAGACGTCGAAGCCTTCTACGTGGAGCTGGAGAAGTTCTATAAGGAAGATCACACCTTCTACAAGGTGATCGTCGGCGACTTCAACGCCAAGATCGGGCCACGAAGGTCGCCGGAAGAACTTCACATCGGAACCCACGGTTTGGAGTGGAACGACCAAGGTGAAAGGCTGTCTGAGTTTATCATGTCGACGAAGACCATCCATGGAAACTCGCAGTTCCAGAAGCCTCCCTCCCTACGATGGACCTGGGAATCCCCCGGTGGCCAGTTCCATAACGAGATCGACCACATCATCTTCAATCGCAAGTATTGGCTGACCGATGTCTCCGTTGTCCCCAAGTTCTACACGGGATCGGACCACCGCCTCCTTCGCGCGAGGTTCCGCTTTTCGCGTCAAGGAGAGAAGGCCGCGAAGTTCAAGAAGAGGAATCCCAGAACGACCATCAACTGGGATCTCTACACCTATCTTGTCGGCCTTTGGGAAGATGCCGTCATGGACAACGTCGACGAGGAATACGATCGCTTCGTGCGCCATCTCCACGATAGTGCTAAGGGAGCCGAGAGCTTGAAGACCACCAAGAGACGCCTGTCCCCGGAAACTCTCGAGTTGATACGCCAGCGTGGAGCAGCACGAGCGTCAGGCAAATACCAACTGACGTCCGAGCTTGCAAAGCTATGCAGAGCGGCGATAAAGGAAGATCTCAAGGAGAGAAAGGCGGAAGTGTTGGCTGAAGCAGCAGAGGCAGGGCTGAGCATCCGCAATGCCCGCCGGAATTTCGCCAACTTCAAGACCAAGATGACCGCTCTCCGACGTCCTGACGGAACCATCACCTCTTCCAGAAGGACCATGGAGAAAGTCATCCACGACTTCTACTCCGATCTCTTCGATAGCCACGTCCACCTGCCCCCATGCCATCTTCCGCAGGATGGATACGTCGTCACCTCTGTTCTCTCTTCCGAAATCCGACACGCCATCTCGTCGGTGAAGAAACGTACAGCACCCGGTTCTGACAGGATCAGAGCTGAACACCTGAAGAACCTCCCGCCAGCGCTCATCAACACCTTGGCGCGGCTCTTCACACGCTACCTGTCCGAATGCAAGGTTCCATCTCAGTGGAAGACCAGCAAGACCGTCTTGCTGTACAAGAAGGGAGACGTGCACGACATTGGCAACTATCGCCCGATCTGCCTGTTGTCCGTAGTCTACAAGCTGTTCACTCGAGTCATCCTGAATAGGATTAGTAGAACGCTGGACGAAGGAGAGCCATGCGAACAAGCAGGATTTCGGAGAGGATTCAGCACGATCGACCACATACACACCATTGCGAAGCTCATCGAAGTGTCGCGAGAGTACAAGCTGCCGCTGTGCCTTACGTTCATCGACCTGAAGAAGGCATTCGACTCCGTCGAGACTGAAGCGGTCATGGAAGCCTTGCTCACCCAGGGCGTTCCTACTCAGTACATCAGAGTCCTTCGAGAGCTGTACAGTGGATTCACGACCAAGATCTCACCATTCTACAACGACGTCGTCATTGACGTGAAGAGAGGGGTTCGACAAGGGGATACCATATCCCCGAAGCTCTTCAGCGCCACCCTCGAAAACGTCATGCGCGAACTAGAATGGGAAGACATGGGAGTGAAGGTCGACGGCCGGCAGCTGCACCATCTTCGCTTCGCTGACGACATCGTGCTCATAACACCGAGCATCAGTCAGGCGGAACGAATGCTGGCCGACTTCGATCGTGTATGTGGAAGCGTTGGACTGCAGCTGAATCTTACGAAGACGATGTTCATGAAGAACGGATGGGTTTCTGATGCCCCATTCTCGCTCAACGGAACGAACGTCTCCGAATGCTCCAGCTATGTGCTCCAGCTGTGGGTCGCGAAGTCAACATGGCCAACGACCTAGCACCAGAGCTGAGCAGGACGAAACGAGCGGCTTGGGGAGCTTTCAAGAGCGTCGAAGAAGTCGTGAAGAAAACGAAGAACGTCCGACTCCGTGCCTGTCTATTCGACTCTACCGTTCTTCCTGCCCTAACATACGCCTCAGAGACCTGGGCTATACGAAAGCAGGATGAACACGCGATCAGCGTCGCGCAGCGTGGAATCGAGAGGACGATGCTCGGAGTGACACGACTCACGCAAGTGAGAGAAGGCCTCCGGAGTTCCGAGCTTCGCCGACGTTCGAAGATCAGAGACGCTGTCGCATGGGCCAAGTCGTCGAAAATTAGGTGGGCCGGCCACGTAATGCGATTCGCAGACACCCGCTGGGCGAGAGCCGTCACAGATTGGATTCCGCGGGACGTCAAAAGAGCACCAGGACGCCCACCAACGCGTTGGTCGGATTTCTTCGTGAAAGCCCTGAACGACCGATATGACGCTCTTCGTGTCCCTCGAGCAAGGAGGATCCATTGGACCACTCTGGCACGCGACAGGGACGAATGGAGACGCTGCTGGCCCCCGCTCGAGCAAGTCGATGATCAACGGGACGACAGGTAAACAGGTAAACACCTTTTCCACGTGAAGGTCGGGTTTCGGAACGTCCTCTGCCTCTCCAGTTGCGTCAACCTACGGTGCACGCCGGTGATAATTAGGGTAGATTATCCACTTCTCATCCCCGGTGACAAGGTTGTCCAGCCACCCGTGGGTACGTCTGAGGGTAAGGAGAGACAGAGCGACATCGGCTCTGCGATCCATGTCATGTTGTGTCAAGCAGTGAGGTACCCAGCGACCCAATTTTTGCCCCTTGCCAATCGACCTCAATCCTCGAACGACTGTTGAGTGACTAACATCAAGAGTGCTTGATAGTTCGCGAGTGGTTTGGTATGGCTCCGCTTCCACTCTACTTCGGAGGCCATCCAAATCCAGTGTCACCGGGCGCCTTCTCGTTCATTATCTTCAACGGAGAATTCACCAACTGCAAACTTCGAGAACCACTGGTACACGGTACTTCGAGCAGGAGCACTCTCGTTGTAAACATCCTTCAGGCGACGATACGATTCGTTGGCATTGAGGCCAGATTGATGCAGGAACAACATGACGTGCCGAACATGTCAACATGAGATTGATGCGTCTCAGTTGGGATGAATTGCTTAGCCATAATAGCTGAAGTTAACAACGCAGAAGTAAATGTTAGGAACAGTTTTGTAGCCCTTTCCTTTCTCTATCGATCGATCATTTACGCGTTGATACGTGTGAGAAATTTGGCGGGAAAATGCGCTTTCGATTCAAGAGGGATCAAATGTCCGAGAACTTATGCACCAACCTAATACAAATAGTGTATATTTGTCATTCGACGTGAAAACCGCGCCCTAACAACTTCAGAACAATGAGTGTGCTCTGAGAAGAACAACAAAATGTGAAAATAAACGAAAGGAGCGAACGGCATGAAGAATGAGAGAAAACACGAACAAAAACTGATCGAACGGATCGATTAAAGGATCGGTTCTGCCTCTAGAGCAGAATGATGAGAACAAGTTGGGGTAGTGCAGTGTACCAACACAGATAATGCCTTCAATAAAGTAGCTTATTGTAGCTTCTGTAGCTCAGTGTTTCGCTCCGGTTAGATCAACAACTCGTGCTTCGACTTCTCGTTGCCTAACAAACCTCTAGAAGCGGTTGCTGATTTATCAGGAATACATACAATGTGAGTCACATCCTTGAGTTCAATAAATTTCACGCAATGTCGGCGACTAGTTGTGGAGGAAGAATGCTAATCTCGAATCGATCTTTGATGTACTTCTGCACGCAGAATGGATCCTTGAAATTGAGCAGCAAACTTCGTTGGTAGCCGTTGAAGACGTTGAGAATAGGAACGAAGTGTCCCGATTTCACCAAGTCTTCCATCGTATTAGCAAACAGATCGAATCTTGCTCTTGATGTTGGAGTAGTGAACTGAAAAGTAGGGAACTAAAGATGGAGTGCGGCAGCTAGAGAGTCAGCTGTGGTGGTAACGGGTTCGGATCACAGTGCCGGCGTTTTCTTTCTATCTTTTATGAGAGCAACTTTCTCAGACAATGCTCATATTTTGAATTCGCTTCGTCTCAGTCATGTATAAGTAACCTAAATCGGTGCATGTTGATAATATGGCCTACGTTGTAGGGCGAAGGACGATAATAGGAATAGTGCCATGTCGAGTGGGCGGACTACTCATAGAGACTTTGTGCGGTCGTTGCCTTGATTAGCTGGGATGGTTAAGTCTGTGCTCTGATTGGCTATCATTGGCTGGCAGATCCCCACGCCCACATAGGCCATATGAAAGGCTGCTACAGATTTTATAAGGTCAACCTTATCAGAGAGTGTTTATTGTTTTGTTTTCTTAATCTCCCTCACTGAACGTTAAGGTATATCTGTACTAGACGTTAATGCGGCCTACCAAGAGAGGGGTGGAGCTCACTAGACGAATCAGGCCGTATCGAACAGGCGGGAGTCACTGCGGGGGTCTATGACCGGCGACCTAATTGGCTGGAAAGCGTTGGACCAGTGTAGTCATTGGTTTTGATACACTGCCCTGTGCCCGCCCCATATAGGCCTCATTAACGACTATGTAGTGTAGACCTCATGCGACCAATCTCTTCAGAGAAGGTTCACTGCTTTGATTTGAGTTGTTTTGTATCCGCTATATCTCTATCACAGGTGGGCAATCTAAGTCGGCACTAGTATTAGGTTGTTACGAATTAAATGGCACTGGCTCGCTCCATTTTTTGGCGGGTCTTTACGCGTTTGATCAAGAACAAACCGTAACATGTGGCAAATCATTTAGAAGCGCAAACTTTGCTCTACCGGTGAGTGCCAAATTTTCTATGTAAAAGTGGGAAAACTTTAGAGTTTTATTGACTTTTGTGCAGATGGCAAAAGGGTAATCCGAGGCATTTACTTGTATGAATTCAAGCTGGGCACTACAGCTAAGGTGGCGGACGAGAAGATCAACGCCGCATTCGGTCAAGGATGTTCCACAATTCGGACGGCGTATCGTTGGTATCAGAAGTTCCGGAATGGAGATGAGAGCTTGGAAGAAAATGAAGGTCGTGGGAGGTATAGTGATGTTGATGAGGACAAGCTGAGAGATGTGGTAGAGGAGGATCCACACAAAGGTACCAGGGAGATAGCGAAGGTTCTTGGCGTCAGTCACAACACAGCTGCCCGGCATCTGAAGGAAATTGGAAAGACCAAAAAGCTGGAAAGACGGGTGCCTCACGAGCTGTCTGAGGAGCAAAGAAACCGACGATATGAGATCTCGTCCGCACTGATTCTACGGAACGAAACGGACCCATTCCTTGATCGCATCGTAACCTGTGACGAGAAATGGATAATGTGCGACAACAGGCGACGATCGGCACAGTGGGTGGACAGCGATGAGAGCCCCAAGGTTTTTGCGAAGCCGGAATTGCACCAAAAGGAAGTAATGGTGACAGTATGGTGGTGTTCGCTGGGAATTATTCGCCACAGCTTCCTCCCTCCCGGTGAATTCATCACGGCAGAGAAGTACTGCATTGAAGTTGAAGAAATGATGAAAAAGTTGAAGGATATCCGGCCGGCCTTGGTAAACCGAAGGCGAGTTCTCCTTCTGCACGACAATGCTCGCCCCCATGTAGCACGAATGACGTTGCAGAAATTGAATGAGCTGAGCATTGAAACTCTACCACATCCTCCGTTTTCTCCCGACCTCTCCCCAACAGACTACCATTTCTTCAAGCATCTTGGCGACTTCTTGGTAGGGAAAATATTCAAATACCAACAGGATGCCGAAAGTGCCTTCGAAGATTTCGTCAATTCCAGAACTTCCGATTTTTATGCTACTGGGATAAAAAAAGCTTGTGTCACGTTGGCAAAGATGCTTGCCTACAAGCCGAGATATTAACTGTTTAAATTTACAGTGGTTCAGTGCCATTTATTTCGTTGCAACCTAATAGTTAATGTAGCCTGTATGGATAGAGGGACGCACTACATGAACCGGACCGCATCGATAGGGTGAGCCACCAAAGGGGTGAGGTGTGCGGTCGGGGTCCAGATTGGCTCCTATGAGTTATCTCGGTGCTCGGATTGGTTGTGATTGGCTGACACGCTCCACACGTAGGCCACATCAACGACTAGCACCCATAGGTCCTTCGATAACAGTGTTTAAGAATACTCTGCTTCGCTAATGTTATGTGTCCAATAACCCAAGCTTCCTACAAACCATAGAAGAGTTTCAAAGGCGTGGCTGAACTTGGCACGCTTACCATAGTCTAGTTCTCCTCATTCTTACCTCGACGATCACTTGACAGACGATGATGTTGCTGTCGCCGAAAGCTCTTCTAGCTGCTAGCAACGGCACTATATCATACTCCACTCCACCCGTCAGAATAAGGTAGTCGATTTTACTGAGGTTCATCATCTTCACGAACGACATCGGATCGATAACCATCGCTAGGTGCTTCTTGTTCTTCTCTGGAATCAGTAACGTTTTCTGGAATAACAGTTTCTGGGCGCTCTGTGTTTCTAGTTTGGTTGCACACCTTTGTACGCGGTACTGGTAGTTAGTGGCCTACATGGCGAGGGGAACGCGCCAGACCAATCAGGACGCATTGAACGGCAGCACCACACGGAGGAGAATGTACGCTTGGTGTCCTGATTGGTTGGCACATGCATGGCTAGTGCTTTAGTTGGTTATTTATTTATTTATTTATTTATTTTGTACGTGGAGAGCCACGCAGATAACAAATCAAATACGTTGAACAAACAGCATGTAAAGCAACAATGAACAAAACAATTTGAAGTCATCAAACGAGTAAACTAAGAAGCGTCCTGGAGATACCTGTCAACGAGTATTTTGTACTGCCTCAAGGAGCTAGGTAGAACGTTTTTCTTTGAGAGCTTCAAAAACTCGGTTCCTGCTCGATTAGTAAAGAAACCTAATCGAACATTACATTTTGCCCTTATGATGCCCTTATGGTTATGATGGGCTGAAGATTCCGGTCTCCTAGTGTAGGCCACATTAGCGACCAGACTCCGATGTCTGCAGCGATTCCTACTCTACATGCTCACATCACAGCTGACGAAAAAGTCTGCTACTGTTACCTCGTGATGTCACTATTAGCGTACAGATGCCCTCCAACCACACAAACGCCTTTTCTCTACAGCAGAAAAGCTCACTGTGTCTCGATGGTGTCTCCTCAGGTTCTCGTTGAACTTGAACTTTCAATGGGAAGTACGTTCCCAGAACAGCAAAGAAACCAGCATTCTTCTCGACAATCGGGTCCGTTCCATAGAAAGCTGATCCCTAAACAATGACTGTAAATGTGAATACCGAGCTTTGAAAGTAGGAAGAACTACCCACAATCGGTAGGTCTTGCTTGAGCTGCCGTTCAACTTGGACATTCCTGCTGACACCGAGCGAAATAACCACACCGGGTGAGCTTTCCTGAACAGCGATGAACACTTTAGGAACTGTAGGTTTTTCTGATTAAAAAGGGCTGATCCGTCAGGTTTGGGTGGCCTTGACTCCGTGCGGAATCATCAGCGCAGAATCAAAGGCCGCTGTAATAGTTTTACCGCGCATAAACAAAATTAACCACCCAATCACTTTCAAGTGAGCCGAATATCAAAAGATAGAACTTTGAGTTGCGCATCCGTTGGCCACCGTAGTTGAAAAAAATGAAATAAATAGGTCATATCACGACCTATTGCTTCTACAATATCTTATGGAAGGGAATGCGTAGCACATCCCACAAAGAGACTGTTGCCTTTCGTCCTTGTATCTTCCTTGTACTTTCGATTTTTGCTTAGATTTCACTAAAAGAGGTGGAAACTGCGCTAATAAGCGAACAATACTGACACAGCCAATCAATATCGATTGGTATTATCGATTTTCGCACAGTTTTTTCAAAAAGAACGTTGGATGGAACTAAATAGTTTTCCTTCTGACGAGGTTTGAAGGTCTTCTCGTGCTCCTCGAACGAAGAACACCTAATGGACTGTTCTGACCCGCTAGAGGGACGCTTGGAGACTTAACAGGCAACCCGCTCCTGACAATTAACTGGAGATCATTGGTGGCAAGCTACAGATGACTTTGTGTCGCAGAAAGCCCTAACGACTGTTTTAAGCTGCCTGCTGGTGCTTCACTTTAAAACCCAATAGAAATCAATCTATGTTGGTTGTTAGATCGATATTGTGTAAGTGGGTATTTCCGTCTGACAGCACCCTATTCATTTTCTTGAATTGAAGCTCTAAACTGCGCTAAGAATTCTGTCGATCGTTACTGAGTGACTTTTATTTACTATATTTACTCGCATGGGTGCCGGAACCAATGTAGAGGTCAATAATTTTGCGCCTGCACACTGACGGATGACTTGAATCTTATCTCTTTACTAAATACATATAGCAATCTTAGGAACCGTCTAGCATAACGAATTTCACTCTCTTTTTTCCTCCTTTTCTCATTTGCAAAACTTCCTGAGGACTATTGCTCATAAATAGATTTTCTCTGTAGATCTTTTAATGCAACGCGGCTTAGATCCAAAAACGAGTTGCATCACGTTTATTATAAACAAGTGCTCCGACACGCCTGTCGACGTGTCTCGCACTTGCGCGCTTCGCGCGACCTTAGAGAGTCACTAAGCCAAGATCACTCTATTCAAGCAGCTGCTCTACTTGTGAAACCCTCTCGACACCCTAGCAGTAAAAAGAATGTGTTTGAAAACCCTAGTAATTTCGAACCTTGGTCTACCTTCTCTAAGATCAGTGAGTAGTTCTTCGACATGAAGCCGTCCAGCTCCCTCCCCCCATCCTCAACATCTCTTCAACGTCGGCACTATCTTCAGTCCGTTCAGAAACGTAATCTATTTGCTTTAATCAGCGCTTTCGTCCCAAGACTGTTTGCCAACCCACTCCCCCCCCCCCACCTCCAACCCTCATCTGTTAAATCTGGGAGAAAACCACCGGTCAGGCGATCGATAACATCGATCGATACTGGCGTCCCCATTGAAACTTTCCCCCTGAGGTGGGGCAGTCCTTCGACCACAATACTCGAGTGTATCCCACCCCCCCCCCACCCCGATCGTTAAATCTGGGAGAAAACCACCGGCGTGTCTCCCACCCGATCGGTTAAATCTGGGAAAAAACCACCGGCGCGTTTCCCGTCCCCCCCCCCCACCCATCGGTTAAATCGGGGAAAACCACCGGTGAAACGATCGATAACATCGATCAATACTGGCGTCCCCATTGAAACCTTCCACCTGATGTGGAGCACTCCCCCGGCCATAGTAAGTACCCGCATGCCTCCCGCCCCCCCCCCCCCACCCCATCAATTACAACTGGGAGAAAACTGCCGGTCAGGCGATCCATAATATCGATCGATACTGGTCTCCCCATTGAAACTTTCCTCCTGATGTGGGGCACTCCTTCGGCCATTGTACCCGCGTGTCCCCCACCCCCCCCCCCCTATCCCGATCGTTAAATCTGGGAGAAAACCACCGGCGTGTCTCCCACCCGATCGGTTAAATCTGGGAAAAAACCACCGGCGCGTTTCCCGTCCCCCCCCCCCACCCATCGGTTAAATCGGGGAAAACCACCGGTGAAACGATCGATAACATCGATCAATACTGGCGTCCCCATTGAAACTTTCCACTTGATGTGGAGCACTCCCCCGGCCATAGTAAGTACCCGCATGTCTCCCACCCTCCCCCCCCCCTTTCCATCCCGATCGCTTCAATCTGGGAGGAAACCACCGACGTGTCTCCCGCCCCGATCGGATGAATCTGGGAGAACACCAACGGGGTGTCTCCCACCCTTCCCCACTACCCGATCGGTTAAATCTGGGAGAAACCCACCGGTCAGGCGATCGATAACGTCGATCGATAATGGTCTCCCCATTGAAACTTTCCACCTAATGTGGGGCACTCCTCCGGCCATAGTACCCGCGTGTCTCCCACCCCCCCCCCTTCCCCCTTTACCCCGATCGGTTAAATATGGGAGAAAGCCACCGACGTGTCTCCCGCCCCGATCGGATGAATCTGGGAGAACACCAACGGGGTGTCTCCCACCCTTCCCCACTACCCGATCGGTTAAATCTGGGAGAAACCCACCGGTCAGGCGATCGATAATATCGATCGATACTGGTCTCCCCATTGAAGCTTTCCACCTGATGTGGAGTGCCCCCCGGTCATAATATCCGCGTGACTCCCACCCCCCCCCTCCATCCCGATCGGTTAAATCTGGGAGAAACCCACCGACATGCCCCCCACCCCATCGGTTAAATATGGGAAAACCACCGGTGAGACGATCGATAATATCAATCGGTACTGGCGTCTCCATTGAAATTTCCACCTGATGTGGGGCACTCCCCCGGCCATAGTAAGTACCCGCATGTCTCCCGCCCCCTCCCCCCCCCCACCCCATCGATTAAAACTGAGAGAAAACTGCCGGTCAGGCGATCGATAATATCTATCGATAACATCGATCGATACTGGCGTCCCCATTGAAACTTTCCACTTGATGTGGGACACTCCTTCGGCCATAGTACCCTTGTGTCTCCTACCCCCCATCCCGATCGTTTAAATCTGGGAGAAAACTACCGGCGATCGATACCCGTGTGTCTCCTACCCCCTCCCTCCACCGCGATCGCTTAAATCTGGGAGAAAACCACGCCGTGTCTCCCACCCGATCGACTGAATCTGGGAGAAAACCACCCACCGGCGCGTCTCCCGCCACCCCCCCCCCCCACCCCATCAGTTAAATCTGGGAAAACCACCGGTGAGACGATCGATAACATCGATCAATACTGGCGTCCCCATTGAAACTTTCCACCTGATGTGGGGCACTCCCCCGGCCATAGTAAGTACCCGCATGTCTCCCGCCCCCCCCCCACCCCATCGATTAAAACTGAGAGAAAACAGCCGGTCAGGCGATCCATAATATCGATCGATACTGGTCTCCCCATTGAAACTTTCCTCCTGATGTGGGGCACTCCTTCGGCCATTGTACCCGCGTGTCTCTCACCCTCCTCCCACCACCCGATCGGTTAAATCTGGGAGAAACCCACCGGTTAGGCGATCGATAATATCGATCGATATTGGTCTCCCCATTGAAACTTTCCACCTGATGTGAAGCGCCCCCCGGCCATAATATTGCTTCAATCTGGGAGAAAACCACCGACGTGTCTCCCGCCCCGATCGGATGAATCTGGGAGAACACCAACGGGGTGTCTCCCACCCTCCCCCACTACCCGATCGGTTAAATCTGGGAGAAACCCACCGGTCAGGCGATCGATAATATCGTTCGATAATGGTCTCCCCATTGAAACTTTCCACCTGATGTGGAGCGCCCCCTCGGCCATAATATCCGCGTAACTCCCACCCCCCTCCATCCCGCTCGTTTAAATCTGGGAGAAAACTACCGGCGATCGATACCCGTGTGTCTCCTACCCCCCTCCCCCCTCCACCCCGATCGGTTGAATCTGGGAGAAAACCACCGGCGCGTCTCCCGCCCCCCCCCCCCACCCCATCAGTTAAATCTGGGAAAACCACCGGTGAGACGATCGATAACATCGATCAATACTGGCGTCCCCATTGAAACTTTCCACCTGATGTGGGGCACTCCCCCGGCCATAGTAAGTACCCGCATGTCTCCCGCTCCCCCCCCCACCCCATCGATTAAAACTGAGAGAAAACTGCCGGTCAGGCGATCGATAATATCGATCGATGCTGGCCTCCTCATTGAAACTTTCCACCTGATGTGGGGCACTCCTTCGGCCATAGTACCCGCGTGTCTCCCACCTTCCCCCACCACCCGATCGGTTAAATCTGGGAGAAACCCACCGGTCAGGCGATCGATAATATCGATCGATACTGGTCTCCCCATTGAAACTTTCCACCTAATGTGGGGCACTCCTTCGGCCATAGTACCCGCGTGTCTCCCACCTTCCCCCACCACCCGATCGGTTAAATCTGGGAGAAACCCACCGGTCAGGCGATCGATAATACCGATCGATACTGGTCTCCCCATTGAAACTTTCCACCTAATGTGGAGCACTCCTCTGGCCATAGCACCCGCGTGTCCCCCACCCCGCCCCCCCCCCCTCCATCCCGATCGCTTAAATCTGGGAGAAAACCACCGGCGTGTCTCCCGCCTCTCCCCCTCCCCCTTCCTCTCCACCCCGATCGCCTAAATCTGGAAGAAAACCACCGGCGTGTCTCCTCCCCTCTCCACCCCGATCGCTTAAATCAGGGAGAAAACCACCGGCGTGTCTCCTCCCCTCTCCACCCCGATCGCCTAAATCTGGGAGAAAACCACCGGCGTGTCTCCTCCTCTCTCCACCCCGATCGCTTAAATCTGGGAGAAAACCACCGGCGTGTTTCCCGCCTCTCCCCCTCTCCCTTCCTCTCCACCCCGATCGCCTAAATCTGGGAGAAAACCACCGGCGTGTCTCCCACCCCGATCGGTTGAATCTGGGAGAAAAACACCGGTCAGGCGATCGATACTGGTCTTCCCAATGAAACTTTCCATCTGATGTGGAGCACACCTTCGGCCATAATACCCGCGTGTCTCACCCCCCCCCCCCACCACACACACACACACACGATCGGTTAAATCTGGGAGAAACCCACCGGTCAGGCGATCGATAATATCGGTCGATGCTAAGATACTGGTCTCCTCATTGAAATTTTCCATCTGATGTGGAGTACTCCTTCGGCCATAATATCCGCGTGTCTCCCCCTCCCCCACAACGACATCCACAAACAGATCGATAATACCGGTCGGAATCGATTGATGGCGACCGATACCTCAAAAGGGGAGTTCGGCCTCGTGTTCAGCGACCTCGATTACCCCAGGGCTAAAGTTTCAGGGCGCCTGCTCGACATCCTCAAGAAATCGATAATATCGATCGATATCGATTGGTCGACTTCAGATTCGCGTTCAGCGTCGTCGATTACCCCCAGGGCTGAAGTTTCAGGGCGCCTGCTCGACATCCTCAAAAAATCGATAATATCGATCGATATCGATTGGTCGACTTCAGATTCGTGTTCAGCGACCTCGACTACCCCCAGGGCTGAAGTTTCAGGGCGCCTGCTCGACATCCGCAAATAATCGATAATATCGATCGATATCGATTGGTCGACTTCAGATTCGTGTTCAGCGACGTCGATTACCCCCAGGGCTGAAGTTTCAGGGCGCCTGCTCGACATCCTCAAAAATCGATAATATCGATCGATATCGATTGGTCGACTTCAGATTCGTGTTCAGCGACGTCGATTACCCCCAGGGCTGAAGTTTCAGGGCGCCTGCTCGACATCCTCAAAAATCGATAATATCGATCGATATCGATTGGTCGACTTCAGATTCGTGTTCAGCGACCTCGATTACCCCCAGGACTGAAGTTTCAGGGCGCCTGCTCGACATCCTCAAAAAATCGATAATATCGATCGATATCGATTGGTCGACTTCAGATTCGTGTTCAGCGACCTCGATTACCCCCAGGGCTGAAGTTTCAGGGCGCCTGCCCGACATCCTCAAAAAATCGATAACATCGATCGATATCGATTGGTCGACTTCAGATTCGTGTTCAGCGACCTCGATTACCCTCAGGGCTGAAGTTTCAGGGCGCCTGCTCGACATCCGCAAATAATCGATAATATCGATCGATATCGATTGGTCGACTTCAGATTCGTGTTCAGCGACGTCGATTACCCCCAGGGCTGAAGTTTCAGGGCGCCTGCTCGACATCCTCAAAAATCGATAATATCGATCGATATCGATTGGTCGACTTCAGATTCGTGTTCAGCGACGTCGATTACCCCCAGGGCTGAAGTTTCAGGGCGCCTGCTCGACATCCTCAAAAAATCGATAATATCGATCGATATCGATTGGTCGACTTCAGATTCGTGTTCAGCGACCTCGATTACCCCCAGGACTGAAGTTTCAGGGCGCCTGCTCGACATCCTCAAAAAATCGATAATATCGATCGATATCGATTGGTCGACTTCAGATTCGTGTTCAGCGACCTCGATTACCCCCAGGGCTGAAGTTTCAGGGCGCCTGCCCGACATCCTCAAAAAATCGATAACATCGATCGATATCGATTGGTCGACTTCAGATTCGTGTTCAGCGACCTCGATTACCCTCAGGGCTGAAGTTTCAGGGCGCATGCTCGACATCCTCAAAAAATCGATAATATCGATCGATATCGATTGGTCGGCTTCAGATTCGTGTTCAGCGACCTCGATTACCCCCAGGGCTGAAGTTTCAGGGCGCCTGCTCGACATCCTCAAAAAATCGATAATATCGATCGATATCGATTGGTCGACTTCAGATTCGTGTTCAGCGACCTCGATTACCCCCAGGGCTGAAGTTTCAGGGCGCCTGCTCGACATCCTCAAAAAATCGATAACATCGATCGATATCGATTGGTCGACTTCAGATTCGTGTTCAGCGACCTCGACTACCCCCAGGGCTGAAGTTTCAGGGCGCATGCTCGACATCCTCAAAAAATCGATAATATCGATCGATATCGATTGGTCGGCTTCAGATTCGTGTTCAGCGACCTCGATTACCCCCAGGGCTGAAGTTTCAGGGCGCCTGCTCGACATCCTCAAAAAATCGATAATATCGATCGATATCGATTGGTCGACTTCAGATTCGTGTTCAGCGACCTCGATTACCCCCAGGACTGAAGTTTCAGGGCGCCTGCTCGACATCCTCAAAAAATCGATAATATCGATCGATATCGATTGGTCGACTTCAGATTCGTGTTCAGCGACCTCGATTACCGCCAGGGCTGAAGTTTCAGGGCGCCTGCTCGACATCCTCAAAAAATCGATAACATCGATCGATATCGATTGGTCGACTTCAGATTCGTGTTCAGCGACCTCGATTACCCCCGCGTTCGGCACGTCTACGGCTCGCCATGCACGGTCGCCGACGTCTTCATCATGTCTACGGCTCGCCATGCACGGTGGCCGACGCGTTCGGCACGTCTACGGCTCGCCATGCACGGTCGCCGACGCGTTCGGCACGTCTACGGCATCGCCAGGCACGGTTGCCGACGCGTTCGGCACGTCTACAGCTCGCCATGCACGGTCGCCGACGTGTTCGGTACGTCTACGGCTCGCCATGCACGGTCGCCGACGTATTTGGCACGTCTACAGCTCGCCATGCAGGGTTGCCGACGTGTTCGGTACGTCTACGGCATCGTCAGGCACGGTCGCCGACGCGTTCGGCACGTCTACGTCTCGCCATGCACGGTCGCCGACGCGTTCGGCACGTCTACGGCATCGCCAGGCACGGTTGCCGACGCGTTCGGCACGTCTACAGCTCGCCATGCAGGGTTGCCGACGTGTTCGGTACGTCTACGGCATCGTCAGGCACGGTTGCCGACGCGTTCGGCACGTCTACAGCTCGCCATGCAGGGTTGCCGACGTGTTCGGTACGTCTACGGCATCGTCAGGCACGGTCGCCGACGTGTTCGGTACGTCTACGGCTCGCCATGCACGGTCGCCGACGTATTCGGCACGTCTACAGCTCGCCATGCAGGGTTGCCGACGCGTTCGGCACGTCTACAGCTCGCCATACACGGTCGCCGACGCATTCGGCACGTCTACGGCTCGCCATGCACGGTCGCCGACGCGTTCGGCACGTCTACGGCATCGCCAGGCACGGTTGCCGACGCGTTCGGCACGTCTACAGCTCGCCATGCAGGGTTGCCGACGTGTTCGGTACGTCTACGGCATCGTCAGGCACGGTTGCCGACGCGTTCGGCACGTCTACAGCTCGCCATGCAGGGTTGCCGACGTGTTCGGTACGTCTACGGCATCGTCAGGCATGCTTGCCGACGTGTTCGGTGCATCTACGGCATCGCCAGGCACGTAGAAGGCGTCTGGGTATTTTCTGCTATTTGGCGCCCCTTGATGTTTCCGCCCCTGATGTTTCCGCCCCTGATGTTTCCGCCCCTGATGTTTCCGCCCATTGATGTTTCCGCCCCTATTTTTTGACGTGCTCCACGGCTAAGTGTGTACCACTTATTATATAGTATGATAGCCACAAAGCGCACGGTGAACACGGTCTGCACGGTCGCCGACGTGTTCGGCACGTCTACGGCTCGCCATGCACGGTCGCCGACGCGTTCGGCACGTCTACGGCTCGCCATGCACGGTCGCCGACGTGTTCGGCACGTCTACGGCTCGCCATGCACGGTCGCCGACGCGTTCGGCACGTCTACGTCTCGCCATGCACGGTCGCCGACGCGTTCGGCACGTCTACGGCTCGCCATGCACGGTCGCCGACGTATTCGGCACGTCTACAGCTCGCCATGCAGGGTTGCCGACGCGTTCGGCACGTCTACAGCTCGCCATACACGGTCGCCGACGCGTTCGGCACGTCTACGGCATCGCCAGGCACGGTTGCCGACGCGTTCGGCACGTCTACAGCTCGCCATGCAGGGTTGCCGACGTGTTCGGTACGTCTACGGCATCGTCAGGCACGGTTGCCGACGCGTTCGGCACGTCTACAGCTCGCCATGCAGGGTTGCCGACGTGTTCGGTACGTCTACGGCATCGTCAGGCACGTAGAAGGCGTCTGGGTATTTTCTGCTATTTGGCGCCCCTTGATGTTTCCGCCCCTGATGTTTCCGCCCCTGATGTTTCCGCCCCTGATGTTTCCGCCCATTGATGTTTCCGCCCCTATTTTTTGACGTGCTCCACGGCTAAGTGTGTACCACTTATTATATAGTAAGTATATATAGTATGATGATAGCCACAAAGCGTCACGACCACGTAGGCATCAGGCGTCACCTTAAACTTGGGTAGTTAAACCGAGTTTTTACTGAAAAATACATTGAAACTCAGTGGTGAAATCGAGGAGCACAAAGTATGCGTCAAGGTAAGGAGAACAATAAGTCTACAAAGCGCGTGACGCGATTTTTATACGAGGCGCAGGCACGGCTCGGCGATGGAGATATGTATCCCCACTGAATTTATTTGTCAGACGTCGTCCTAAGAAGTTCTTCATTGACTGCGTCCGTTGATGATTTTTGCGCTCAATAAAAATGTGGGTGTGTTATCACACGTAATCGTGTCAGGAACCCCCCTGCGTTGACGAAGTCTACGGTACCCATACTTTTGACCATTTCCAAGTGGATAAGTCGTGTAAAGGTGCAAGTAAAAATGCACCCGTACGGCTTAACGTTGACCGCGTCATCACCTGTTGCTTAAGGGGGAAGGTCGAAAAAATCTAGTCCAATGTGTTGAAAAGCACGACTTCTTAGGACGGTTAGGTAGATCCGTTGTACTAGGATACCGATACGGGAGACTATTGAAGCGTCTGCACGTCACATTGACGTTGCAAGCTAGGTCGTAGCGCTCTATCTTCTTGATCAACGTCATCACTCGTTCAGAAGGAAATGTGGGGGTTACCATAGTTAGGTACGACACTTCGTTATTTGGAAGTGGAAGTGTCTTTTACGTAGAATTCATCCTTCCGATCTTCCGGAACCTTGCGTAATATGACCTTCTGTGATCAAAGAACTCACATTCCATCCCAGCACATAAAGATGAACGGAGTCGCTCCCCCGCGGCATGGTGGGCGAAACACGCGAGAAAGCCGTGGCAGAGGTGCATTCGTTGACGATCCCGGCAAAATTCGTCCAGAACTAAATGCATGGCTTAGCTCCGCAACAGTGCGCCCGCTTCCTTGATGGAATATCGGAGGAAGCAACGACGAACCTTGATCGACTTCTTTGACCATGTACTCGTGGCATTCAGAATACAGTGCTGATGAGCCTTCAATGCTGCTAACATTTGCTGCGTGAACGGTGCCGACGTCTTCGCCGGTGCTCGAGAATCTCTGAGGCAATAGGAGAAGAGGACAGACATGAACGACCATGTGACGAGGAACAGAACGGCTTTTCGTACGTAGACCCATCGTGTCCGCATTTTCTGAAAATTGTTCATTGTAGTATTGCCGACATTATACTAGATAAAAGGTCGTTTTTGAGAATTTTTCAGAGCAGTTAGCATCGAGTAAGAGTCGGACTTCTCTTTAAGAGATGATCTTTAGCAGTAGCAGAAGAATTATTATAGCTGCTAGCAATGAAGTGAAAGGATAATGCACTGGCACTGTTTAATTTCTCTTTATTGACAATAGTCTCCATACCAAACTATAGGTGGAAACGAATTGAGCTTTTTACAGCGCTAACCGTTGAATAATCATCGTGTTCTGTTGATCAGCAGGGAGCCGGAGCATGATAAACCACGATTTTCTGGAGGCTCATCTGAAGCTGATCAAGAGCCTTGTTAGGAATAACCTTCCGAAACTCACCATCAGAGTTATCTGTTAGACCCTACCAGTGAGAAAAGAAAAAAGGCATAGGAGAATTGATACATGACGATGCTGAATTTCTGAATCTCCAGAATACTCTAAACACGACTGTTTACGAGCATTTAAAAAATAAGCGCTAAATAACAACACTAATCGTTCCCCTTTCTGACATGCGCCACAAATTCTAGCTCTACGGGATACAGTACATGCATTCTGAATCGAACAACTTCGAAGCCAAATATATTACCCTGATAACGCAATCCGTAGACAATCAGCAGAATTTTTCTTACAAGAACGTTCTCTACGATAAGTGCAACATTTATTTATTCAAATGTCCCTAAAAAGATGGCGCGTGTAGTGCAGTCGGAGGAGGCGCGACTGTCGCGTGCACCCGATACCAGGTTCCTGGTTCGGATTTCCCGCTCAGGCCAACCAAGCCTTCCATCCTTCCGGGGTCGGTGAATTGGTACCAGACTTGTCTGGGAAGGATAAAGCGCTGACTTGTTCATCGGCTGGCCACTGCAAGTCATTGTATGGCCAAATACGCATTCATGTCGCCTCCACGACATCGAGTAGAAGTAGAATGCGCTGGGCATCCCAGAAGGGATTGAGTAACGCCGTCCTTTATCCTTTATCCTTTATTACTAAAAATGAAGATAAAAGAGTAAGTAATGAAAAAGGAGCCTAATTAACAAATTCTAATAAAGTAACGAAGAAAACATATGACCTCACTACGAACATAACAGATTGAGAAGGCTGTGTTTTCTAGACACTGAGATGTTCAGTTCATAATAGCATAACATAAAAGTATGACAGAATATAATAGAAATACGTAAACATCAACAAAATTCCGCACTCAATGGAAACCGTAGCACTTCTCAATTTACACTGGTTCTAATAGTATGCTCAACACCCTATACAAATAAGAATGTGGGAATGTTATTACAGCACAAAATAATCTACTTTGATATATTTCATTTATAAAATTGAAGGATATGACATGAAAAGAAAATAAACTAGGATCGATCAATTCGTCCAGCCGGCTGTTTCTACTAACTAGGACGACCCGATGAATATCGCGTTTCATCTACGCAGTAGCCCAATAAACCAGTTTTTCCTCTTTTAACGGCTTAAATTAGCGAAATGGATTAGCTCAGGGAATATTAATGTTACGTTCATATTATATTGTTACAATATATGTTACACACAATTTTCATGTCAAAATGGACACTTTTCACGTCAAATTGGATTGGTTTTCTTCTAAATAAACTTAGTGCTTCTAAAATCGAGGTGAACGATTTTCAAATCAAAAAGAGCATTTTCCAAATTAAACTACGAATTCTCAAAAATGTTAAAATTCATTTTCCGATCAAGGAAAATTCAGTATAACCTTCTTTGATTTTTTTTAGTTCAGCTGCTCAAATGAGTTTAATAATTTTATAAAAATTTTAATTTTTAGAGAAAAAGGCCTTAAATTTTGCTTCAAAGCGCAACAAAGCGGCGATCATTTCGAGCATCAAAGGCTAGATCGAGCCACGCACTCGAATAGCACGTCGCGGTTTGTATTTGACTGATAGCGTAAATGCTGCTTACATGAAGCACCAAACCCAGTGTATGTGTTCTTCACAGTTGCTTTGCGGCTTTACATGTCAAAAGTGTATAAAAAATTTAGTTTGAATTAAAATTGCCTCACCTTGAAAAATCGCAAGGTGCTATTCGAGTGCGATTTTTCAAGGTGAGGCAATTTTACCCTTTATAGCAAGCAATAGGGTGAGTGAATTTAAACTTCAAGGAAAGATTTATGTATTAAAAATTTTCCGATCAAAGTTGTTCTAGCCTTTTTCAAAACTCTAAAGCATTATGTAAAGAGCTCGCTTTGATTCGAAAGATGTTCAGTTCGATTTCAAAAGCGTTGGGCTTATTGTCCAGAATGTCCAATTTGACGTGTAACGTATGACGTGCTAATGTTTTTACATATTATATTGTAATATATTATTTTTCTAACAACATTCATATAATATTATCAATAGCATTAGCATTTATTTTTGTGAAATAGGATATAACCTATAAGTTTCCACAAGTGATGATAGTACTTTAATGATTCTTCAAATTTTTCTAGGACTGGGACTGCCCACATGCCAGCCAACAGATCCTTCTACCCCTTTGAAAAGGAGCTGTCTGTTGGAACAGTTAACAACGTAGATTTCTTTTGATAGTGCGAATACAAATTATTTTATCCTTCACTCGTCAACTTTCCATTCTAAACCAGGCTCTATTTATTTTTAACGGAGCTCTTTCTATCTAGAAACTGGATGCCTCTAAAATAAAAACCATTTGCAAGTTAAGTTTGCCGTGTCAGAGGTTTAAATATGCATGATCTAATGAAAACGAATTATCTTCAAACTAGTTTTAAAAAATATGCAGAGTTATTTGGTATCAAAATATTTGGCCTAATTTTAGATTTATCTTGAGCTAGAAAGCTAGATATTAGGTTGTAACGAAATAAATGGCACTGAACCACTGCAAATTTGAACAGTTAATATCTCGGCTTGTAGGCAAGTTTATTAATCGAAATAAAAACCATCTGGTTCTACACATTTTTGCCAACGTGATACAATCTTTTTTATCCCAGTAGCGTAAAAATCAGAAGTTCTGGAATTGATGAAATCTTCGAAGGCACTTTCGGCATCCTGTTGGTATTTGAATATTTTCCCTACCAAGAAGTCGCCAAGATGCTTGAAGAAATGGTAGTCTGTTGGGGAGAGGTCGGGAGAAAACGGAGGATGTGGTAGAGTTTCAATGCTCAGCTCATTCAATTTCTGCAACGTCATTCATGCTACATGGCGGCGAGCATTGTCGTGCAGAAGGAGAACTCGCCTTCGGTTTACCAAGGCCGGCCGGATATCCTTCAACTTTTTCATCATTTCTTCAATTTCAATGCAGTACTTCTCTGCCGTGATGGATTCGCCGGGAGGGAGGAAGCTGTGGTGAATAATTCCCAGCGAACACCACCATACTGTCACCATTACTTTCTTTTCGTGCAATTCCGGCTTCGAAAAAACCTTGGGGCTCTCATCGCTGTCCACCCACTGTGCCAATCGTCGCCTGTTGTCGTACATTATCCATTTCTCGTCACAGGTTACGATGCGATCAAGGAATGGGTCCGTTTCGTTCCGTAGAAGCAGTGCGGACGAGATCTCATATCGTCGGATTCTTTGCTCCTCAGACAGCTCGTGAGGCACCCATCTTTCCAGCTTTTTGGTCTTTCCAATTTCCTTCAGATGCCGGGCAGCTTTGTTGTGACTGACGCCAAGAACCTTCGCTATCTCCCTGGTACACTTGTGTGGATCCTCCTCTACCACATCTCTCAGCTTGTCCTCATCAACATCACTATGCCTCGCACGACCTTCATGTTCTTCCAAGCTCTCATCTCCATTCCGGAACTTCTGATACCAACGATACGCCGTCCGAATTGTGGAACATCCTGGACCGAATGCGGCGTTGATTTCTCGTCCGCCTCCTTAGCTGTAGTGCCCAGCTTGAATTCATACAAGTAAATCCCTCGGATTACCCTTTTGTCCATCTGCAAAAAAGTCAATAAAACTCTAAAGCTTTCCCACTTTTACATAGAAAATTTGGTACTCGACGGTAGAGCAAAGTTTGCGCTTCTAAATGATATGCCACATGTTACGGTTTGTTCTTGATCAAACGCGTAAAGACGCGTCAAAAAATGGCGCGAGCCACTGCCATTTAATTCGTGACAACCTACCATAACAAATAATTTCTGTGATTGTTCTGTGAAGAGCTTAGAGATTTGCCTCCCTCACGCGAGTGTTAGTCTCTTCAAAACACCTAATAACTTCTAGGGTTTCACGTATATCATCACTCAATTTCTGAGATTCTAAAAATCAACTACAAGATTATGTAGTAAAAATGCAAATTTTCAGAATATAAAGTCGGTGCTCATCTACTGCTGATCGCGCAGACCATTTTACTTTGATCAGCCGTCCGAGCCCGATCAAAGTAAAAAATTCATCAAATTGTAATGGTCCAAGTAAGCTCAAAGGCGTTCTTTTAATTTTTGTACTAAAATTCACAATCCACAGATCGTCTTAAGAAAACACGACTACAACACTTGAATAGACGTAAAATTTTTCTCATCTGACCGCCGTATGTTCTGCTCATCCTAGAGAAAGCCAAGCATTTGCGACTGTGTGTGACAAGTGGTGTTATAGAGAGAGATGGCGTCTATAAGTCGCTTTGCCTATTTGAGTGATCGTGTTTGTGCTGTTTGCATGCGTATAAATCTAGAAAAAGGGGAGAAAAGACAGCATATAGCATAGCGCCGCGACCTCCACATAAAGTGAACATTGGTATGTCCTGAAATCGTGCACGGCATGGGCTCTTCACACGGTTTGTTTTCCATCAAATCACTTCAGAATGATCATGAGCAGACTGCCTTTGCCAAGGGAACAGGAATTTAATGCTCATTCAAAAAATGAACACATTTCTTCTCTAGACACCATCTAAAGGAGTTCTTCCTATTAATTTCCTTGAATCAAAACACCGTGCCTCTGTTAAAAGCTGTTTCCTTTCACTCTAGATGAGACGAGTTTTGCTTTTCAAGTGTCCAGTTTAATGCGAAAATGGAAATGCAGTGTCAGTTACTTCGCACAGCCTCCTTCAGCTGTCATTCGACATTGAAACTGAATGTCACACAAGTCCGACCCCGACCATTTATTCTCGATATAAAGGCAGAAGAGAAGACCCGTTGTTCAGCGCCAGTCCTTGCTGGCGAAGCTCTTGCACTCTGTTATAGTCGGCGTCGTGAAGATGTTGCCGCAGGTAGCTGTCTATTCGGTGTTGAACTTCCTGAAAAGATAAGATTCCTTCCCGAAAAAGCGGGTGGTGTTGAATTCAGATCATCTTGCTATCTTCAGCAATACAAACTAACCGAGATATGAATTCTAGTGGAAATAGAGGGACCGAAGTGGTGCATCTTTGAAATGGTTCGTGCTGTGCGCCCTGAGCTATCCACCTTTATTTTGGTTTATTTGTTTTTTTTTTACTTATAATGAGCACATGAGAGTGCGCTCAATACCGAGCATTTAAAAATCAGTCATAAGAGAAGCATAAAAATAACAGCGACAAATAGTATTAAGAATTAAACCAAGCTAAATACTCACGAACAACCACGTAAAACAAGAATTCTATTTACCAATTTATTTTAATCTGTTGGCTTATTATCCTTTTTGAATAATAGACACTTTTAAATTTACGCTTTCAAAATTAAAGTAGACGTATCCATAGCCTTATTAAAAGCACTTTTGGAAATCAAAAGTTCAAAGTCTTTCTGTAAATTTTAAATAAAAATCTCTTTGCAATCCCTAAATGGCTGCACTTCTAAAGAAGCATTTTCTTATGCATTCATCTTAAATAATATTATTGATTTTGTTAAAGCATCTGAGATAGAAACCGTTCGACGTGTCACCTTGAGGGACTATGCCATGAACATGTCCATTACATCGCGATGCTTATTTAATTGATAACGTAAATGCGGTTTACAGGTAGGCTGCACCTGAACTATAAATCGAATAAGTTACTTGAAGAACGACTGGCGCAATCTCTCCACGTGGCAGATCGGATTGTTCTCTTTGTCATAGCTTGAATCTTAGAATGAATCTTAAAATATGGTTCTATAGAAGCTAAAAAAATTGTACGAAATAAATAATGGAAATGCAAGCATAGCGCTCTTAAAAATGTGCTCATTTTTTTACTTGAGACACCTATCATAAATGTTTTTTTTTTCATTAGAGATCTCCTTAAAACACAGAATTGCTTTTATTTATTGGTTAGTTTCGCACTTCGAGGTGCTTGTGTGACCTTAAAACAATCTACTTTCTTTTGGAAATGTTCCATCTTCAATGAAAAGTACCCAGTTTGATTTGAAAAGTGTCCAGTACAATGGTATGTCATGTGGCTAAAGTGCATGGAATGCGAAACGAGCGCTGATAGGTCCGCTGTAACTGAATTCGGAAATAAAAATGGCACTACAGATGCAATAGATAAACAACCGGTATCACAAAATCGAATCGTCACAATCCTGTTCCTGAATTTCAATCGCAATAAAAATTCGTTATAACCGCTTGTTGTATAGTCGGCTAGTAGCCTAATAATGAGGAATTCTCACATGTCGACTAGCGCCGGATCGTCTTGCTTTCTTGATGATGTTAAGGAGCTCCTGTCGTTCTTTCGACGTCCGCAAAAACCTAAATGTGGTATCTGTTACACAGACCTAGACGGAGTGTTCTGTTTTTTCTCTAAACGACGAAAATGAAGATGGCTTGAGGCGCTTTATCCCTCTCAGACATCTGGTACCAATTCATCGACCTCTAAGTGACGGAAGGTTATGGTGGCCTGAACGGAAAATCCGAGAAACACAGAATCGAGTGTACGCGACAGCCGACACCTCCTCCGGCTGACTTACCGTGATCCCAAGTACGGCACCGCGAATGTCCTTCGGTCAATTGCCGAAAAAGACGCTTTCGAGTGTTTTTTAAAATTCAAGCGTTTAGGGAGTTTTATCGGAAACCTTAACTGGCCTGCTTGCCTATGCATTTGTAGGTCGTCAGCTCATCACATCTTCCCGTAGCGATCGACTGAAATCGGAAAAAAATTGAGCCACACAAGCCTCACCTGCATTTTCGCACCGCTATAATTTCGCCAGTCTAGAAGCAACAGCGGTGTACCCTTGCGAGCTACTAAAGCTCTCTACCGCAGCCAGAACAATTCGATATCGATAGAGTTATTGCGCTCCGTACACGCCTGCGCGTGCAATTTGCGGCCTGTCGCGCCCACTCGATTGATAGGTTCGATTCTGTATGCATTGTTCATGGCGCACTACAAATGCAAGCAGGACAGTCTTGAAGCAATTTCTGAGTAGGACGATCAGGACTTTCCGATAAAACTCCCAAAACGCTCGCTCTACAGGCTGTCGTGCCCACTTGATTGGTTCTGTCGGGTCTATATGCATGGTTTAACTAATTTATATGTCAGAAGATGAAGTTCAAGATGATAAGCTCAAATATATGTTTGTTTTTGCAAGCACTTAAATTTTAAAAAACAAAAAAAGGAATTAGGATTTAGTGAGCAATAAACAATACGGAATACCTCGAAATTAGAATACCTTCTGATATTCCCCAAGGAATAGTTGTTCTCCAATTCATTAATGTTTGTATTTCAACACAAAATTTTGGGACAATCATTTTCAGTTGTCCCGGAGTTTAGGGAAATTGAGGACGTTTTAGTAGTCGAGAGGGACTCCCAGATGCACACGTAAAAGATCTACTAGTATATAGCTCGTTATTACGATAGATATAGATGTCCGGTGAGATCAACACAACTGGCTAGCACCCTCCCCGGAAAGACCACTCGGGTTCGAATCTCGCCTGTTGCAAGCGTTTTGATAGGGACATACCGTTTTTGTGAGATCACATAGGCTCAAGGACGGCCGCTCTAGCCTTCAGAAAATATTTATGCAAATCCTCCATCAGAGTGTTAACTGTGTGCACAACGTTAGGGATCTAGGTGACTTAAGGTACGCGCTTTTCCTTTGTGCGCTATGTTGGCTAAGCCGTTCAAAACCACGAAAATATATTCAAATAATGTACGATAAAAGATATTTAAAAAGAATTGAAAATCTTACTTTGCAAAAGGTGGCATTGCATTTCTTGAAGATGATCTTCTTCTACTGACCACGGTTACGTTTTCCTGAAACGCTCAAGTAAGAAAAGTACAACACACGACACAAGAGCTTGAAGACTCTATTGAGCATCCATTTAATACGCACAGATGAGTGCTGCTCTACTGGCAGACTTCCGTCCTCATTGGTCGCAACAGAGACATTCGCTATCGATACGATTATCCACAGCGCTGCTAGCGACCGCATGTGTGGAGCGCTGAAGAGGAATGACCCGCTACAGCAACACCAGCACCTCGGCGGCCTAAAATTGTTTAAGAAATTACTGCGTCCTAAATCTTGGTGGACATTGAGATAAAAGGCGTTCCGCAAATGTAATTTCCGTCTCGGGTGTTAAAGTAGGCACTTATTTCTCGTGCTGCATTTTCATGCCAATTTCCTTAGGTCACTTTGTAGATTTTTCTACCTGTTTCAGCTTATATCCTAGATTTTCGTTCTGGACGTTATTACAAGGTTTTGAGAATAGACGAACCGACCCGATTTTCGAGTAATTATGCTCTACGAGTAGTACGATATTCCACAAAGGATTATTCAAAAAATCACTAAAAAAAAAGTAGAACAAGACCATGAGGCACTGAAAATGGCGCATGACAAAGCAGACGTGGTTGGTAAGCGGTAAGCGTGTGGCCGATGAGGTACTGTGAATACACAGGGTGCACTTGAAAACTCGGCCACCCTCACGAAAACACTTCAAGGTTACGATCGATGCGAAACCATCGAGGTCGGCATAGATCTGTCTGTCTGCATCGTCTCACAATTAACAAGAAAGCATAAAAGGGACTTTCGTCTTTGGGATGCGCCACGCCTTGTACTTTTTACATGACTTTGTCTGAGGACTTGACGCAATACGTATTTGACCCGGAATTCTGGTGGTCTTTCCAAATTTTCTCAACATTTGGGATCAAAGGTTTGAATGACACCGGGACTGTAAAAAGTGCTTTTGTTTTTGGTTTACCGTTCTAATAATTATATTTCAGGGTACTAGTTCATTGTCGTTCATTTTTAAGCTGCACAACTTAAACGATAAATAAAACGAAATGAAAATAATGAAGCGTTTTACACCAGAATATAAGCTGTATTTATTGATAGAAGTGGTTTTATTTAGGTTCTTCAAAACCGTGCTTTCATGTCCTTCAACGCTCGGCGTCGTTTGAGTGCGACAGACCAGCAGTTCGTTTCCTAAAAGGCATAGAAAATCAATATTCCAAAAATTTTCATAATTGTGTCTATTATTACTGTTTTTTCACCTTGTTCTTTCTTGTTTTCCTCCTCAAAAGCGGACCGATTTACTCGCCCTTTTTCTCGATCCGGGAACAGACGCGAACTGTTCAGACCATAATAAGTGTCCGTCTCTTCGTTCTCCGGGTTCTAAACACCAGAGTAACGGTGGCTGCAAGGAGTTAACAGATACTCCAGAAGAACTACCTCGAATTCAGGAATATGTCCAGGTCTGTAAATTTTCTTCGACTTTTGATGTTTGCATATAATTAACATTATTGGTAGTGATAACAAGACAAGTGTAGACTGAAGTATTGTAGTGAGCAAGCTCATCTGGAAAGCATAACTAAAGGCTGAATAAAAATGACGAACTTCAAATGTAGCGCCTATATCCTAAAATTGGGAATGAATGGTGGCATGTAAAGAATGGGAATTATTACAACGTCAACGACGACTTCTATGTGCAAGTCGCCATTAGACGAGCGTAAAAAATAAGGAAGCAGTACGAGTTGCGGGATGTGAGCTCTCGCGATATTCAACCTGAGGCGCGAGAAAGCGCATCCCGGCGTCTATGAGCTGCAGTGGCTTAAAATTCCGATTACTTGTTTTTCTAATTTAAATTTGTTTTAACTTCACAAGGTGGAAGGCTCTAGGCGAGCCCGTCGTCCTCCGAGTTCAGTGGCCTAAAATCTGCCTTAGTTATCGTTTTGTGTGTTCTGTTTTGTGTTCGGAAGATGAGCCTTAACATAGATGTGGCCAGGAAACGACCTAAAATCGGCCAAAGCAGCACTGGCTTGACTCGCTGATCCACCAAAATCAAATATTTCATCACGCCAAGTGGCGTCACCATATCAGAATAGCGGACCCGCCTCTGAGCGAAACAAACGTTGAAAGAGAGAAGTTATTGTCTTCTGTGATTTTTCAACTTTTTGCTTCTATGTGCTTCATTGAAGTGGCAAGATAGGCGGAGGGGAATGGTCATAGGCAGCTTTCGGAATACTCGTTGTTTCGGCGCAAATAGGCTCGGCGGGAGAGGGAGCACCGTGTAGGACATCTGCATGCAATGTTTTGCTGTACAAAACTAGGAATTTCATTCAGCACTGGTGTGTTCTACCTCTATGGCGAACATGGAAAACTGACGAGGAAGGTCAAAGAGGTCACCGTGGAGTTTCTCAAAGCGACCTATATAGGGTTGTAGGGCGTCATTGCATATTCATTAGCATGACATGTGTTTTGAAGTAAAATCGTATCACAGAAGGTTGAAATCAGGGTAGAAATCGAATATGACGCCTAGTCGTGACAGAAAAGCACTTCACGGTGGCAAAATCGCAAGATGTGCGCCCAGTAATGCAGAAACCACACCGCCGGAATCGAACCCTCGACCTCTCTCCCGCAAGTCCGCCACGCTAGCCACTCGGCAATCCAGTCGGTGGTGACCTAGTGGCGCGCGCCTCCCGTGAATGCGCCGTCTCGCTTCAATTAGGAATTAATCAATTCCTAGGTTCTAGCAGTGGTTGAAGCTCCAAACCTTTTGCAGGACTATTTGTGGGCACGACAAGGGCATTCCAGGCGTCAGTTTTGCGTTATCGGCCCGTACTGAAGCGGTACAGTTTTTTGCAATTTTTGACCTACCCAGAGGTCCGCAGGAAATTTGGAAACCACTATGGTGCTTCCCAGACAACGCCCTACAACCCTATATAGGTCGCTTTGAGAAACTCCACGGTGACCTCTTTGACCTTCCTCGTGAGTTAGGGTGTTTTCGATGTAGCTGGACATACATGCGTCTTCTTACGAAGGCGGATAACCATTGGGTGTAAGGTAACCCCCCTAGCCAATTTTCCCCCTTTGTTTCCATACCGCCTATTCAGCTCAAGGTTCAATGTTTATATGGATGGACTTCTCCTAGGAAGAAGTTAGTATTTTCATTATTTATGTGTATATATGACTGGCTAATTGTTTTTTGGATTTATCTTGGTAGGGGGGGGGGGAGAACATCGCTAGAAAAGTGAATCAAACTCACGGAGGACCTTCCCCTCAGGTAGGAAATTGCAAAACATTGTCCACTAATAGGTCAGTCCGTTATCTTTGGGTTATAGCTGACTTTTAACTATGTCGCTGTTGTTGAGCTGTAATAAACCTGCCCTCTCAGGTTTATTCACGTGTAGATCACACGGCCTCACGGCCTCTTGGACCCACACGTAACAAAACACAAGTGTAAACATACGGATTTCTTTATTAACAGCGAATGGAAGGCAACAAGCGGCCACAAGAAGGAGGCCGGGGAGGGGGATGAGGACTGAGGATCGGGATCTCCTCAAGGCCGGGTAGGCGCCGGGGCCGTTTCATGTCGACGACGTAAAATCGCTCTGGACCAGTGTCCGTCCTCTGTTTTCGCACGTGATGTTCTGTTGGAATGTGTAACTGCGTGACCGTTGGGAAAACACTCAAATTCAACTTCCCAACAGAACGTGTCGAACAGCGCGCGATTTTGGGAATTGGGCCCAAAAATGGCCTAAATTGCTGAAATTGCCTGTCTCCTCGTCCCCTTTAAATCCAAGGTCTCAATCCGACGCCTGCGGGTGTTTTCCATTTCATTTTGAATTTGATGTTATCTTGTTTTTATTCTTGCACCTTAGACACACCTAGAACACGCCCTATCACATTGTAGGGATACCATCGAAATACTCTGCACCCACGAAATTCAGGTAGCGCTGTACGTTCGTACTGATCCTTTCCGCATGCAGAACCACAAGTGTAGTTTGTGTATTAAGGCATGTATAGGACTTCTGTCAGTAATATCAGTGACATCATGAAGGCTTGTGCGTAAAGACGCGTGTTGGAAATAGTCTCAACGTGAATGACGACCTTGTCTAGTTCGGTTTATATATGAGCGGATTTAGTCGAACCGAGCGACTCCTGTCTTGGCGTCCAAAAATACTGACTGACAGAATGCACGGTTTAGCACAGTAGCAGTCAACGGCTCACCGATTGAAATCCTCTAACCGTACAAATGCATCCTAGAAATGGACTCTACCGTGTGTTCTCCCCTAAGCCGCAATTGCCTTATCTTTATGCATATCTTGCAGACGTAGGTGGTAAGTGGTAAATATGCCTTCAGTGAAGGGCAGAAAAAGTAACTAATAGGTTAAGGTTTCTACACACCTGCGGCAAGCGGAGAGCGACAAAGTCGTAGCCTCGAAATGCAGACGTGATTCGTCACCTTCGTCTCTCTTGCTGCGCCTTCCTTCACACTCCATGCTTGAGGGTGCAGACAGAAATCCAAAACACGACACATTCGCCCGAGTCGAACGTCGCTGAACGCTAATTCTAGAACTGCATGAAAGCCCGATAATTTATTTTTAAAAAATCGTACTTATGCGCTGCACTGGTAGTGCTGATTGGAAGTCTCCTTAAATTTTCCCTCTCCGTGATCTGATTGAAGTGCAGACAGAATATGTTGGACGGTAAAGCGGCACGTGCAGCAGGAATAGATTAAGTCATCTTTATTGTGCCGTGTCGCCATTGTACCGTTCCCGTCGTGGTGTTCGCCACGCTCCACCACGACTCTTCAAGGACACGCACGCTTGGAGGCGCCCAAATCCCGACGCAGAGGGCGTACGGTGGCGCCCATGCGCCGCGACGGAGTATGAACCGCTCCCCGCCCGCGCACAGCAGTCATCGGCTTTCTCGTCGCAGCGAACGGTCGGTCCACTCTTCGCTTCGGTACTGCATCGTCAGCGCAGTCTCCACTCCATCGGAACATCGACTCGACCAGCCGCGCAGGACTCCGGGATGACCAGGACAGGACGCGCGGGAACATCAGTCAGGAGGTAATCGCAGAGACCGACCGAGCCACCGCCCTCGTGGGCGCAGGCTACAGGGTAGGAGCCAGGAAGGATCTGCGGGTTGCGCTTGGGGATGACCCGTAAAAGATATTACGCACTGTCATATGACTAGAGAGTGGGAGAAGGTTTATTGTGAGCGCAGTAGTACATACTGCAGAAGGTCGGTTGATTCAATTGTATCACGTGAGTGATGTGAAGATGGGCGAGGTTCGTCAGGGGCCAGCGAAGGAGCAGTCCCGGGAAAGGTCCTAAACAACATCCGCATTGGCATGGGGTGTGCGTTAGTCGGGGCAACAAGGGCCAACCTTATCATGGCTAGCAATGTAAGAGCATGGGTAAGACCCCGACTCTGATTGTGCATCACGCGTGGCCTCGGGTTGAGGGTCGCATCAGTTCTACCACCGGTGCAGCGGACTCACCCGGGCATGACAGTTCTTGCCAATCCGTTTGTAAAAGTGTGAATGCGATGCGCGGCACCTACTCCAGCTGATGATAAGCTCTATGTTCTTGCATTGAGGTTAAGCACAGGGCTGTCGGTTTGCCACAGAAGTCTGATGAGCACTTATAGATCATAAAAGTCACTCTCGGTTTATGAACAGCAATGGAGAGAGTCAACCGTGTAGTGTCAACCTTTATTTATTCTATATGGCCTGTCATCCTGGCTGCTTTCATTATGTCAACTTGTGTCGCAGTCTCTTCTTACCTTACTAATGATCCTCTGAGAGTGATGGTATTTCTTACTCATCTTTAGCTAAGTAATTATATCCTGTATAGGGCTTATCGTTAGAGGTGTATAAGCGTTAGAGGTGTTATCCCGACAATAGCAGAAATAAATTTACATTGCGTTATAGAATCCTCCCAACTATGCCGTGAGTTTACACGCACAGTATATCTGATGGAGGTCGAGAGAGCAGACAAACCAGCTCAGTGTTATTTGCTGCATTATTTTTTGACCAGACGTTCAGCGGCCTAGCGGCCGCCAAACGTCTGGTTGGGGGCTTCGCCCCAAAGCCCGAGAATAGAACACACCGTCTAAGCATTCTTACTCGCGTTACAGTGAAAAACTGGAAACTTTACAGGAAAGCGGGACAGTAGGGCACAATCTCGAAAACTGCTCCTATGAAGCCTACCCACCCTTGATTTATTCTCCGAAGTACACATTCTCTACGTGGTGAAGAACAGATTGTGATAATCTTGTGAGAGCTCTATACCGCTAAATATCCGACGGCAATAATAATCCTCCCATTCCCGAGGTCATTCTCCCTGAGAAAAAGTACTGGTTCTCCATTATGGGTTCCTTCCACTGATTCCCTTCCTATTACTGGTCCACCTTCACTGGTCCACCTTCACTGGTCCCCCCTCCTTTGGCAGCCCCTCATTGGCCCTCATTACTGGCCCTCATTCCCACCTTCACTGGTTCTTCCTTTACCGCCCCTTCCCCACCCCTTCAAAGGACTCTCCCACTTCACTGGTTCCCATTCAGTGTCCTGCTTTTTGCTCCCCACCCACTTACTGCCCCCCCCCCCCCCTCCCTCACCTAGGTGGTACCCTTTATTGGTCCCTTCACTGGTTCCCATTAATGGTCCTCTTTACCGGTCCCTCCTCTACTGCCCGCACCCCCCCCCCCCCCTTCACAGCTCCCCCATTACTGGTCTCACCTTCACTGATCCCCTTTACTGGTCCCTGCTCCTTCACTGGCCGCCATTACTGGTCCACCTTCACTGGTCCCCTCTTCACTGGTCCTCATTTAAGGGTTTCCCTTTACCGGTTCTCCCTTCATAGGATCCTCCCACTCCACTGGTTCCCGTTCACTTCTCCCCCCCCCCCTCCCCTTACTACCCCCCCCCCCACAACCCTCATCTTAGGTTTTCCTTATTAGTCCCCCTTCACTGGCTTCCATTAAAGGTTCTACCCTTTCTGGTATCCCTTCCTCCCTTTGCTGGTCCCCGCTTGCTGGTCTCCTCTCTAGTGGTCTCCTGTTGCACGTGTTCGGAATCCAGGCACCTCTTGCGCGACATAGGTGACACCTCATCTGAACTCAGACGCCACTTGCATGACATCGGTGACACCCCCTCTAAACCGAGACACCTCTTGCAAAAAATCCGCAGCACCTCTTCTGAGTCCAGACATCCCTTGCATGACTTCGGCGACATGTGCCTTCTGACCCTAGACACGCATTACGCGACGTTGGCACCACTCCTGAACCCAAACACCCAATGCGCGACATCGCTGACATGCCTTCTGAATCCGAACGCCTGTTGCACGACGTCGGTGCCACATCTTCTAAACCCAGACGCCTGCTGAGCAACGTCACTGGCATGACTATTGAACTCGAACCCCCTTTGCGCGACATCGGTGACACTTCTTCAGAAGGTCTCGACACTGAGTGGCACCTCGTCTGAACACGGACGCCTGCTACTCGACTTCCAGGAAAGGCCAGACGGATGAGCAGACGGACGGACGGACAGACGGACGGACGGACAATCGCTAACTCCTTTATATATAGTAGGATAGTAGGATAGGATAGTGGAATTGTAAAATGGTGCAATTTTAGTTGGTTGGTTATTCCGTGACGATTTGACTACGTACTGCGGAGGAGTGCAAAAGAACAGGTACACGAGTGTAGAACGAAATATGGCCCGCCTTTCTCGATCTGCAGATAAACCTTTGTTTAGCAGGATGTGGTAGACAGCAAGCGCCACGTCAGAGAACCGAGAAAATATGGGGTTGCTGCCAGAAATTGTAGGTGAACAAATTTGGCCGCGTGTAGGCACCGAAGTTTTCTAACATGATGGTCTTCTCTACACAACGGTGTTCTGTCTAACGTGCAGACAGAACGATGTGGCAGCAAATCAGCGGCGGTGGAAATGTGAGCCATTATTGCCGCTGCCGCACTTGCAGTGCTGTCGCCACCGCCTAACGTCTTGCCGCAAAAGATTGCGGCTGCGGCAATGCATCGCGCGCAGTCATGCTCCGCCAGCGGCAAGGTCTGCGTCTCTGCCCTTTGGTCAAGGAAAGGGCTGCCGCTTTTCCACAAAAGTGGCGAAGGGTTTCAAGTGGGGTATATGTCGCGTAGGTGAGCAGCATTGGTAGGTGGGAACGCTTAAACCAATCAGACCGCATTGAATGGGCATGCCATTCAGAGAAAACATGTACAGTTGGTACCCTGACTGGCATGTGTGCGGTCTGTGCTCTGTTTGATAATCATTGGCTGGCGCGCTCCCACCTACCAATGCTGCTCACTTACGCGACATATACCTAAAGTGGTCAAAAACTTTGGAACAGCTTGCACACTAAAGACGTTATTTATTTGTTGGTATCAACATTTGGACTTTGGTTCCTCGGGGTTGCGATTTCCTCTGCATTACGTGGT
This sequence comes from Heligmosomoides polygyrus bakeri, assembly GCA_947359475.1. Lineage (NCBI taxonomy): Eukaryota > Metazoa > Nematoda > Chromadorea > Rhabditida > Heligmosomidae > Heligmosomoides > Heligmosomoides polygyrus. The sequence continues at coordinate 19,378,951 of OX375868.1, forward strand.
GTTTGAGCAGGATGATCTCGTAATTCGTTTTCTGAAATTTAGACTAACAGAATTCAATACCATATATTGTCTGCATGTTCTTGCCTTGCTCTCTTTTCTTCTCCTCCTCGAAAGCGGACCTATTTACTCGCCCCTTCTCGCGATCCGGAAACAAAAGCGAACTTTTCAGCCCATAGTAGGTGTCATTCCTTTCATCTTCAGGATTCTGTACAACAAATATGCACCTTTTTTGCGCGGCTTCTGTGAACTGCATGAAGAAACTTACAATAAATTCAGGCCCTTCAGTGGGTTTGATGCCCTTTTTCGGTTTATGTTGTTTACATGTTGTTAACATAATTGGTAGTGATGACAAGACAATTGTAAACAAAAGTATTGTAGCGAACAAACTCATCTGAAACACGACATTATAGTGGAGGATAGTTGTATATTCTTTAAAATGTGATGATATGCGTTTACGGTGGTCCTTGGGCGTCAGGAAGATTTTTACCTTTCCAGGTGGCTCCACCCCTATTCCTCCGTTCCCACATGAAGAACATTATCTGGTTCTCTTCAGTCTTATTAATTCCGAACTCAGAGGTAACGCCAAGTCATTAACCGTACCAGAGGTATGGTAACGTCGTCCTACATGAGTACGGGAATTGCTAAAACCTCTAGAACCAGATCGGAATAGACGCAGGTGTAGGGGAACAATTGTTCGACGCGAATGCACACGTGAGCTGCGTCAGCGCCGACGTTGGCATTCGATCATGCGCATTGGTCTTTTGTGTGCCCGCGGTGGCATGGCTGCCAAGCGGGTCGTGACGCAGAGGGTAGAGGGGCGGGTTCAGCCTTGGAGGTCGGAGGTTTGGTTCCTATGCATGGTGGCGTTTTTGCATTTCATTCAACTGGCTGGAGGAGGTCCAGGGGTTTTAACGTCTACACATTTTCAGGCGTTTTCTGCCCATTTTCCAGCTGTATGCTTCTAAGGAACCCGGCTGCCGACTTCCCCCTGAGCGACGAAAGCAGTTTCCACACGAGCAGCTTGGATGGCACCCACCCTGGAGCCCCTTCCCTAGTCTGCTTTTGCACTCGAAGAGCGCAGAATCCAGCTGCGGACTTCCTCTGAGGGACGAATGCAGTTTCCATACGTGGCGCCCCGACACAAAAAAATCTATTCCGATCTGATTTTAGCAGCCATAGCTCCACTCACATGAGTACTGCACCGCTTTGTGAGGTCCGTTCTTCAATATCTGTTGACGTTAAATACATGGCCGGAAACTCCGGGTCTTGTCGGTTGACCATAGCCTGCCTAAGACCCTCCTCCAGCGGAACCTACCTCCGTCTACGAAGAGACGGAGGTGGGTTCCACAAGGACGAGTATATCGAAGAGAAATGATTTCGCCATACGGCCACAATTTCTACACCGTAATTCCTTGCTGTCTGCGCCTCCTAGCTTAGAGATCGCGCGTCGGCGTCGGCGTTGGAATTCGATCGATGTCTTGTGTGCACGCGATGGCTCTCTGCATACAAGCGGGTCGTGGTGGAGTGGCTTAGGCGGTTGCTTCTTGCGAGGAAGGTCGGGGGTTCGGCTCTCCTGTGTTGTGCATATTTGCATTCCAGGTGACTACACGGGATTTAGGTTTCTTGTCGAGCATGTGGTCTTGGTGCGTTTTTTGCACATTTTCCAGCCGTATGCGCATCGCCGCACGAAGAGTGCAGAACCCAGCAGCGGACTCCACTGAGCGACGAAAGCAGTCTCCACACCGGCAGCTTGGATGGCACTCACCCTGGAGTCCCTTCCCTAGCTTGATTCTGCGATTGCACAAAGCACGTATCACCCGACGTCTAAAGTTACGGTGTAGATTTTGTGGCCGTATGGCGGAATCGTGCTTGTGTATATCGACAGCCACGAACCAGCTACCCCTCCCCCGGAGCTACTTACGATTAGCGCTAGAAATTTTGGCATGAGTAGCTGGATGAACCACATTCCGGAGTTCCTAACCTTGCCTGATCCTGCACTCGAAGAGCATTAAACGCTCATGTGAGAGAAAACGTGCTCCAAGCGCGCCTCACAATTCTATTCCCTTTTCCCTTTAGTTTACGTACCCCAACTCCCCGATTAGGATAGGTCCCCGTGTCGTGCTTTTGTAAAATAGTTCATTTACCACCGTTGTCAAAGTGATGGAGAGAAGTGCTCCCTACCCAATATGATAGATGTTAACCAATTTGCCAAAGAGCGATTAAGTATCAAAGTGACGGAGAGGGTGAAGCTCTCGAACAAGTTCAAGAGAGAGAGAGAGAGAGAGAGAGAGAGAGAGAGAGTGGTGAGTCAAAGCAGCATGTTCCCTCCTGGTGCCTTCACACTCGCATCTATGAAAAGGTACAACGGCTAACCGCTTGAGATCCTCTAATTCCACAACAGCATCCTAAAAATGAACTACACTGGTTACGTTCTTCGAAAACGCTCTGCTTATCACCCACCACCTTTTGCTTGAGCAGTGATTTTATTTTTCACTTCGCAAACAGTGTCAAGCGGGTTTACTATCTTACTGTATGTAGAAGAGTAACCGGTTGTGTCTTACGCCCGTCTGTTCGTCCGTTTGTTCATCCGTCCTTCCGTCGGTCTATCTGGCATTTCATAGACGTCGAGTAACAGGAGTCCAGGCTCAGACGAGGTATCACTCACGTCGTGTCGCCCAAAGGGTGTCCGGGTTGAGAAGACATCTCACCGACAACGTTCAACAGGCGTCGTGTTTATAGATACGTCCTCACAGCAGTTCACGGTTCATAACACCACTTTTGCTCCTTACCTGTGCGATGTAGAGCCCCATCGAAAGAAAAATATGGTATGCTGTTAAGGTGATCGCAATTATCGAAGCTAATTTCGGTCGACAAACTTGTTTTTCATTGAACTTCTAATGTATCCACATGCAAACAGTACAGCAAATGCAATTGTAGACAACACACATATTTTTTGCTTTATTGTTCCGAGAACTCAGCATTTACACTATCAATCAAACGAAAATCACAGGGAGCTACACCGGTGCTTTTTCGCAATTTCTGCTTCTTGCACTCCAACACAAAGTTGTTCATCGAAATAAAATTTTTATAGAATTTTAATCAGTGGAGAAAACAACAAAAAAATTTCATGGACAAGAAATTATTATTATCTTCTCGAAGTGTCTTAGTTTAATGTGAAGAACGCTTTGGATGATGTTCATTATGATTGTAAAAATGTCAGCATACTTAGAAGAGTAGCCTAGTCGGTGATATGTGTCCGACTTCGTTTGAAATGTACGCACAATTTTCAGGTCAGGTTGGACTCCCTTCTAAACATACTTGTTTTTTCTCAAAGTGAACTTCTTCCAAATTAATACAGCATTTTGCTGGTTAAACTGCGAACTGCCTAGCTAGTTAGAATACTTTTTTGTTTGAGGAAAATTTGGTAAAGCCTTTCTTGAAATTTTTGAGTTCAACTGTTGAAATGAATGAAATAGCTCCATAAAATGCTATTTTTTGAGAAGAACTATGTAATGAATTGGATTTTGCTTTGAAGCGCAACAAAGTAGCAATCATTTTGTGCACTAAAAAGGTCGCGCCATGCACTCGAAAAATTCCCCGCGATATTTATATGATTTATAGTGTAAATGCTGCTTGCATAGAGCACCAAAGTTTAGGATATGTTTTTATCTACATTTGTATTTGTTGTATCATTTAGAAGTGTGCAGCATCATACAAACATAAATTTTGCTGCCATTTCATTGAAAATGGAAACCTCTTGGACGAGGGTGTGGCGCAACTTTTTCTTTATCTAAACAAAAAATGCTCGGCTTTTTTGTATCTAAAACAAGTCTTAAATCGTTTTTTTAGTCAGAAAATGAAGATTGCACAAAATTTCGAACAATGGGTTCACTTGTTGTGTTAGTGAATTGAAACTTCAAAGAAAGTTATACTACAAAATTTTTCCTTAAAAATAATCTTACTTTTTAAGAAAATCCAGTTTAATGTGGAAGAAGCCAACTTCAATTTATAATATGTTTAGATTGATCTGAAAAACGGAGTTAAGTCCAATTTGACGTGAAAATGGTATGTACAGGGTGCCTCAAAAAAATGTATACACTGTTATAAAGGTGATAACTTTGTTCACAGTAAAAGTACCAAAGTGGGGGTTAAAAGCTCTCATGAAAGCTTATAAAAACAAAAATTTTCTGACATATGATAAGCATGGAATGCGCCATGCACTCGGCTGAAATTCTCCATTTTACACTCAATTGATTGTGTTTTGCTTGAATACATGTTATAATTTCTTAAAAATTAGCTAGCCGTTTTAATTAACTTCTGTTTATTTTAAAGCTTAAGACTCAGTTACACATTATAGCTTGCGAAAAATAAAGAGTATTCTAAAAAAATAAAGGTGCTATGTAAAGGGTTGTAACATTGCTGCTAGTAAAGCATTTGTAGATATTTAAAACTCGCATAGAGGCGCGGGGTGGTGGCATTACAGTGGCGTGCAAATAGTCAAGATTCCGCCATGCTCCTGCCTGAAACCTTGCATTCCAGACTCGATTGATTGTGCATGGGCTGAATGCTTGTTACAATCATGTTGCTACTTGGTCTCATTGACCTCTGCCGTGCTTTTTTTTAACGTTGTGAACTTGACAACCTCGTGAAAGACGCGTTTCATGCGAGTTTATTGATTGCACGATTTGAATGCGAGCAGGAGCATTTTACAAGACGCATTCTGTGAACGAATGAAGCAACATATAAGCTGAATGGAGAGGTTAATTGGCATACTGCAGCTACTCAACGACGTAAAATGTTTAAAGAAGCAAAGCACAGGTTAATGTGACCAAGCAGCAACAAGATTGTAACAAGCATTCATTCGATGCACAATAGATCGAGTGTGGGATGCAAGGTTTCAAGTGAGTGCATGACGCAATCCTGACTATTTACACGTCACAGAAACCACGTTACTCTGTGTTTTTATAAAAGTTTCAAGTTTGTTCAAAAGCTTTATTAGCAGTAATGTTACAACCCTTCACATAGTACCTTCATTTTTCAGAGTACCCTCCATTTTTTGCAAGGTATAATGTGCAATGCATCGCGCATTCCATGCCGCTCATACGTCAGAAAATTTCTATTTTCTTGGTCTTTTATGTGAGCTTTTAACTTCTCCAGTAGTTTACTATGAGAAAAGTTATCACCTTTCAAACGTGTATACATTTTTAGAGACACCCTGTATAATGTGAAGGTCCCAAGCTAAGAACGCAATTGTCCACAGTTTGAGGAACTTCTGATAGTTCAAAAAACAACTATAAGTAGAACGACGCATCAACAAATGTTCAACTTGTTCAAGAAAACGTCACAGTAGAGCGACACTACGTTCTGAAGTCGGAAAATTAAATTGCTTGCACGAAATTGCAGGTGAAATCTGCGGTGATGAGCTGCGATGTACCGTTCGTATCACATCTGCGTTATCAGGTTTTTGAGGAATTTTTGCTAAACATGATTTTTTTGAAGTAACTATTTATTTCGTCTCCTGTCCTTCTAATCGTACTCAGTCGCTTTTTTAAATAAAAATAAATGGTGGATCGTTTTTTTCGTACAGCCCTTGAGTGGATGCTTCTAAATTCATTTTTCAGACTATCAAACCACACAATTTCCTCCCCATCTCCCAGTCTGTTCCGTGACACTCGTGGAATACCTTCATCAGGTGTCTATAGAGGCGATATCGGAGCCTGAGAATTGCATGCTGATTGCTTCCGATGAGAGTTGTCGGGAAATAATCCGCGAAGCCTCCAGGTCTGCGTAGTTTCGCATCCTAGATACGATAAATATCGAGCGCAAACCAGTGTCAATATCAGTTCCCGAAAAAACAGGTGCAGATTAGAAGCACAGAACGAATCCCTTTTAAAAAAAACTTGAGAACTTTAAATGGTTTACAGTAATTTTGGTTGTTTCCTCATTAATCAATCTGCTTTCCACTATTAGTCACTCGAACATCAGTGATCATTACATACTTCAAAATAAGCAAAACTAATCAAAAAACCAAGGTTGAAGAACGGCGTTGATCAATTCCTTCTAGGAGAAGACAAATTGAGGGCCGACTATTTGGCCTATACAGTGATTTGTGGCGGCCAGTCGATAAACAAGTCAGTGTTTTCTTCTTCCTTGGCTACCAATTCACCAATCGCGGAGGGATGTATTTCTTAGTTAGCTTAGGGATATCCAAACATGGAAGAAACTAGAATAAGATTAAAACGTAGGCTCAACCAGTTTTCTAGGTTAAGTAATAGTAGTCACCTAGGTTAGACTCCGTTTTATGTAGTTGGTTAGACACAGGCACAGTTCGGAAGATCCGAACCAGGAACCTCAATTGAGAGTGATCGCGTCACTTGCGCCTGGTCTGACTACACTATCACGCGCCCTATCAAGACAATTAAATTTGAGATCACCATTTTTCAAAGACATGGAATTTTCAAAATTATTAGGGTGTCCAGAAAGTATCTGGAGAAATACGACAATTTTTTCAAAATAACACCATTTTTATCAACATCTTATTAATCGACCAAATAATTTCCGTCAACATCGACTACTCTCCATCTACGTTCCACAAGACTTCGAATTCCTCTGGCGTACATAGAAATCCGGCGACTTGGAGGCGAAAAAGCTCGGAGGTCATTTTCGAAGTGGTCACGGTCTTCAAAACGCTTACCTTCCAGATGATGCCGGAGTGATCGAAAAAGGTGTTAGTCACTTGGGGCCAGATCTGGGCTGTGCGGTGGATGCGGCAGAACTTCCCACCCGAGTTCCAGAATTTTCTGAGAAGTCGTCTTCGCGAAGTGTGCGCGCGGGTTATCGTGCAGCAAGCGAACTTTGTCGATCCTGAGCTGTTCCTTGCGCATTTTGTCGGCCAGTCTCTGCATTTGGGTGGCGTAGACTTCAACAGTGACAGTCATGCTGTGAGGCAGCAGCTCAAAATGGTAGATCCCATAAACTCCCCACCAGGCGCTCAGCATGACTTTCCTCGCAGGAATTTCACCTTTTACGAAAGAGTTCAGCACCTGGCGCCACGCACATTTACGAGAATGGTTGACGTAGAGGACCCATTTTTCGTCTCCTGTGACAATGGTGTTCAACCAGTTGAAGGTGCGATTTCGGGAGAGCAGTTGAGTGCATATGTCCAGACGTCTTCGCCGGCAGATGGGTGGACAGTTCGGCCATCGTACAGTGAAGTACCCAAGGAAGACGGAGCTCGATACGTATGCAGATACAGCAGGATAGTGTCTTTATATAGCACTTATGTTGAAATCTTCAGAACATTTTAGAAAAAATCTGGAACATTGTGAAGTTTTCTGCAGATACTTTCTTTCTAATACTTGCCGCTCATTCATTATTACCGTTTAGGCTACCATGTCGAGAATGGAGCATTCTTAGTAGTACTGCGTCGCATTATATGTTAATGGAAGTCTTGTAAATTCACTCTGTTGCAAAAAGCCTGTTTTCGAAGAAACTCCGGTAAAATCTGTAATCAAACACCTGCAGTGCTGCAGACGGCGTGGTTAAGTGTCACCTGATGACAGCAGCTGAATCCGACAAACAGCCCATGTCGCATAGAAGACCTTCCTTCTACGCGTTTTCGTTAATCTTTATGGGAAATGGTGGGCCGAAAGACCTTTCTAGCAGCGGAGAGCCTCAGCAGCGCATCGGGATCCTTTAGTTGAGAATGTAAAGCAAGGTCTTTCGAGACTTTGGTAAGCCGTGCCAGCATAAGGCACGCTAGTCGACTTCTTTCCAATGATTAGGTGCATTCCTATTCATGTCTACGCTACCTGCACTTGCCGGGAAAGGGTTTAAACCTCCAAACCGGAAAGTTGGATAGATACTGGACGGGTGATTATAAAAAGTTAGTTGAAAATTGCACAGTGCATCTCTTAGACAAGTGCCTATTAGGTTGGAAACAGTCGTGCTTTGATCGTTCCGTATCTGGCACTGCTGCTGCCTATCCCACGTCGTCCTTCGTTCTCTCGCCTCAAGGCAGGCAATCTGACGAGATGTTTGGAAGTTCGAGAGACCATTGCATTCGAGAGACCTCTTCTGCTCTTGATTATGACAGGATTCGCAGCCTGGCAACGTCCAACGCGACGAAGCAAGATGACACCCTTCGAGCTTACAGTGCAGGTCTCTCGAATACAAAGGGAGACTCGCGACTGGAGTGGATTCGCCACTACACATGTGATTCGCTACCACCTGGTCTTCTAATAGTGAGGCCTAGAAGCAGATGCGATTGTATAATGGGTCAGGACATGAATCGCTTTATCGAGAGGTGATTAAGCTTTGCGGATGGCGAGCGAGCGTGGACGGCGGTTGTGAAATTACCTCATCAGTGATGCGAACTTCATCAGGCGTCAGGAAATAATTACCTGCTGAATCAGTACAACGAGCCGGCTCCTCGATGAGCTCGATTGCCAGTCGCCGACTAAAAATCACCTCCTTCATATGCATGGATTTCTTCACCGCCGGCTACAGATCAGTGAAGTTCTCCCTTCCAAGCAGAACCTAGAATTAACTTGGTGTTCGACGAACGATCATGAGCTTTAGCTCTGAAACGTGTGGTAATGATTACACATGTTAAACACCGTAAATTTACCGTGTGGGATATGGTGCACCGATATTATTACATAAAATAAAATTATTACACTCGGGCAGCTTAACTTAAAAAATGCAATGAAAGTTCTCCGTGAGCAAAGAATTATTCCAACCACGTTGGAGGTTTGTATTATAGTATAACGTGTAAAAAGCTCGTTTACATTTGAAGGTCTTTCAATCTGATTTCAGAAGCATCGCGTTTGTCTAGAAGAGTGTCGAATATGACGTGAAGAATGCCCAAGTCGATTTGGACACTTTTCCAAGCCAACATTAAAACATTCAAAGCTATCTTTCTGAACCAAAATGGCTTTCAGGCAAGTTGAATTACAGACTCAACAAGATGGCAAAGAAAGGTATATCAAAATTTTCCTTGGACAAAAAAAACTATTCTAACCTTTT